>JADLZN010009628.1:0-31204 GCA_018155175.1 Sinocyclocheilus anophthalmus | reverse complement strand
AATGCATTTAAAATAATACAAATGTTTAAAAAACGGCCTGATAAAATGAAAAAGACTTCAAATGTTGATTAATATTAAATGTAGTCTTATGAGAAATAACAAAATAAAACCCTTTCATGAACTTGCATATAATCATATTTATCTGTAAATTCACATAGTTATACAAAGAAAACTCCTTTGATTAACAGTACACCACTCCAGAATGTATTTCCCCAAGGTCAGGACTGTCTGATTTCCCATTACAAAATAAAAGCCCCCCCAAAACGTCAAATGACTGGTTTGGTCTCTGATTTTGCATAGCTCTAAAAATGAAACTCCCTCTTTCCACAGACCAGTTTCAATTCAAATAATAGTACACCACCCCAGAGTGTCACTCCCACAAATGTCTGGATCTGATGTATAATTACAAAAACTATTTTGTCTGTCAATTCTGATTGGTATAAAAATGAAACTCCCTATTTCCAAAGACCACTTTCACTTCAGAGTCACCCACACAATGAAGGACTATCTGATGTATTGTCCAAAATAAAAGCCCTTTAAAGCCATATTGAAGCTGCTTTGTCTGTAATTTGGACTGTTTAAAAAGGAACACTCCCTGGTTCCACAACCACTTGCTTCAGATAACCCGTACACCATCTCATTCGCTCCACACTGTCAGGCTATCTGTGCAATATTACAAGTGAAGTCCGTCAAAACTCACAAGATTGTTTTTTGTTTTTTTTTTTAAAGTGAAGGGACATGTGGCCAAGTATGGTGACCCATACTCGGAATTAGTGCTCTGCATTTACCCAGCCAAAGTGCACACACACACACCGTGAACACACACAAACCGTGAACACACAACCGGAGCAGTGGGCAGCCATTTTTTTGCTGCGGCGGTTGGGGGTTCGGTGCCTTGCTCCAGGGCACCTCAGTCGTGGTATTGAAGTGAGAGAGCGCTGTATATTCACTCCCCCCACCTACAGTCCCTGCCGGTAACGAGACTAGAACCCCCACCTTTGTTATTCCGACTCTCTAACCTTAAGCACGCGTCCTATACTCGGAAGTACCGTTATTTTATATAACCGTTAGTATTGGTAATAAAATGAAACTGTTTTCCCACAAACCATTTTTCACTTCAGACTTATAGTGCATTTTATAATTTTTGAAGGCCTTCAATTGTGTATATTGCACCAGAATCGTCCTTGACATGTGTCTCGACAATGAGGGGGTGTACTGTTAATCTGAATTTAAATTGTTCTGTGGAAACAGGGAGTTTCCTGTTTTTTTAGAGCTATCCAAAATCAGACAAAACTGGATATATATATGAGTTTTTGGAGGGCTTTTATCTTGTAATGGAAAATCAGACAGTACTGGTATTGGGGAAATATCATTCTGGAGTGGTGTGCTGTTAATCAAAAGTTAAACGCTTTTGTGGAAACAGGGAGTTTTCTTTTTATAACTATGCGAATTTACAGATAAATATGGTTATATACAAGATCATTAAATGGTTTTATTTTTTTATTTCGCATCAGACAGTTATTTTTTTTATTTGAAAATTCTACATTTAATATTACGCAACTTTTGAAGTAATTCTCATTTTATCAGACCGTTTTTTAAACATTTGTATTATTTTAAATGTATTTATTTATTCGTTCGTTCATTCATTCATTCAATTATTCATTATGGACATAGGATCTGGCTCAATAAATGAATGCCAGAGATCGGTTTTCCATTTATCAACGTTGCGGCTAGAATGACCGTGTTTTTCAAAGTGGAGGCTGGCCTGACCGCAGTCCTACTTGCGGGACGGAGCCACAATCGATAGTATATGCAATCCGGCCGAGACAAGACGTGAAAACATTTTATTCATACATACAGTAGATGCCTCGTTTTAGTTCTAATTATGAAATTTTCTATCTAAAATACTGATTTACTGATGTTTCTTAAAAGATTGTCTCATCACATTTATTTATCACATGTTCTTACTCTTAAAAATTCTAAAAATAAAAAGCTGTTGTATTGTAAAGAGAGGCACCCACACCTCCATGTTCTTCTGTTAAACGTTTGGGTGTGCATTCCAGGCATATTTTTAAGAAGTTAGTCCTATTCAAGTACAGTGTGGTATGACATCATGTCAATTCAATAAAACAGGTTGTTGCCTAATTTTTTCAGGGGAGGTTTATCAGATCAAGAAGTGACGTTTCTTTGTGTTTGAGCTTTCTGTTGTGTAGCCTATGTATAACAATAAATACAGGTGTTCATTGAATGTGTTAAAATGTACCAAATTAGAGGTCAGGACTATGTTTAAATATATTGATCTTGTACAACCTTTTTATATGCCTTGCAAATGTTTGGTTTCCTGTTGTCTTTGTTGCAAATTATGCTGATTCTTCACCAAAATAATGGTGGAACTGACTTGATAGCATCAGTATGAATATGTTGAAAACTACAAAATCAGAACAAGTTTTGCATTGCATGCGAATATTTTACAGCAAAACTGTGTTCATATACATTTGTATAGTTGTATAGTTGTAATTTCCATCCTGTGGCATGTTTCCTATTTGTAAAGGGAAAAAAGAAGAAGAAAAAAAAAAACTTTAGTATTTAATGAAAAATCAAAATGTTTCTAATAAGTTTATAAAATATTTTTTCCTCTCATATGGTGATGTCTCCTTGTCCTTAAGCCTGGCAATGAAAAACAGTTTTTGCGCATTGTGATGTAATCTGAGCGTAATGGATTATTGGAAAAAGGAAAAAATGGAGGCCAGGGACTGTTTCTATTGCCTCCGGTGTGATTGGATTTGCGTGAGATATGTGCGTTGCACTCAAAAATGGAGGCAGAAGAGTGTGAGATTACAGGGGCAGAGTTTAGGGATCAAGATTGGAAAAGTCCAGCATATGTCACCAGAGAGAAGTCTCATTTCACCGGAAGGTCCCATTATGACATTTTGATTAGGGTTGGGCGATGTCTACCAAAATTGGCTCATCAGGAAATAGAACCTGTCTGACCAAGTGAAGCATGCTTAAATAGCAACACCACATGCCGTGATCTAAAGAAATTCAAGAACAGATGAGAAATAAAACAGTTGACATGTATCAGTCTGGACAGGATTATAAAGCCATTTCTAAGGTTTGGACTCATGCGAACCATGGTCAGAGCCATTATCCACAAATTGAGAAAACTTGGACCAATGGTGAACCTTACAAGGAGTTGCCGGCCAACCAAAATTAATCCAAGAGCACAATGACGACTCATCCAAGAGATCATAAAAGAACCCAGAACAACATCTAAAAAACTGCAGGCCTCACTTGCCTCAATTAAGGTCAGTGTTCATGATTCACCAATAAGAAAGAGACTGGGCAAAAACAACATCCATGGGAGAGTTCCAAGGCAAAAGCCAATGCTGACCAAACAGAACACAAAGACTTGTCTCTCATTTGCCAAAAAATATTTTGATTATCCCCAAGACTTTTGGTCAAATATTCTGTGGACGGATGAGACAAAAGTTGAACTTTTTGGAAAGTATGTGTCCCGTTACATCTGGCGTAAAAAAAAGCATTTCATAAAAAGAACATCATACAAACAGTCAAACATGGTGGTAGTAGTGTGATAATCTGGGGCTGCTTTGCAGCTTCAGGACCTGGAAAACTTGCATAATTGACGGAACCATGAATTCTGCACTCTATCAGAAAATTCTGAAGGAGAATGTCCGACCATCAGTTTGTGACCTCAAGCCCAAGAGCACTTGGATTATGCAGCAGGACAATAATCCAAAACACACCAACAAGTCCACCTCTGAATAGCTCAAGAAAAACAAAATTAAGGTTTTGGAGTGGCCAAATCAAGTCCGGACTTAAATCCGATTGAGAAGCTTAAACAGTCCATTCATGCTCAGTGAAGAACCCTCCATGTGGCTGAATTAACAATAATCTGCAAAGACGAGGGGCCAACTTCCTCCACAGCGATTGAAAGACTCATTGCCAGTTCTCGCAAACACTTGATTGCAGTTGTTGTTGCTGCAAAGCGTGGCACAACCAGTTAGTAGATTTAGGGGGCACTTCCCTTTTCACGTAGGGGCCAGGCATGTTTGGACACCTTTTTCCTTAATAAAATAAACAATATGTAAAAACTAGTTTGTATTTACTTGCTTACTTTGTGTCATATTCACCTTGTTTGATGATTGATCTTTTAGGTGACAAATATGCAAAAACTTTACAACCCGGGAGGGGCCAACCTTTTCACACCCACGTTTGATTATATATCTATATCTATATTATATAATACATATGATATATGTTGATTAATAAATGCAATACAAATAATCAAACATATTAAATAATTATTGTTTTTGTATAAAATTATAAGACATAATAAGTAAAATAAAATAAATGTAAAATAAGGGACAGAGATTTTGAAAATCTGAATATCCATCATAATTATCTTGACAAACAGTAAAGAAATTCTGGAGAAACATGATGAGAACACGGTGTACTAAATGAAAAACTATCAACTATCAAAGACAACCAGAAACCTTTGTATTCCTCAACATTATCAAAGCCCTTTGGTTTGTGGGCATGCTGGGAGAATGATGACATAAGAACCAGAAAACTGAGATCGCTGATAAAAGGAAGGCTGTACAGACATGAACTGAAGCAAACATCTGCTGACTGCTCAAACAGCTGTTAAGTCAGACATATAGTCAGTGGAAGAAAGGGAGGGGAAAAAAACATGGTCTGCCCAACCTAATGAAGGTTATAAAGACAGAAGGACCAACTAACAAGAGCAGAAGTGAGATAAACGATGATTAGTTGACAAATGAAAAGCTGTGAGATCTAAATTAGTTCATTATAACTGGAATTTCATTCCGACTAGAGAGTTTTGTTAAAGCTTTCTTTTCTCTCCAACCATCTCATTCAGCCTTTTTCATTATCTTTTTGTTATCATTTCCCTCTGGTTTCTCTTTTCTCCCTTTTCCCAATAATATACTCTCAAGATAACACTGTCTAAAATTTCAGGACACAAAAAGTCCTGAAATAAATAGAAGAATTGTCCTGCAGTACAATAACATGTGGCGTTTGATTTGTATTGACTTTCCCTCTAAGACAATACAGCAATTTATTAATAAGATTAAAGGCCCTCTCCTGGTGTCATTTCATGCATCTTAACCGTGATCTCTGGTTTTTGTGATTAACTGGGTTGGCTCATCTCATTTGGCCTGGGACGGGAGAGAGAGAACCTGCCATTTCAGCACAACACCATCACGCTCATCGAGCGTCCTGTCCATCTTCATTCTGGGCAACTGGAACCCTGCAAGCTCTCAGTGTGTTCAGTTTCAAGCAATAATGGTCTAATGGCTCCTAACACTTGTGATATCCTGATCTTAATCTCTTTCCACAACACTCCTACAGACGCACGCACACAAACACACACACACACACACACACAAATCCTACAGACTGATTCATCACACAAATGGATAAGGCGTGGCATTGTGGATACTGCACTTAAGTGTCTGCTGAGTGGCTCTATGAGTGTAATAATGATGCCATCACATATTAATGGACCCAATGCACTTTATGCTGCATCATAGTTATATGAGAACATAACTGCTAAGAGCACAGCTAGAAAGCCAGAGCTGGTCATCGGAGCAGGGCAGAGACTAACAGGGTCCATCTTGAGATAGGAGGGGAGGGTGGTTTGATAGATTTGTCACCCTTGATGAAGCTAAAAGCACAACAAATCTGCTCTGCTATATGACAGAGACGTGTCAGTTCTCTTTCGTGGTTCAATAGTTTTCAAACGATTGATTTTTGTGCAAAGAAATCACCAGACAGACCCAAAAATGAACATTTTGTCATTTCATGTTCATATTTTTGAGTAAACTATACTTTTATTCGCTACTTTTTTACTTAGTTTACACAAAAATATGTCTCATTTGCATATTCAAACTTCAGTCTGTTATGAGACACATGGCAACCAACTGCGTTGGCATAAATGACAAAGCTAAAATAATAATAATGAAAATATCCTAACACAATTAAAAATCTAAAATATATAACATACTCTAAGATTAAAAAAATTGGGGTTAGTACGATGTTTTGATTGTTTAAAGAGTTAAATACTTGTATTTATCAAGGATGTATTAAATTGACCAAATGAAGGTTTATTTCAAAAAAATGCTGTGTATTTTTACTGTATTTTTGATCAAATAAATGCAACCTTGTTTAGCATAAGAGACTTCTTTCCACAGTCTACCCACCAACCCCCTATTCTGAAAGACTATCATTAACATAATAATTAACATAATAAAAACAATTAAATAACATAAATTTAAGTTGTAATGCATTAACAAGCAAACACAAAGTAGATTTAGGAGCTGCAAAAAGGTTTTCTGTGACCGAACAACTAACGGCTTGAAATTTGTTCGGTCACAAAGCTAGATTGAAATATATAGCACACTTTTACAGTGTCTTTTTGGAGCTCAGCAGTAACTGACTCTATTCACTTTCATTATATGAAGAAGAGCAGTGTGAACATTCTGCTAAGAATCTTCTTTTAAGTTCCACAGAAGTAATAAAGTCATAATGGTTTGGAACAAAAGGAAGTTGACTAAAATGATGGCAGAATGTTTATTTTTGAACTATCCCTTTAAGAGGATTTCGGAGATCACTGGCTATAGTTTTCCTAAAACTGAACAGGTGCAGGGACAGCTGTTGTGTGTGTCTGTGTGTGTGGGGGGGAGAGAGATGACAAGCAATAGGTAGGAATGGTTAGCAAATGTTCAGGATTCCCCTCATATTTACACCTTCACATAAGAAAAACCAAAAACATTTTTTTTTTTCAGAAAAGCTACCAGATACAAATGTTATAAAGGAAGAGAAATTAGCAAAGCAGCAAGAGAGCGGATCATGGTTTGTGAAGTGCAGAGAATAGCAAAAGGTGAGGCAGAGTAGAGGGAGTGAGAACTTGAGGGCAATCGATTTCAAACACCCTCCTCCTGGATCATCCATCTCTAGCGGACTGGATCACTCCCCCTCTCTTTCTGCCCTCCTTGTTACCTTCTCTCCCTCTCTGTGCTTTTTTTGTCCCTTTAGCTCTCTCAGGGGCGCTGCTCTTTTGCCAGGTGCAGGGCCGACAGCATTGGGTAGGGGAGTGGAGCTAATTTAAAGCGGTGTTGGTTTGTGGTGATTACCCTGTTGTCACTTTGATGGTAATTCGTTCTCTTGATGCTTAATGGTTGATGCAGGGGCCCATCAGTCTAATGAACACCTCCCTCACTGTGTCTTACTCACCCGCACACTGACCTCATCATACCGCATATTATTTGAACCAGGGGTGGGCGATTTGGCAAAAATATCATATCACGATTTTTTTCAGGAAAATCACGATTCACAATTTTAGCACACACTAGTCATGTTGGTTTTATTATTTGCAAGTTGTCTGAGCAGTACAGCCAAAATAATTTCCCTATTTTAAAAACGAATCTTTACAAGTTAACAAAATATAAAATATAAAAGACTGGCAGACAATAGGCCCAAAGTGGGCAAAGATAAAAAGCTTGTGTTATAAAAAATAGAATATAAAGAAAAAAATACAAGAACAAAGATACACATTACAAATACACATAATATACAAATAGTGCTTTATTTTTCAGGTACAGTAGTTGTATTTAGCAGTAGCATTCAAGAAATAGAATGAACAAATATAAAAATAAAACATATACACCTTCACTGTATAAATTATAAATTGATTCTTATTAAAGCAACTGTATTAAAGTTCTTCAGTCAAGGGCAGGGAGTCAAATTCTGTCATCATTTACTCACTCTAAAGTTGTTTTAAACCTGAATTAGTTTCTTTCTTCTGTTGAACATACAGTGGGTATAGAAAAGTTTCACCCCCCTATAAACTAATCACATTTTGTTGCTTTGCAGCCAAGACGAACACTGTTTTTGTTTTATCCAGCTGTATTTAATCAGTGCAACCTATAACATCCAAGTGAAAGATATAACACCAAAATATCAGAATTAAAAATAAAAAAACACAGAATCACGGAGTTGGTAAAAGGATCCACGCCTTGTGTCCGTATTTTGCCGAACCATCTTTTGCTTTAATTACAGCCTTTAGTATTTTGGGATTTGTCTCTACTAACTTTGCAATATTTGCAATATTTGGCCCACTCTTCCTATACAGAAACTGCTCAAGTTGTCAGACTAAATTTGATGGTGACGTTTTTTGGCCTGCACTTGCGTCTTCAAGTCATCCACAGTTTTCATGGGGTGTTTAAGTTTTAAGTCGGGCTCTGAACTAGGGCCATGCAAGGACATTCCCTGTTCCCTTCACCACGTGTGGGCTCAGTTTGCTGTGTGCTTTGGGTCATGTCATGTTGGAAGATCACACCTTCTTTCCAATTGACAATTCTTGCGAAGGCAGCAGATTTTCCTCAGAATTTGACGGTATTTTGACCAATCCATTTTCCTTATATCCTGACATGTGCTCCAGTCCCCTGCTCAGAGAAATAACCCATAACAAGATATTACCACCTCCATAATTTACTGTAGGAACTGTGTTATTTGGATGTTGAGCTGTATTGGATTTCTGCCAGACGTATCGTTTGGTGTTGTGGCCAAATAATTAAGTTTTAGTCTCATCTCCCTCAGAATCTTCAAAATGTGTTTTGGCAAAGCTCAGTCGTGACTGAATGTGGCCTTTCTTGAGGAGTGGCTTTTTTTTCTTGCAACAAGCCACATTTGTGGAGAATTTGTGATTTTGTTGTCACATGCACACAATGACCACCGTCTTAATTTCTGCTTCAGAGTTGCTGTAGGCCTCTTGGTAGCCTCTCTGAGCAGTTTCCTTATGGCTCTTTCATCCAGTTTGGAGAGACGTCCTGATCCAGGGAGAGTCTGTGTTGTACCAAATACCTTCCAATTAATAACAGACTTCATTGTGCTTCTAGGCATTAATAAAGCCTTTGAAATGTTTTTGTATACCTGTGCCTGTCCACAACTTTATCCCAGAGATATTTTTACAGTGCTTTGCCATCCATAGTTGATTGTTTGCTTCATTTGCACTACCAAGGACGGAAATGCTCCAGGAAAGCTCTTTTCAAAGCTCTAATCAAAATGATCACAGCTGATCACAGTTGAAAGTCAAAAGGCTTTGTGTGCCATTGAGAAGGTGATTAGCTACACCTGATTGAGTTTACAAGTCATTTTTAGGAGGGGGTGATCCTTTTCCAAATCAGTGTCTGTTTTTTTATTATTTCTTTTTTTCTGCCATGGTGGTTTTCAGTCTATCTTAAACGGTGAGGTACTGAGCTCACATGTATAATTTAAACATTAGTTACTGCTAAATGCTAGTTCCTCTCCCCTGCTCTGAAGCCTGTTGATAATGGCCTTGTCAGTCAGTGCACTGTGGCTTAAAGGACACTAAGAGGAAGGCTGCCCTAAATCACAAGGCCCCGAGACTTAGCAGCCGCCGATGGCTCTCTTTCAACCCATCCATTCCTCCCTCCTCCCCTCACAGCTTCTCATCTTTAGCTCCCTATTTCTGATTAGGAGTAAATGAGCTATTCATATTGTATGAATCTCATTTCCGTTCCGAGTTTGGTAACTGCATAATCACTTCACCCTTCTTCATTCATCTTATCACCTAAAATCATCTTCCCTTCACAGTCTTTGTTCTTATAATATTCATATTTTCCACGAATGTAATAAGTTCCATGCATAACAGGCAGAGTACCTGACAGATTTCACTGAAACAGGTGTCCTGAGAAATCATTTTTCCAATAAAAAAAGTCAATCTCATAAAGCATTGTGACAATCTTTCAAATTGGTAATCAAATTAAAAACAATGGATAAATATAAAACTGTTGATTTATAGTTTTTGATTGCGTATAAAGAAATGTATGTTGACTGCAAATATAGATATAAATAACAAATATTTGAGAGTGTAGGGAGATTGACTTGATTATGTCATTCACAGTGCTTCATGGGAGTGGGCGGAGCTAAAGAGTTTTTTTAGTGTGATTTGCTTGTTTCAGTTCTCTGATTGGTGGAGATTTCTTTGCAGAATCATAGTTTTTCAACAGAGCAATTACATGTTAAAAATGGATTATAAAATCATTTGAATAATGCAGGCGGATGGCTTCAACAAAAGCATACAGGTCATTAACAACCTTGGAGCTCATGGTAGGTATGACTTTTCTTTACGTTATCATTAAAAATCAATTACGCTGTGGAGAAAATGAATGGGATTGTTACTTCTGGAACTGAACTGTTGTACTCTATTCATTGTAACCAGAATATATGATATATATTATAATTTTGCACATTCAAAATAAAGCCCAACTAGAACAGACAGTAGCAGTAGTTAGCAGTAGCAGCAGTAGTTCCGGAAGTGTTTTTACCATTAATTTCTTCCATAACGCTTTCAAAAGATTCCTCAATATAGGGTTTTACATCATGATCAAAATCAACCAGCTTGAACAACAATTGGAAGTCACAACATTACCAATATGATTTGACGCAAAAAAAAGTACATGAAATCATACCTCTACATTGCGAAATCACTCGCATATGCGACTAAATCTTCACCCTGGGCGACTAAATGATGTTTAATATTAGCCAATTGCTAATAAATTATCAGATCTTACTCGCCAGTGCGTGAGTTGGAGGCTAAGTATAAGTTTAGCACAGATATATTTTCACTCACAGAACACTCTCTGACTGAGCGCTTCAGAGTTTCACTCTACGTCAAGCCATCTGTGCTATTTATCATTTCATCTCAATGAATGCGCAGCGCACCTGTGTTTGTGTATTTGGCATAACGTAAAATCTAGTGTGAAGGCGCACGACTCGCCGTCGCTTTCTCACACACGCGCAAAGTGTGAGAGAGAGAGAGTCTTACATAACATGAATTGATGCGCTACATGTAAACGATATACTTTGTTGTATTTTCCTGTCAAAATAACAGAGTTCCTTTGGAATTCTTCAGCTTTTTAAGAACTGCCGCGGTTTCCTGTAGTAGGCGGAACTAATGCACAAACAACAATCTCATTGGCTGATGCTCACCTATTATCGTCACTGTTTGATTTCAGCGAATCAGTTCGAGCGAACGCACACAACCTGATTAATATTTATGAATTCAGTAGCTCATTAATCCTTAGTGTGTTTTTTTTATTGTTCTTATTAGTAGAATTCGTATAATAATAAAAATAATATCTTATCAGTATTATTGTTCGTTTTTTTTTACAGGAACACTGAATGACCAAAAAAAGCACCAGCACCAGTCCTAAGTTCATGGTTACCAAGTTTTAATTCTAATTACTAAACTTCTATTATTAAATAATACTTGATTATCATATTATAATGCTTGACTGCCTGATATTAAGAGTGTACTTTCGTATTAAAAAAGCTGTACCATTTTACAAACATAATATATGTTTGTAAAATGGCATAACTATATATAACTATATACAGACTAATAGTCTGGCGAAAGTAACAAAAAAAAAATGTACTAGCCAATGGCGATTCAATTGCCAAGGTGTCCGTAGAAGGTTGAAATTGGATAAAAACACAAAGGTACAAGGCACATAAAGCATTACGGTAAAACATAAAACTACTGACCCACAGTCATTGATTTTAAGTATAAAATACAATATATGTCAAATTTATATTCAAATAAATAAACAAATAAACAAACGTGATTTAAAAAAAAAATCAAAACTGAAGCATATACCTTAACAATCATTTAATCTCATAGTTGCCATGTCTGTTGAAAATCTATATGGAGAAAATTAATATGATTTTTCTCCCGGAAGGGGTGGGGTTTGGAGGGACTGAAGACTGAAGTGATACTGATTGCTGGAGTGGGTGATGGTGAAGCCTGCAGTCATGCACTGAACACTGAGCTGTTCTTTAAAGAGACTCGATGAGGCCCACTCGCCATATTTTACTTACCACCCCCTTCCCCCCCCTTTTCTTTTCCCTCTGCCTTTCTCTCCCTCTGACCATCTGCAATCACAGAACGACAGCCTTGTTCACCACACCATGCATGGCGGGGGAGCTGACAGCATATATGACTTTGCAGTATTAAACCTAATAAGAAAAAAACAGCCATCTCAGATCCTTATTTCACAGAAAATGACTGCCACTTTTGACTCATTGACAAAATACACATTTTGCAGGTATTTGCATTAAATAGTCTTTTACCACCCTGGAAAAATTGACCAAAAATATTGATGACTTATCTTCTCCACAGGGGTGTATACAATTTGTTGTCCACTGGGGCGTGTAAAAATGCTCTCTGAAAAAAAGAATGTGCTCTCCACCTTAATTATGAATAAAAAAAGCACTTGGCTCTGATCTAATGCTGCAGCAGATAGTGTATGTTTCCTTTTTCTTCCCTCACAGTCATCATTGTCCACTGTCCTATCTGCATGGATTACCCACAGTGCAACATGGATTGCAGAGAGAAAAAAGCTAGATTACTCAGTCAGATCTGCTTGCAAGCTGCAGAACCTCAGCAGAGAGAGAATCGTTGAGCATGTTTAAGAGGAGAGGATGAAATATTTAATGGGGGGGGGGGGGGGGTATCCCTGCAGCTGCCTCCCCATAATGCCCTCAAACACCATAGCACAGGGACAGTAATCCAACCATCCCTGTATGGGACACTTGATCATATGGCTGCAATTTAAAATGTGCAGAAATGAGTTTGTTTAAGAGTCCGTGATTGAATTTTCGATGTGAGGCTGAGGATGATGCGCACACTGCAAGCCGGGCTGGATTCCAGTAGAGCCATAAGCGATGCAATTTAGCACCAGAGGTTTCAGTAAACCTTTGACTGTATGGAAACCTCACGATGTACTCAATTTAGAAACACAGCATTACAGAGACTTGATGGAATAGCATAAAACGCGGAACGAGCTAGATGATATAGATACTTAGAGAGGTGCAATTCATACTTGTTCTTCATAATTAATTATAATTTTTTGGGTGTTGAATTTCCCAAAATGCTTAAGTGCTCAGTCTGGTGGGGTAGAACATTTCTGTACACTGCAAACTAATATGAAACCTGCCCCCCCCCCAAAAAAAAATAAAAAAATAATAATAAAATATTGAGATATATCTATAAATAATACAATTAATAATACATAAAATAAACAAATTAAAATCTTAATCAGTATTTTTGCTGAAAAAAAATATTAAAATATATATCATAAATATAACTAAAAAATATATAAATACTTAAACACAGGAAAGAGGGGCGGAGTAGGATCCAGTGCAGAGTACTTATTAAAATAATGGCCAAAAATACATACAAGACAAAACAGGAAACGAGGAACAGACCTGGGGAGTTACGAGACAGCCATGAAGAATAACACCAGAGAACAGATCAAAACAAAGGGACACGGGTACGTTGAAACCAAGGACACATCTGGGAATGCAGTATATATATATTTTTTTTTTTACTAGTGAAAAACAATCAAGTAAAGCTTATTAATAACAAGTATTTGTGCGGTGTATTTTCAATGGCATTGAACCACACAACAAGAAAAAAGAGGAAAAAAAAAAGCAGCACCCTTTCAAAAGGTCTATGTCTGTACGCAAGTTAGTTTATAATATGTAAATTAGGTAGCAATAGGTACCTTTAAGGTACTAATATGCAATCTTTTGAAGTAGATTGTAAATAAGATACAAAAGTGCCTTACTAATGTACCACACCAATGACACTGCATCATGGATTTGAGAATTCATGACTGCAACCCAGGGGGGTTTTCACTTGGACATCTCCGTGTTGTGTCGCTGACCCGTAGTGCCGACTGTCCCTGAATTACTGGTCCCCTACAGCAGTCGCGCACAGCTCACGCTCAGAGGACAAACACAACCAGACGACAATAGCTTTTTGTTTTTCGACTGAGCAGGCGAACATTGGATCCTTCACTAAAAACAGCATAATTACACTTCTGTTAACAACACTGTTGACAATTCAAGCAGCTGGAACTATAACCATCCTGTGTGTTCACTGTTACGTAGACTCAAGTAGAAATAAATGGCTGTTTTTTTTTGTAAATGTTTTGTTGCAGTGATATATCTAAATAGAGAAGTTCTCAGGAACATCATGCTGGCCAGCTTTCCAATGAATATTCTTGGTGCAACAATGTGCTTGGCAGTTTGGATTACAGTGAGTGACATCTGGTCAAGTCCACTGCAAACAGCAAATGTTACACTGAAGGAATAGTTCACCCAAAGTTTTGTCATTATTTGCACTACTCGTCCTGACCTCATGGGATGCAAAAGTAGAAAAAACAGTTTGTACTGGATGCAAATTGTAACTATAGTATTTTACGTTTTGGAGAACTGGTGACAAATTCATATGATATATCTCATATCTCATTTGTATGTTTTCATACAATCTGCTTGCACCTATGGGATAGGTTTAGGCATGGATCTTCATTTTTAGTTTTTTTTTTCTAAAAAAATGTTACGTTTTCATTCAACTCAAATCAATCAAATTGCAACAATATGTTGAGCATAAAAATAGTTGAAAAAATAGTTTTTTATAAGATTGGGTTGTGTTCTACATGCAGTTATAGTAAATGGGGACTGAAGCATTCTGCAAAAAGGACACAAATTACTATAAAAATATTGCAAAGGTTGTCTTTGCGAATCATCCACAATATTCCAAGTCTTCTGAAGCCATAAGATAATTTTTACAAGAAACAAGCTGAAATTTAAGTTGTTATTCCCTGATAATATTACCCGAATCTTTTGTATGAAACCAAAATTTATGAGTAGTATTTGTAGTTCCTTTTTGAAGACCTCAGTATTTAGGGTATGTACATGTAAAGCTAGTAAACTCAGAGAAAAATACAGGCATAAAGGTTTGAAACTACATGAGGGTGAATAGATGATGATAGAACTTTCTTTTTTTTTCTGATACCAAAAGATTTTTACATCAACCATTAATTAACCCACACCAATTTCAGCATACTTTATTTCTAACTTTAATTTTTTTTTAGGAAAATCTTGTTTCTCGCTGAAATAAGAATGCAACACCAGACTTTTCCAGGGTTTTCACTTTAAACCCTGCACACAAAGGCTGCATCTGGAGCTGTGTGCTGCTGTCAGCATCAACCAACTACAACCATCTGGAGCTCTAACCCCACACACCCCCCCCCAGCCACCACCCCCCCCCCCCCCCCCCCCCCCCCATTATTTAAAAACATTCACACATAAACATGGCAAGCTCACATGCGGGTGTCAGGGTGCAGGATTCCCCCAAAAACAAAAGACCTAGATTAAAGGAAAAAAATCACAGAGAAAAACTTAGCATGCGGGAGAGCCAAATGCTTTCATTTTTGGTTGAACTATCCCTTTAATTTCGAGACACTATGGCGGCTTCTACATCACTCCACTAAACTGTTTACAATGAGACCTTTACACAGAAGTGTTTCAGGTCAAGAGAAATCTTAAGTGGCCTTTAGAGAGATTATCTTGAGGGAGGACTAGCATTGTGTTGATGCACCGGGGTGTGCTTTCTCTCTCCCTCTCGCAAACAGGCATCGGTACATGACTCAGCATCATAAGACACTGCCTGTTTTTATAAGACATTTTCTGTTTTTATGACATGCTTACAATAGGTTTCAACACTAACTCGAAGGTACTCATGAGAGCAGCATGAACAGATGCTACATATCTACAACTATCTGAAATTGAAAATTCAATTTCAAATAAATGAAGTCCTTTTGAATTTTCTATTTATTGAAGGATCTGGAAAAAATTTGTTTTACGGTTTCCACAAAAACATTAAGCAGCACAACTGATTTCAACATTGATAATAATGAGAAAGTGGTGATGCACCAAATCAGAGATCTGAAGGATTATGCACATGACGTCGCATGGCTGCTGGAAATTCAGGAATAAAATTACAATGTAAGATATATTAAAATAGAAATCAATTATTTGAAATTGTAATAATATTTCACAGTATTACAGTTTTTACTGTACTATATCAAATAAATGCAGCCTTGGTTAGCATAAAATACTTTTTTCAAAAACATCTTTAAAATATCTTATGGGCCCGGACATTTAGCTTATCTTGAATATCGCTTATATTATTAATATAGCAGTCTCTCGCCAATGATGAGCTGCTTGTGATGTCACTACATAGTAGTCAAGGCTGAGCACATTAATGTTTATTAGCTTGTGCTGATGTAAACTTAGTAGACCATACAGTAAAATTGTATTATTTATAATATTCTTGAATCCAAATCTTCACCTTGATTTTAGTTGTGTGGTCTGTAGAAGTTCCACATTGATTTGGCATTTTGATATAATATCAAGCCAGTTTTATTTTCACTCCGATATTCCATAGACTGAGTAGCAGAGCTCATCTCTGAGATGTCAAAACTGAAATATCATCTATCTGTCTGACATCAAGATCAGATCATTCAAATAAAGTTGCCAGTAGCCCACCGATTGCTTATTTATCTATATAAATGAAATTTTGCTCTTCTAAAGTCAAAGTTTTCTTGGTCAGTATCTTGTTTTGGTCAAGCAAACATCTATTAGAAATATGCTTTCAAAGCAAGCCAGCAAAATTACACCTTTTAATATTAGCCGAGTAACTCGGTTGACTAAGCCGGGCTCACACTGCGATTTTTAAAAAGTCCTTTATGATTGTACTTGTCAGAACATGATGATCATGTCACACTGTGTGATCTCAGTTGTCATTAATGTCAGACTGTACGACACTCAAGATGCGTTAAAAATGGGTGCGTGCAAGAAAACTTGTCCGGAGATTTACATTATCAACCCATACACATTCAGTGACTGCGAGCTGCATTGCACGCGGGGCTGTAATGTTGGCTATCATTAAAAGTATATGAATGGCGGAAATACCGTCGTATTTAAGAAGAATAGTGTAAGCAGCACTGCACACCCACATGAAAACAGCAGCACAACTGGTGTTTATCATAGCAAAGGCAACATATCATATGAATTCCGTGAGCGGAGGACGAGAGCGCCGGAGTTTATGTGGTTAAAAGAAATCTCTAGCATTAATTCTGATAATTGCTTGTCTTTAAAAAAGAGACAGTTTCACGTTTGTCGCAGGAGAAGTCACACTGCAGGACTGTGCGCCAAATCATCCGACACTGCCAGAAGTTCGTCGGAGGTCAAATTTAATCGCAACGGCCATTAATCGGCTGTCGGTGAACATGTCAAACCAGCGATCAAAGACTACAGATTTTAGCCTAGGATTATAGGACTCTTTTAGGATTTTCAAAATCTGTCTCAGACGACCAAATCGTGGCCAAAATCGCACAGTGTGAGCCGGGCTTTAAAGTGCTCCTATTCCTCCCCTTACTGCCTTTATTGCAGTGACAGGAGTTCTTATGGATGCATTCTTGGCATTGGTGGCCATTCCACATCTTCTTACGATGAAAAATGACCCACAACTTCAGCAGGAGAGTGCAGAGGGACCTAAACAACATGTTCAGGTTCTACAGACCTAGAAAATGTAAGCAGACATTCATTCTCTCTGCATATTCACGGACACATACACGCTTCCAAACTGCCTCCTCTGATCCAGTACTTTATGATCTCTCTCATTTTCTCCTCCATACCCCAGGCCGTGGCAGAGCGCTATAACATAATACAGTGTACTGTACAGTAAGTAAAGCCTGTGCCCAGAGGAACCCTATGGCGATGCCATGCCATCTGCGGACCTGGCACCAGCTGCCTCTGCTGGCCAACCAGCACGGTAATTAACAGACACCTCGCTCCATCACGTTTCTTCTACTCTTCACCTTTCAATCAGACCTAATGCACATCAGAAAGTCTTCTAGACAGAGAGATCTGGCAGGTGAAAAAAGCGTCTTTAATATTTCTTTCCTTTTGGCTCTTGGGACAGAACCTATCCTTGAGTTGATGAATGTAATGCAACCCCTATCCTTGACTCTCCAGATTCAGCCAGGCAAAGAGAGAAAGTCTTGATTTCATTTTAATACGGCCTCTTTTAATTGGACATCAGGGTTGAGAAGTTCATTGACTGACTGTTGCTGTCCGATGTAATGAGAGAACAAAAGGTCAATAAGCGTTATATAGACACATGATTTCCCCCAAGCCTTGTGTTGAAAAGAATACTCTAGCATTTATATTTAAAAAATAAAATAAAAAATATGAAGCACACCAATAAGTGTAACACTCACAAAATGTTGTTTGATTTAAAACAATAAAACCAAATAAAAAAAAATATCTTACAATTAAATAAGTAAAATAACTTCTTTGTAAACAACCACCTGGATTTTTAGGCATAAGTGAAATCTCTAAAAAAAAACAAAAAAAAAACATGCTCATTAAAACTTTGAATCAAAAGTAACTCTAAAGACTTTATGATGTGACAAAAGGGATAATTTAAAATAAATGCTGTTGTGTTCAAAATCCTTAAAAAAAAGATCACCGTTTCCACAAAATATAGGACAGTTGTAATGTTGTTTAATGATAATAATAAACAGCATTTAAGAATTTCTGAAGGATCTGGGAAACTTAAGACTGAGTATAGGGCGGCGGAAAATTCAGCTTTGCCATAAAATGGACTGAACAATGTACATTTTTTCTAAATAAATATGTATATAATAAATTACATTTTAAATTAGAAATCAGTTATTTTAAATTGTAATGATGTTTCACAATATTACTGTTTTTTTTTATTTTTGATCAAATAAATGCAGTTTGGTGAGCGTAAGAGACTTCTTTTAATATTACTGAACCCAAACTTATGCAATTTTGCTTTTCAAGAAAATCTGTCTTGTTTAAATATGCTTAGATTTAGTTTTTGCTTGAAAACACCATAAGAATACAGACTGAAATGAAAATGTGTCGAAACATGAGCTTGATATAAGCACAACAGCTGGGTTTGTGAGTAATAATAAAATAAAAAGCATATCCAAACAGCTTCATTCTGTTTGCATTAGCATTATTGTCCAAGCTATCTCTGATAATACTGCTTGAAATGTGCTAAAATGACATAGTGTTGATTTTATGCCACAGTGATTTCACAAGCTCTCATTTTCAGCGCTTATATGGAACTGCCTCGAATGAATGGTGGCTTGACAGAATGCAATATAAATCACAACACATTAAACAAACGCACACTCTTCCCACCATACACTACTGAAGAGCATGTTAGTCTAATGAATACTGTTTGGCGAGTAGCTGCTGTAAACTGATAGCTATTAGTTGATATGCTGCACCCGTACATTAATCGTAGCACCTTTCTCACCATCTTCAGTGAAATGACGGGTTATGTGAGGTTAACCCAAAGCAACCCCTTACAAATGTATTTGTAATTTGCCTTTCTGGGAGTGCTCAGCGGGACGGTTACAAGCCAGTGCAGATGACAAAGAACAGGTGAAATATGCTCTACAAGAGGGGATCTAGTAATAATTTGTGCAGCTGAATTCTGTACCAACTGCAGCTTAGGAAAGAGTTTTGAAGGGAGACCAAAAAATAAAGAGTTACAATAATCTAGACATAACATAACCAAGGAATGCACAAGAATAGCAGTAATATTTGTTATTACAAAGGGACAAAGACTGTTTATATTTCGTAAGTGAAAGTAGGCGGATCAGACAGTATTATTAATGTGAGTTTCAAAAGATAGTGTACTATCAAGGATGACACCCAAACTTTTTACCTGTAATGAAGGAGAAACTATAGACCGATAAATAGACACAGAAAAGCTGCAAGAGTTTGCCAAATTAGACCTGGATGCTACAAGAAGAATATCAGTTTTGTTGCTATTAAAGGGGTCATATGATGCGATTTTCATTTTTCCTTTCTCTTTGGAGTGTTACAAGCTCTTGGTGCATAAAGAAGATCTGTAAAGTTGCAAAGACTAAAGTCTCAGATCCAAAGAGATATTATTTATAAAAGTTAAAACTGGTCCACACCCTCCTAAAACGCCTCATTCAAACACGCCCCCACATATCTACTTCACTGTGTGGAAATATTAGCATAATGTGCCCAAATGTGGACGCAAAGAAAGAAGGTTTGGTTTCAGGAACGCAGTAGTGTTGATGCAGCATGCCAGTGAGACGCCGTGTGTTTCAGTGCCAAAGCAAAAGCACTTTATTTGCCCTTCCAAAAGTAGATGCATTTAGGAACCTTTAAGATCACTTACAACAGAACAGCACAACCCATGTTCGAATTTGTGCAACGCATTTAATGGACGACAGTTTTTTTTTTTTTTTACCTGGAAGAGTACAAGGCTGGCTGTGCACAAAAAGGCTATTTCAAAAAAAAAAAAGGGTAACTTTATGACTGTGCTATGACAATCTGGTGCTTCTGAATCAGCGACTGTAAGTGTGTTTTGTTACTAGTTTAAGTATTTGCAGTTGACCGTTCAAATGCGGAGTTTTGTGCAGGAGAGTAATGCGTCATGTGTGTGTGTGTGTGGGTGTGTGTCGTGTGTGAGTGAGTGAGAGAGAGAGGGGAACGGGGTCACATCACAGGAGAGTGAACTGCCTGTCAGAAATCATAGCACGTCAGCTGTCTTAACCGCGGCTTGTGTACTGCATCATCAATGTGTCTGTCACTCGAATCTGTTGCCCTTTCGAGCTTGAACTGATCGTAAAACTAACGACATTATTAACAGTCTTGATATTTACTTTGAAAGCTGAAGCTCGCGATTATGGTAAGGGGAGTTACATTTTGTACACATGCTTGTGGTGTTCGGCCAATCACAATGCACTGGGTCAGCTGGCCAATCAGAGCAGACTGCGCTTGTCGGAAGGAGGGGGCTTTGTTGAAAACGACGCGTTGAGAGAGTTGGGGCATAGAGGACCTACAATAATGTACAGTATTTAAAAAATAATGTGTTTTCTTCACATTAAAGCATGTCAACATATTCTGTTACACCAAATACACAAAATAATGATCTTTAAAATAGCATCATATGACCCCTTTAAGTTTCAGAAAATTAGACAAAATACAGGTTTTTATTTCAGCTAGACAGCTTAACAGAGAAGGAAAAACAGAAGTAGGTAAAGAACACATAGAAAGTTGGCTGTCGTCTGCATGACAATGAAAATGGATGGCAAATTTCCTAAAAATTTGCCCCATTTATTTTAAATAAATAATAAACGACAGAGGACCCAAGACTGAACCTTGGGGAACACCTGCGGTAACATTTGATGATTCAGATTAAAATGTTTTGAGTTGGACCAACTGAGTGCGTCCAGAGAGATACGATCTAAACCAGGACAGACCGGTACCCATAATTCCCAGGGAAGCCAGCCTGTCTAGTAAGATATTATGTGAGACTGTATCGAAGGCCACACTCAGATCAAGCAAGATAAGTAATGTTAACTGTCCAGAATCCGCTGCCCTAAGCAAATTGTTGGTAATTTTGATTAACGCAGTTTCCGTACTATGAAGTGGACAAAAACAAGACTGAAATTTTTCAAACAGTTTATTATCAGACATAAAGTCTGCAATCTGAGCTATCTTTTCTAATATTTAAGAAATAAATGGTAAGTTTGAGATTGGACGAAAGTTCTCAAGATTAGTTGGATCTTCTCCTGTTTTTTTGTTGTTGTTTGTTTTTCAGAATAGGAGTTATTGTAGCAGTTTTAAGTGATGAAGGAACAATACCAGAAGACAACAAAAAAATTATAATCACAGTGATTAAACAAGACAGAGAGGATAAACATGCTTTGACTAAGTGTGTCGGAAGAGGATCCAAATGGCAAGTGGTAGATTTAGTTATCTCATCAGTGGTAGGAAGATTAAATGTAGAAAAGTTAGGAAGTGTAGATTTAATAACGGATAAATCTAAACTATCACAATCAACATAATTTGAAAGTATTTGCTTGTGTATATTTAGAATTTTTATATTAAAATATTCGATAAAAGCATTACATAAGTGGAGTACGTACATATAAGATGGTAAGTGTTCGGGAGACTGCAGAAGCTTATTGACCATAGCAAAAAGAAATCGAGTATCCCCTTCCCTTGCCCTAAATAAATTAGTATAAAATTCAGACTTGGCCTTTGTGATAGCATCCTTATAATCTTGCATATGAGCATATAATACTTTATGATCTGGCATACAAGCATTCAAGACGACGGCCTTTAGCATTAAGTTGATGCAATTCAGGAGTATACCAAGGAGCTGAGTGGGTAAAATTAACAGTCCGGGCTTTCAAAGGAGCATACACATCTAAAATCTCACAAAGACTATCATTATAAGCAGCATTCATGTCCTCCACAGTGGAACTCTGCTGGCAAAATTAGCTAAATAATCAGCAACGGCAGATTTATCGATAGACTTTGTTATGGAAAGTGACAGAGCAACTTACATTAACCTTAGACACTGTAGCATAAACATTGAAAGACACCAGAAAATGATCAGAAATGGACAAGTCTGAGGCTGTACAATTATGAGGAGTTATTCCAGAGCAGCAAATAAGATCAAGAATATGTCCCTTAGAGTGAATTGAAGTATTGGCATACTGCTGTATACCAAAACTATCGAGACATTATATAAATTCTCTTGTAAGTGGACTGTCAACTTTATCGATATGGATGTTAAAAACTTTGTTGCTGTCCACCACTGGTTTAATTACAGAGGCAGGTGTGATAGCCGGGAGGTCCTTCACAGAAATGGGATGACAAAACCCTGTCACATCTCTTGAGCAAGTATTAGTTGTTAGGGATCCCACTATACTCCAGCCTAAATAAGTCTTGGCCGTGTATGGTTTGTGGTCTTCGCCTGATATCACTTGCTTTAATCCAACCACTTTTTGACAGTTCTCTATTGAAGCCCAATCAGTCACTGACGGCCTTAATTTAACATGTTCAATGTCTGCTAGAATTTTCTCACAGACATCCTGATCAGTAAATGTATTTACTGCTCTGCATGTCTAATGCATAGACCTAAGGTTTCTGGGCTGTCTTTTGTTGCACAAGAGAGTCATACTGGTACAACCATTGAAGTGCGATCAGTTATTCATTCTCAAACTTACATATGAAGCCCTTCATCAGTGGAGCTTTTCTCCTGGCAGGTGTTGTGTGATGGCTCAGTCTGCAGATGTTTCAAGTGGCTCGCTTTCTGCTTCGTTTTTTTCCCCCTTAAAAGGCATTGCTGCAAATTTTTCACGTTTATATATAAAGTGATTTTGTTGACAGCAGACACATTCTATTTGCCTTTTATCTTGAAGGGCTGGGTTTCTCTCTTTTCTCTCTTTGAAACGGGTTCAGCATTATGCACTGGCTTTATCTATATTTGGCACAAAAACTCTTAGTAGTTCTCATGAATTTAGAAATCTGATGTTGGTATTCTCAGTCGTTTACAATGTATAATATATATAATATATATATATATATTATATATGATATATATGGTTTACATGTAAAGGCGCGTTTATTGATTTTTCCCCCATATTCTTTAAGTTAACCATGTGTAAATTCATCAGTCAACAGTATTTTGTCCTTCAAATTCCAGTGAACCATTTACAGTTTCTAAAACCCCACCTTTGTTTCGCAGCATCACATACATGTAACTTATCCCATCAGCATGGGGACCGTGGGGTGGGGGGCCTGCAGTGGTTGAATGGGGGTGGGGACTAATTTGCATATTCATGAAACTGCATGTACAGGTGCACAGGCGTAGTTACATCCAAGCTATTTAAAGGAATAAAGACATTTTCACAGGAAAAAGTGTTTCAATGTGTCGTTTTGATTATGAGATCAGTTTCACAGTTTGCACTGTATTATTATTATGGTTTAGATGCTAAAGGGGAGAGTGCTTTCAAAGTCCTGCCCACTCTGCTTCCCCCATCAATATACAAGAAATGCGGAGAGGTCTTCAGACCCACAACCACGGAATCCCGGAAGTCATTCATTGACGTACAACCTGTACGTTTGTTTGCTTTTCGCCTCTAATACAGGGTGAGACTATAGCTACAGATATTTAATGTTTTTAAAGAGGTTTCTTATGCTCATCAAGCTTGCATTTATTTGATGCAAAGAACACAAAAACAGTAAAATTGAAATATTTTTACTATTTAAAATAAATAGTTTTCTATTTGAATATATTTTAAAATGTAATTTATTCTTGTGATTTCAAAGCTGAATTTTCATCATCATTACTCCAGTGTCACATGATCTTCAGAAATCATTTCTAAAATATATATATATATATATATAATATAAACCATCTTCTGATTTGTTGCTAAAAAAAACAGTAGTACTGTAATTTCACAATATTACTGTACTTTTGATCAGATAAATGCAAGCTTGGTGAGCAGAAGAGACTTCTTTAAAACAGTTCTTCCTGTTTAAAAACTTTTGAGGTTGTTTTTTTTTTTTTTTTTTTTTTTTTTTTTTTTTTTTTTTTTTTTTTTTTTTTTTTTTTTTTTTTTTTTTTTTTTTTTTTTTTTTTTTTTTTTTTTTTTTTTTTTTTTTTTTTTTTTTCTTTTTCTTTTTTTTTTTTTTTCTCGTTTGTGTGTGTGTGTGTGTGTGTGTTGGTGTGTGTATGTGTGTGTGTGTATGAGGTCAAGCGTTTACATCCCCCTTTCAGAATCTGCAAAATGTTAATTATTTTACCAAATAAGAAGGATCATACAAAGTGCATGTTATTTTTTATTTAGTACTGACCTGAATAAGATTTTTCTCATAAAAGATGTTTAGGCTACATATAGTCCACAAGACTAGAGAAAATAATAGTTGAATTTATAAAACTGACCCCGTTCAAAAGTTTACATTCAAAAGTTTTTCATTCCAACAATGACTGTATGATGTTGAGATCCATCTTTTCACACTGAGGAACTAAGGACTATTTTATGCAGCTTACAGAAGGTTCAAGCTTAATGATGCTCCGAAGAAAACGTCTCGGTTACGTATGTAACCCTCGTTCCCTGAAGGAGGGAACGGAGACGTCACGTCGGATGACCGACGAAATTGGGATCTAGCTTAGAGGGACCAATCTACTTCGAGTGTAAACTAAACGAGCCAATGCACATTGGCATGCGATTATTGCATCCAGCTGCTGCTGATCACAGCGTGAGTATAAGTAGGCAGCAGATGCAGCGCATATTCAGGTTTTCGCTGAGGAGCCGAGCCGGTGACCCGGCCGCTCAGCGGTGGTACAGGAGCTGTTGCGACGGGACGTGACGTCTCCGTTCCCTCCTTCAGGGAACGAGGGTTACATACGTAACCGAGACGTTCCCTTTCAGTCGGTCACTCTTGACGTCACGTCGGAGGACCGACGAAATTGGGATCCTACCAAAGGGCCATAGCTACTGCCCCTTCCAGTGTCCTGTGGAAGCCACCTGCGCCACTACTTTTTGGCGTAGGCCAGGGCTTACAACAAGAAGACCAGCTACTGCTGCTATGGCACTAACCAATGAGTAAGACTGGATAACACTAATAAAACGTACCCGTTCTACTTGGAACAAGGACGTTACAGAAGCTCGAACATTCCCGAAGGAGGTTTCGGAAACAATACACATATGAACATTCCTTAGGAGCATATGGAAGAATGGAGGTGATTGAACCCTCTTGGAATGGCAGAAGTCTGCCGGGGAAACACGGGCTCAAGGCTATACCGTGGACTTAACACATATGAGATCCACTTAGGTCTTACATATGGAACCCAGCCTTCTACCGGTTCTCGAGGATTCAACGAGTGAAGGCCTGGCGCCGGACGCTCCGCCACGTCTGGCTGCCGAGGGGGTGGAGGAACTCAACAGGGTCTACTGTATGGACTCTCTGGAGTGGTTTTGCAAGCAGACGCGAAGCCGGGGCCTCTCAGTGCATCTACCCGTTTGAGGTGAGAACACAGGAGGATACCGGATCCACACGAATGTGTTAGGTGTCGCCCAGCCCGCAGCTCTACAGATATCCACCCGCGAGGCACCACGAGCCAGCGCCCAGGAGGATGCAACACTCTAGTTGAATGAGCTCGCAACCTGAACGGGCAGGGCACACCCTGTGCCTGATAGCCAGGGTGATGGCATCCACTATCCAGTGGGCCATCCTCTGCTTAGAGATGGCATTCCCCTTCTGCCGGCCTCCGTGACAGACAAAGAGCTGGTCTGAGGTCCTGAAGCTTTGCGTCCGGTCAACGTAGCCCCTTAAGGCTTGGACAGGACAGGGCAAAGCCAGGGCTGGGTCTGCCTCCCCCGGGGGCAGCGCTTGCAGGTTCACCACCTTATCCCTGAAGGGAGTAGCGGGAACCTGGGGCACGTAGCCGGGCCGGGGCCTCAGGGTTACCTGGGAGTCGGCCGGCCTGAACTCTAGGCACGAATCGTCAACCGAAAATTTGTGCAGGTCCCCTACCCTCTTGATGGAGGCCAATGCTAGCAGGAGCAAAGTCTTCATTGAAAGGAACTTCAGCTCAACCGCCTGCAAAAGGCTCAGATGGGCCCTGCTGTAGTGCCGTGAGCACCAGAGTCAGGTCCCAAGAGGGTATGTGGAGGATTTAACCTTCTCGCCCCTTAAGGAACCTGACGACCAGGTAATGCTTCCCCCACGACCTCCTTCTACGGGGTCGTGGTTAGCAGCGATTGCACAACATAAACTTTAAGGGTGGAGGGACACAGCCTTCGCTCCAACCCTTGCTGCAAAAAGGACAGCACAACTCCGATCAGGCATCTTCGGGGGTCTTCTCGGCGAGAAGAACACCACTCAACGAACAGGTTCCACTTCAAGCGTACGCTCTCGCTGAAGTGATGGTGTCAACTACCTCTTGGGGTAGGCCACTCAGAACCTCTGCGTCCCGTCCAGGGACCGGACATGAAGTTTTCAGAGGTCTGGACGCGGGTGCCAAAGGGTGCCACATCTCTGAGTCAGTAAATCCTTCCTCAAAGGAATCGGCCAAATAGGGGCTGTCGCGAGGACCATCAGTTCCGGGAACCAGGTCCGGGAAGGCCAAAAGGGTGCCACCAGCAGGACCTGCTCCTCGTCCACCCTGACCTTGCACAGCAACTGTGCCAGAAGGCTCACAGGGGGAAAAGCATCTTGTGAAGGACCCCGGGGGTGCCAGCTGTGTGCCAGTGCGGTCAGTGTCGAGTGTTCCCTCGGTCAGGGCGAAGACCAACTGGCAGTGAGAGGTTTCTGGAGAGGCAACCAGGTCTACCTGAGCATCTCTGAAACGTCCCCAAACCAGCTGGACCACCTGGGGATGAAGTCGCCACTCACCGGGGGCGCAGCTAGGGACAGATAGTCGGCTGCTCCGGTTGAGCAGCCCAGGAAGTGAAACAGCACGGAAAGGACCTCCGATGTTCGGACTCCAGAGGGGAGGTGGCGGGCGAGTTGCGATAAGCGACGGGAGCGCAGACCACCTTGTTGGTTGATGTACGTAACGGTCGCTGTGTTGTCCGTTTGGACCAGTACGTGCTTGCCTCGTAAGTGCCTTTTGAGACGGCTCAGGGCAAGGTGCAGTGCCAGCAACTCGAGGCAGTTGATGTGACAGTGCAGTTGGGGCCCCGTCAAAACCCCTGATTGCAAGCCCGTTGTACGTGGCCCCCCTGCCGGTGGTTGAGGCATCCGTGCAAATCACAGCATGCCTGGAGACCTGCTCCACTGGCACTCCTGCCCAGAGGAACGCAAGGGTTGACCACGGGGTGAAGGTTTGGCGGCAAACCGGTGTAACTTGGACCCGGAAGGTGACCGCGTTGCCACGCCCACCTCGGGACACGGCCATGAAGCCAGTGCTGGAGAGGTCTCATATGTAACAGACCGAGCGGTGTAAGTACCGCTGAGGCCGCCATATGCCCCAGGAGCCTCTAAAACTCTTTCAGTGGGACCGCTATCCTGCTCTTACCGAGTCCCCTCCATACCGGGAAAAGAGATCCTCTGCGTCGGGGAGAGTTTGCTCTTTTCCCAGTTGACCCGAAGGCCCAACAGGCTGAGGTGTGAGAGCACCAAATCCCTGTGTTCGCACAACTGATCCTGAGACTTCGTCGAGGTAGTTGAGAATGCGAATGCTCTGTCCTCTCAAGGGAACAAGGGGTACCTCCATAACTTACATGAAGACACGGGGCAACAGGGACAGCCGGAGGGCAGGACCTCGTACTGATATGCTCGTCCTTCGGCCGCGAACCACAGCAATGGTCTGTGGTGCGGAAGGGTCGAAACATGAAGTACGCGTCCTTCAGGTCGACTGCTGCAAACCAATCTCGGGGACGGATACACCCGAAGATGCGTTCCTGCGTCAACATCTTGAACGGTAACCGGTGAAGGGCCCGGTTCAAGACACGCAGGTCCAAGATTGGTCGTAACCCACCGCCTTTCTTGGGTACAATGAAGTAAGAGCTGTAAAAACCCGTCTTCATATCGGCTGGAGGGACAAGCTCTATCATGTCCTTCGCCAGTAGGACTGCGAACTCCGCCCGCAAGACAGGACCATCGGCCGCCTCACTGGGTGAAGCGGATGCCACGAACTTGGGGGGGGGGGGACGCAAGGCGACTGAATCGCATAGCCGAGCTGACGGTTGGAAGGAGCCATCGCGGGGGCTGGGTAGCTCAAGGCAAGGCTCCCAGGACACCGAGCTATAGCATCAACGGAAATACAGGCGTACCCGCAGTGGGGCAGTGCGGAAAAATGCAGGGACCTGGCCCGGGCGTCTCGTAGCCGGTCCGAGGCGGGGTCTGGTGTGTGTAACACTGACCCGCGTTCGAGCAGAGGGTGCGTGGGTAGTCAGTTGGTTCGTCCTCCCGATCTAAACTTTTAAATTTTTATTCAATTTTTTTTTTTTTTTTTTTTTTTGATTTTCTTTTTTTTTTGCCAATGCTGATCACTGGCGAGAGAGGAGGGTGAGTGAGATACGTACTAGATCGTCCACAACGCCCCGTCCCCTCTGGGGACCCAGAAATAGAGGAATTGCTCTTTGTCGAGAATTGGGTACCACCGACCGAGGTCATTGGTGAAAAAAGATTCTCCACCCAGCCCTCCTCCAGGGGAGGGAGTGCTTTTTTTGATGTGCTTACCATCCTGAGAGCAAGTCCCTACACGCTGGGTCGCCCGTTCCGGACCCAGCTTTATATTCCCTATCTCTCTAATTACTGCAGGACGTATTCTCGCTATCTCTCTCTCTCACCACACACACACACACACACACTAGACTATCCAGACGTTCACAAATTTTAGGCCTGGAAAATTAATGAGTTCTCATTCATAACTTAGACAGAGAGAGCTATATTCACCCTCCGATGCTTTATTGACTGATTTCATTTATTTGCGGGAGATGGATTGCAGGGAAGCAGGCTCCCCTCGGCTCTCTCGCGCAATGCATTGTGGAGGGTCAACGTTCGCCTCTCTCGTCAGCGTGTGACAAATTAGCTAACGAGGAACGGCCTTCGCATTTCCACAAACTAATTAACCCGGCAGGTACTGAGACAAATTATAATATTTATGTAATATCATCTCGCATCTGTTTGCAAGGAACACATCCGTACATATCACCTGATCTCTCTTTTAGACGCGCGCGCTCTCACAAATACAACCTGCCTCCTCACTATTACACGTTCAAACAAGCAGTACAACCATATCCGTTTTATAAATATGATTCTTGATTTTTAAACAATAACTGGATGATATGCAATGCCTCAAGTCATCGCTTTTAACCTCATATAGGCTAATTTGGGCCACAATGTATAACTGAAGATCTGACATCCTCTCATAGCTATAAACGCGAGTAACAGCGTTCTTGCATTATGATTTAATAACCAAATTAAATTCATGCAGATAATTCCAATATACACCAGCATAAATATGCGTCTTTGGGAATTAAATCAATCCATTCTCTTGCATAATAATAATAATTATTTTCATCATCAGGTATGATGACCTGTTATTTGGAATTATTATTATTATTAAGCTACATATATATTTAAGTGTTCATATAGCCTACGTAGCTCACTAAAGACAAAAAATGGCTCAGTAAAAACAATAACAAAAATCTCTTAATTTTATTTGTATTTTTGCGTTATGGATGTTTGAATTCTGATTTCGTCCAGCAGTCATTGTGCCATATATACATGATTGTCTGTATTATTATCGCAGTGGTCTGAAAGACAGACAGAGACGGCGCGCTCTTGATTGTATTTGGCTGAGCCCTGATTTCTCTTCTATGAGGTCATAATGCCAAGAGCCCGAGAGCCAATCAGAGAGCGAGTAAATGTCAACCCCTGCAACATCTCCAAACGAGAAGAAAAATGTAGTGTTGGGAGAGATAATGACTCGATTTGATAACACTTAATAATAATTTTCAATAATAAGCCATAGAAGAATTATATAATGCAGATACAAATTTATGCGGATATTAGGGGGTTGTTAAACACATTACATATCTATATATATATATATATATAAGATATATATATATATATATATATATAGGGATCTAAATGAAATCAGTATTACCAGTCAAGATCTATGTTTCCCCAAGAATAACAGAAGATGCGAGGTGTCAAATAATGACATATTGAAAATGAATTTATTCGTTAATTTACATTCAATCGTTATAAACATGTTCAGGAAACGAAACAGCCGTTAAGAAGATCAAACATTTAAGAAATTTATATTGTAGAAGCACATACATGAACTTAGAACATATCACAAACTGACCGAATGGGAACAAGTTAAGAATGCTTTATCTACACAAAACATCCTATATAACAGCATATAACAAATTCATACTTCTCGCTTAAATGACATTTCTCCGTTGCTGTGTTGTTGTTTACCTTGGTCGGCACATGCAGTCAAGAATCGTAATTCTTTTTGAGATATTTTCCTTTCTCTCCTCCACCGATTCATAAAACAGTCCTAAAATGTGAACGATTTCTTCCATAATAATAATGATGATAATAATAATAAAAACGAGTGCACCGTCTCTCGCCTTGTTTCTCAAATGCAAACGAATACATTTCAAATGTGCAGATTGTTTACTGTCCAGCTTGCTGACATTTTCAATTTGCAAAAAGAAAGTGCTAATAAATAAAAAATAAATAGGACGTAATAAATAAATGTCTTTTTTTTTCTTCAGGCTATGATGCTTTAGGTTTTATTTCCATCAGGTGCGCACAGTTCATGTTTACTAGAGGACAGTCGTATCCTTTGACTTCCGTGTGCGTCACTGGGCCAGTAATGATGGGTGGACGAGAAACAGGAGGTGAACCACGTCAAAGCATTAGGTGAAACTCATGGACA
>JADLZN010009627.1:0-19858 GCA_018155175.1 Sinocyclocheilus anophthalmus | reverse complement strand
AACAAAAATAATGGTCTTAATAATAAGTGCAGCACAAATATATTCATAGATGTAGTGTAACTGCGTTAAGCTACAATTTCACAAATCCAACTATATTAAATTGAAAATTGAAAATGCACAATTAATACTGAATGCGCAGTCCACTTAGTAATTATCCATGGTATATGGAAGCCGTTACATTGCTTGTGTACAACAGATTAATTAATTACTTGGCAAAAAAATTTAATAAAATAATTTATTGTTTTTCATATAATCCAATAAAATGTAATTTTATGGGGACTATTAGTATTATTATCTTATTTTATTATAGTGCTATTTATTATTATATTAGAGACAATTAGTCATTATATTTGTATGATAATAATAAAAAATTTTCATCATTATCATTATTATTGTTATACAAACAATTTTACAAATAAATTATATTATATTTCATAATAATTTTAACCTTTAAAATATGTTGTATTATTGTATTTATGTATACATACTAGAATATAAACATGTATATTAAACAAAATATTTATAATAATATCTTGTTATTATATAATATAATTGTATTGTATTAAGAACAATTCATCGTATAGTTGTATATATAATTCTATTATGGTACACATAAAAATAATTTTTATTGTTTGACAATACATAATCATGAGGACATTTTTGTATTTTTATTATTAAACTATTATTGAACTATTATTTTACTGTTGCTGCCTTTTAAGCAGTTGCCATGTGTTATAGTGATTATAAGCCCCTTATAAACATCCTACCAGTGGTAATATCACACTTTCAAAAATTGCCAGGAATTTAAGGGATTAAAGAGTATTATTTAACAATAAATTACTGTAGACAGAAATTTACTGTGAAAGCAATGCATGCTGGGGCATTTTCTTACAAATGACTGTGAATGAATGACAGAATGATGCTAACATCACAGTAATTTACTGCTCTTGTTTTACTGTGAATTCATATTATAAAGTTGTGTTTAACTGTGCCACTGTGAGAAATTTAGTTGTTATATTTGTTAATTGTTTTGAAGTCACCATAATGGAAATTCGAGATTAGTATTTGTTTGGGATCTTGGACCTTGAATATTCAGATTCAGATTTCTGATCTAGTTATGTCAGAAGTGGGACAAATGTAAAAAAAAAAAAAAAAAAAATCTAAATGATGACAAGTTTAGAATATGAAATAAGATAATTGCCTGACTTTAAGTTAGTCAAGCTATTCTTAGACTTAACATGAAGATTTTATTTTAGCATTATTTAAGTATGAAGATTAATCAATAACTTATTTCATATTCATAACTGTTTGTGGATGGATCTTTTCACAATAGTGAAGCAACTGCTGAGAAACGTCTTTGAGAGATGTGACATCAGTACTCGACATACAAAACACTCGACAATTAAAAACAACATTTACAACATAAACCAACATTACAAAATAAAACAACAAAACAAACTGCTAAAAATGAACCAAAGACAAGTACAATAGCACAAATAAAACCTACAAGAAATAAATAAAAAAAACTCTGCAGCGTGCTCTATTCATGCCGCATTGCATGCTTGGTGCCTTCATAGTCCAAATGCACAGTAGAAACACAGTATTGCTGTTTGTTTACAAGGAATTTCTGAGAGTGCAGTTAGATACAAGAGAAGTCCCACTGTGAAAGTAATGCAATTATTAACCTGGAATATACTGATTTCACACTAAAATTTTTAACAGTGCACTCTAAGTGTGACGTGAAATGAGAAAAGTTCATATTTATAGGTTTGTAGAACCAATTATGGCAAGTTTTGACTTTACACAGGTGATATTATAAAACCATGAACATCCTGAATAAGGATATGTTTAGCCGAAGGACCAGAACAGAGACATCATTCAAGGATCTTGTCCATAATAAGTAACCTGTTAAATTGCAATGGCTGTGTCAGCTATTACTGTTCTTCATGTAATATATATCTAAGTGTCGACTGAGCTGACTGGAGAAGTGCTGGTATTGAAAATGAAAATGAAAATATGAAGTGCTACCTCCGATTTAGTAAGAGAGACAGGAGAAACAGGAAGTAGTTGTGATTACGTTCACATGGGATGACTCCACGGCTGTTTTTATAACACATGCACCGCAGTGCAATGAACATATCCGTGTTCTTGGCGTATTTCCACATTGGTTGAGAAGATACACTCATGTTTCTCTCTAACTCAAGATTATTTAAAAAATCTCCATAAATAACAAGATATGGGTTTTCATTTTTAGGTCAACTGTTCCTTTAAATCATTTAGTGATTTAGTTTATTGTACAGAGTACAATAGGTACTACGAGACTTGACTTTAATTTAAAAAAAAGAGAGACATTTGTGAAGTCAACTGAAAACTAGACTTATTTCTGAAGTAGAGCCAATTCCTTTTTGTATTTTATTGTTACATTTTGACAATCGTTTACAAATACAAACATCTTTAAATTTTAATTAATTTCCTAAATTTTAATAATGGTTGCAAATCAGATGTGGAATAGCAATATGGATATGGATATTTCAAATTTAAAGAATTCATTCAAATGTAATAAATTAGAAATATAAATAATAGTAAAACAAGGGTTGTTAATATGAATTTTGGTAAGAGAAACTTTGAATGTTGGGTTTTTAAGATTTATAATAATTTACATATGTATTAAATTAACTTGGTGGATTAAGGCGGAAACAACACTTAATTTTCCCGAATGCATTGCCAGTGTTTCTTTAAACTGCATTTCAATAAACTCCACTTCATGTCATTCTAATTCAAATGTCTATAAGGTGTGGAAAATTCAATTCAAGTTAAAAAAAGATTCATTAAAAGTGAGTCAACTCTACAATTCAGAATTTTACACAGCTGGGAACCAGTGTTATTACAGTTAACTAAAACGAAAACCATTAAAAAATGTTACTTAAATAAAAAAAATTATTTGAGCTAGATTTTAATGTAATTTTAAATAGATGTATAAAAATAACTGAAATGAAGTAGTAAAAACAAAAAAGCTATAAATGACAAAAACAGAAAATTACTAAAAATATATTTAAAATCATTTATTTGATTTATTAGTATTTGTAATAAAAATATCCTAATTATTGTATATGTTTTTACTGATTTATTTACCTTTAAGTATAATTTAATTTTGTTAATTTTCATTATTTAATTAATAGTATTAAAAAATATTAATATACACTTTAATATCTACTATAGTACACTATAGTAACTCAGTAATACTAAAAACAGTGCCAGGAACGGGCATTAGGTAAGTAAAAAGTGTCAATCTGAATTTGAAGCTGACTTTAACTGTGCGCTGTGTTTAGTGTGCTGAATGGTCACAGCATGAAGCCCAGCAGGAACTGACTATCAGACTGAACATTCAAACAAGCCGCTTTAGAAATCTCATGACTCCAATATATCTCTCCAGAACAGACACAAAATATCCATGAGTGTGTGGGAGGCGGGATCTTAACTTATAGAGATCAATAGGGCCCTGGGAGGCCCGACAGAGCAGCGCGTGCCCAGCACGAGGGGCCCTGTGCTCCCTGGCCTCCTGGAGCACAGGGCCGCGGCACAGGGCACAGAGGAGAAACGCTCGACTGTTTGTTTAACCTTTCATAAAACAGCCATTTCATTGCACACACACCCGGGCAGGACATGCAATGTAAGCATTTGTGGATTATCTTGATATAAAGCCCCTCTTTCATTTTAAGAGCGCTTTATATATTCTTTTCCGCACCTTCCACTTTATTTACTAGTTTTCCTGGAGGCAGCTTTTCTTTTACAATTACTGGCTCTGCTCCAAAGGTGGAGGAGGTGTCAGGCAGGGAATGCGCTTCTGTTCTTGGCTGCTTTTACTCTTTCTGTGTGGTTTTTCCTTGGCTTTCCATCTCTGTGCACAGTTATTTAGTGGCAAATCCTTGAGAATTACACATTTCATATCCATTATATCTGAAGGCATCTTCAGAACACTGAAGTCACCCTGTTTTTCTCAAGTATATCACCTTGAAAACTCTTTAGGAAGGTATAAAACAAGACAAAAGAACATTCTTAAAGGTAAAGTGCGCCGTTTAATGTTAAAATACAGTCAAGTATAAGACATCTGAAATTCTGTCTCTGTGGTGCCATTAAAACATCGCTCTTAACCAATGGTGTGAGTTTGGGGCGGGACTACCTGTTTGTTAGTCCAATAGGAGATGAGGGACTGTTCGGGAATTATTATTTTCATTATATTTGCAGTAGCACAGAAATTTCTAATTTCACCTTCAAAAATGTCTATCATTGATGCAGTCCAACACAATCGAGTTATTTCAGTTATTATTATTTCATTTTTCTTTTTTTTTTTTGGACCACATATTTAATTTTAGTTGCAAGGTGTGTAATTTGTGTACATTTTGATAAAACACTTCTTTTAATGCACCAGTAACACTTTGCAATAAGGTTCTTTAAGTCAATAAAAAGTTAATGTAATAACATGAAATAGCAATGGTAACATTACATTTACATATCAACATTATCCTTGGTTAATATCTATTGTTAGTTCATGAAATGCATTAACATTTATCAATTGAATCGTATTATACTTAACGCATCTGTGGCAGTAAGGTTCCATTTGTTAACATCACTCAACTATTTTTACAGAACATATTAATCTTAATATTTATTGAATCATTTACCAAAATATTTTTTAACTCAAAACATTTACAAAGGATAATCAATGCTGTAAGAACTATATTGCTCATTGTGTGTTCATGTTAAGTAATATTAACAAATGAGACTGCATTTTGAAGTGTTATCAATAATGCTATAACTCAGTGAAACTTGTGTTGTATATTAAGTCATCAACTAGCATAAGTGATAAATAGCTATTATTCACACTGATGACACAAACACACCACCGTCTGGACCTCAAAAACACATTTAAGACTAAACCTGCGGCAGCAGAGAAGGGAAAAACAGCCTAAAAACAAGCCAAACCCAAGTTGTGGATTCCCAAACATAACTAAAGATAGAAACCTGTGTCAAGAATTATCAATTGAACTTTAGCAAAAAAAACTAAGCTCAATACAACATGTCTGATTTGTCCATCTCATCTGACAAAACTGCCCAACAATCTTAAAAAAAAAACAATAGTATCAACAATACAATCACATAGTCTCAGATACAAGCAGTCTCAGTATGTAATACTGTTGAACTTCATATAGATTCCCTGAAATAGATTCCCAGCCACAGTGCAGGGGACAAGGGGGCGACGCAGTCTAGACTTCTAACAAGTCAATCCAGCGTGTCTGCACAGGGAACGATTGAAACAGAGCTCTGGACAGCTCTGACAAGCCTCAACCTTTCAGTTTCCAGGTATTTGAACATGGATATTGGAATAACAAACAAGCGATGGAGGCCGAGGTGATTGATGGAGTGAGCGGGCCAGACTACACCCTGCTGGTGGTCTATGTGCCGATTCATTCGGCCTGAATTTCTTTATTTTTCTCCCCTTAGTTAACAAAAGCCAGAGAAAAGGTCAAGCAGGTTTTTACTTGGTGATCTATTGTATAAAAATAACCTTCACAGAGAATGGAAAAAGCCTATAGGACCCAGTGATAAAAACACATCACAGATAAAAAAAAAAAAGAGCATGTGGACATTCAGACAGATGTTATCAGCGGCTCACCCAGAGACACTTTTATTCTGCTGTATTTTTGCTCCCTGGAGATACAGTGACTGAGTGTGTGAGAATAGTGCGTTCTACGCATGGAGATGCTTCCATATCATAGAAGATAGATAGTGTAGATAGATAAATAGATAGATAGATAGATAGATGTAGAAATACCTAAAAACCAACGTGAGTAAAGCACAGCTACCTACAGTGAAATTACTCCATTACAAGTCACACTTCCTAACAACTTGAGTAAACGTCTAGAGTATCTGATTTTAACAGTACTTAAGTATTTTACTTTTACTAAATATAGGCTCAAAGATGCACTAGTCAAAGAGACATGCCAGTGAAAACTGTAACGTTGTGGAGAAGCTGGGGAAAACAAGCATAGGCAAGGATCTATGTGCTGGTATTTAATGGAAAAACTAGAACAAACAATAAGGCAAAAACCAAAGGGAACAAAGAACATAATGACTGGCAAACAGACAACCATTAGGCCTACATTAAACAACTCACAAGGAACTGAAGAAAAACTAGGGCTATATATACACATGGGGCTAACAAGCTTAACAAGACACACCTGGGGAGACTAATCAAGGGGAACCAATGAACAAACGGACTACAAACTGACTACAAACACCACGGGAGACAGGAAGTGACATAAAAGTCCAGGGCAAGGCACAGAGAGCATGAAACAAAAACAAGAAAGAGTTGATTTGTGAGGAGAGCAATCACATTTATTTTTTAAAACCAAATTAAAACTGAACACCTCAAAATTACAAACCAAAACAAACAAACAAAAAACAGTATCTTTCAAAAAGGTCTCTTCAGTATGATGGATAAATAAAATAATGTTAAGTAAATTTAAAAAGCCGAAGCCTTCTTGCAGTTGATGTGCTGGTTTGGGCCTCATTGCTGGCTGTAGTCATGTCCTCATCTTATATATGAAACACCTCTGATTCACAAATACTTGCTAAGAAACTCACATTCACATAAAGTAGCCTTCTTGAAAAGTTTGGGTGAGTAAGGGCAAAACACACAAGACGCAGTACTGGATAATAGGCAGTATCACGTCTTTTGTATCAGAAATAAACTGCTGCAGAAAAAGCTAGGTACATGCTAAATGTAATGTGTAACTGCAACACTCTTCAAATGTAGTGGAGTAAAGAGTACAGATACTCATTCAGAAATGTAGTGGAGTAAAGAGTAAAAGTTGCTAATATCTTTGATACTTTTTGATACACAGTAACTAATTACATTTACTCCAGTACTTTACACCTCTCGCAGTTACAAACCCGATTCCAAAAAAGTTGGGGACACTGTACAAATTGTGAGTAAAAAATGAATGGAATAATTTACAAATCTCATACTTATATTTTATTCACAATAGAATATAGATAACATATAAAATTTTGAAAGTGAGACATTTTGAAATGTCATTCCAAATATTTGCTCATTTTGGATTTCATGAGAGCTACACATTCCAAAAAATTTGGGACAGGTAGCAATAAGAGGCCGGAAAGTTAAATGTACATATAAGGAACAGCTGGAGGACCAATTTACTTAACTTATTAGGTCAATTGGCAACATGTTTGGGTATAAAAAGAGCCTCTCAGAGAGGCAGTGTCTCTCAGAAGTCAAGATGGTCAGAGGATCACCAATTCCACCAATGCTGCGGCGAAAAATAGTGGAGGAATATCAGAAAGGAGTTTCTCAGAGAAAGATTGCAAAGAGTTTGAAGTTATCATCCTCTACAGTGCATAATATCATCCAAAGATTCAGAGATTCTGGAACAATCTCTGTGCGTAAGGGTTAAGGTCGGAAAACCATACTGGATGTCCGTGATCTTCGGTCCCTTAGACGGCACTGCATCACATACAGGAATGCTACTGTAATGGAATTCACAACATGGGCTCAGGAATACTTCCTGAAAACATTGTCGGTGAACACAATCCGTTGCCGGCTAAAACTCTATAGGTCAAAAAAGAAGCCATATCTAAACATGATCCAGAAGCGCAGGCGTTTTCTCTGGGCCAAGGCTCATTTAAAATGGACTGTGGCAAAGTGGAAATCTGTTCTGTGGTCAGACGAATCAAAATTGAGTTCTTTTTGGAAAACTGGGACGCCAAGTCATCCGGACTAAAGAGGACAAGGACAACCCAAGTTGTTAACAGCGCTCCGTTCAGAAGCCTGCATCTCTTATGGTATGGGGTTGCATGAGTGCGTGTTGCATGGGCAGCTTACACATCTGGAAAAGGCACCATCAATGCTGAAAGGTATATCCCAGTTCTAGAACAACATATGCTCCCATCCAGACGTCGTCTCTTTCAGGGAAGACCTTGCATTTTCCAACATGACAATGCCAGACCACATACTGCATCAATTACAACATCATGGCTGCGTAGGAGGAGGATCCGGGTACTGAAATGGTCAGCCTGCAGTCCAGATCTTTCACCCTAGAAAACATTTGGCGCATCATAAAGAGGACGATGCGACAAAGACCTAAGACAGTTGAGCAACTAGAAGCCTTTATTAGACAAGAATGGGACAACATTTCCTATTCCTAAACTTGAGCAACTTGTATCCTCAGTTCCCAGACGTTTGCAGACTGTTATTAAAAGAAGAGGGGATGCCACACAGTGTTGAACATGGCCTTGTCCCAACTTTTTTTTTTAGATGTGTTGATGCCATGAAATTTAATCAACTTATTTTTCCCTTAAAATTTATAAATTTTCTCAGTTTAAACATTTTATATTTCATCTATGTTGTATTCTGAATAAAATTTAGAAATTTGAAACTTCCACATCATTGCATTCTGTTTTTATTCACATTTTGTACAGTGTCCCAACTTTTTGGAATCGGTTTTTTTTTTTTTTTTTTTTGTAGCTAATAGAAGTGCATATATAAAATACCAGGCAGGGTGTAACATGTTGGTGCTTACAGCGCACAGCAAATGAACAGAATTCCAAAAGTCTTTTAATTATAAATCCACACAGAAGAAATATAGTAGATCACCAGAGTAAGCGTAGCATAACACCTAAAAAAAAATAACCAGAAAGGGACTGAGGGCAACTGAGGGCTTAAATAAAAAGGGACTGTAAGAAAAGACTGAAACAGCTGTGTAGCGATTAGTAACTATAGGAACACACTAGGAAACTCAGGAAGGTAAATGGGAACTGAAAACGAAACCAAAACAGAACAAAACTGAATGTACACAACACAGGGTTACTAGAGTTAACTAAAACCAGAAAAAAAAATCCACTTTCAACTGAAATAAATGTTATTTAGTAGTAGATATTATATGTATTTGCACTGAACAAAATTATAAATGCAACAATTTTGTTTTTGCCCCCATTTTTCCATGAGCTGAACTCAAAGATCTAAGACTTTTTCTATGTACACAAAAGGCCTATTTCTCTCAAATATTGTTCACAAATCTATCTAAATCTGTGTTAGTGAGCACTTCTCCTTCGCCGAGATAATCCATCCACCTCACAGGTGTTGCATATCAAGATGCTGATTAAACAGCATGATTATTGCACAGGTGTGCCTTAGGATGGCCACTCTAAAATGTGCAGTTTTATCACACAGCGCAAATGCCACAGATGTCGAAAGTTTTGAGGGAGCGTGCAATTGTCATGCTGACTGTAGGAATGTCCACCAGAGCTGTTTCCCGTGAATTGAATGTTCATTTCTCTACCATAAGCCGTCTCCAAAGGCGTTTCAGAGAATTTGGCAGTACATCCAACCGGCCTCACAACTGCAGACCACGTGTAACCACACCAGCCCAGGACCTCCACATCCAGCATCTTCACCTCCAAGATCGTCTGAGACCAGCCACTCGGACAGCTGCTGCAACAATCGGTTTGCATTACCAAAGAATTTCTGCACAAACTGTCTGAAACTGTCTCAGGGAAGCTCATCTGAATGCTCGTCGTCCTCATCGGGTCTCGATCTGGCTGTAGTTCGTCGTCGTAACCGACTTGAGTTGGTAAATGCTCACATTCGATGGCGTCTGGCACTTTGGAGGTGTTCTCTTCACGGATGAATCCCGGTTTTCACTGTACAGGGCAGATGGCAGACAGTGTGTATGGCGTCGTGTGGGTGAGTGGTTTGCTGATGTCAACGTTGTGGATCGAGTGGCCCATGTTGCGGTGGGGTTATGGTATGGGCAGGTTTATGTTATGGACAACGAACACAGGTGTTTTTTTATTGATGGCATTTTGAATGCACATGATATACTGTGACGAGATCCTGAGGCCCATTTTTTTGCCATTCATCCACGACCATCACCTCTTGATGCAGCATGATAATACATGTCCCCATGTTGCAAGGATCTGTACACATTTCCTGGAAGCTGAAAACATCCCAGTTGTTGCATGGCCAGCATATTCACCGGTCATGTCACCCATTGAGCATGTTTGGGATGCTCTGGATCGGCGTATACGACAGCGTGTTCCAGTTCCTGCCAATATCCAGCAACTTCGCACAGCCATTGAAGAGGAGTGGACCAACATTCCACAGGCCACAATCAACAACCTGATCAACTCTATGCGAAGGAGAGTGTTGCACTGCGTGAGGCAAATGGTGGTCACACCATATACTGACTGGTTTTCGGCCCCCCCCGGACCCCCCAATCCAGTAAAACTGCACATTTTAGAGTGGCCCTTTTATTGTAGCCAGCCTAAGGCACACCTGTGCAATAATCAGGCTGTCTAATCAGCATCTTGATATGCCACACCTGTGAGGTGGATGGATTATCTCGGCAAAGGAGAAGTGCTCACTAACACAGATTTAGACAGATTTGTGAACAAAATCTGAGAGAAATAGGCCTTTTGTGTACAAAAAAAAGTCTTAGATCTTTGAGTTCAGCTCATGAAAAATGGGGCAAAAACAAAAGAGTTGCGTTTATAATTTTGTTCAGTGTGTGTTAATATGATATTATATCTATATTATGATATATATATATTGCTTATCTATTTGTTTGTTGTTTGTTGTTTTTAATATAGCCATACTGTTTTTGTTTTAATTATATTTTCTAATGTTTAATTTATTCCTGTGATCAAAGCTGAATTTCAGCATCATTCCTCCAGTCTTCGTGTCACGTGATCCTTCAGCAATCATTCTAATATTCTGATTTACTGCTCAAGAAACATTTATTATTATTTCTTATGCTGAAAAAAAAATTTTTTTTTTTGTGCTTCTCAATAGTTGTGTGCAATCTGATACTTTCTTTATCCCCACCTTAAAACTTAAAATTGTGATTTTGACCTGTGCCCCCTCAGAGGTCTTTATGTTCTAGCCTATTTAAGAACATCTGTATCTGACAGACTGTAGTCTTGAGCAGGATGACTCATGTTCCGTTCCTTGTAGACATTTAACCAGTCTACCACCCACCCCTCCAGAGCACTAGTCATGTTCACAACCAAAGTGTGTGTTCGGTTAGTAATCTTGGTAATCCTATGACTACCTGTTCTCGACTAAAGCTCTGAAACTTTCGAGTCCATGTGGTGAAGCTGATCCCAGCCTTTATTGAACATGTTCAAAGCTCGATATCAGCTCACCCAGCCGAGCCACAGACTAAAATGGCCTTAGGCTATTTCAGACATCTGGAAAACATGTCCTTCCCCTATCCTTTATCATTACTTTTCCTTCATTTCATAAAATCTATCTAAAATATGGAAATGTGGTTTGTTCGGTTCCCTTGCTTCTACATTCCTTTAGTTTTATGCAAACACCATTCAATCTCACATATAAATGTGATTAAATAATATGAAATAAATTATATAAAATCAAACATAGTATAAACATAATGGGTGTACTGTATAAACATAATGAGTGTACAAAATATGACAAGAACTCAGAGCTAAACTGTGTCAGAACAAATTCATCTCGATAATGTCAGATAACACTTAAGCAAAACATCTGATAATTTTGTCCCAGATGGTTTATAATTTTCCTGGTAGTGCACTGTATGAAGAATTTTTGGGTATAATATATCACCTGTTTCTTTGCTATCACTCACTCACTTACAGGAACTATAGTGTCCTGCACCCACTAGTAAAAAAATATAAAAAATTGTATCTGGTGTCTGAATAATTTTTGGTTTGTCTGTGTGTCGGATCCTGATTTGTCCGAAATCTGATCATTTGACAGATCCCCTCCTCACGCGCCAATGAAAGACTTTTGTGTTGACCTATAGCGTGCATATATTTAATGAAAAAACTTCTATTATGAGCAGGTTTGCCTATCATCTACATTTGAAACAACAAACTTGAGCGCGCAAAGAGATGTGATGTGGCTGCTCTCACAAACCCGAATGCACGGATCCAATACTGATGCACATGCGTCTTCTTTCTCAGTTGTTTACATTTGGTTAAAACAAAACCGACTGTGCTTACGAGGGTAATCGCCAGGACGGCCATTTTGACGTATTTTTTTGTGTATTTGGCCGCGTAAGCACAACAAGCTGCGAACAATAACTCAATTTGGTACTCGCGAGGCGGCGCGATATGCGCGCTATGGATGTGACTGTGAGCGCATAGGAAACCCCATTTGGAGCACGCGAGTATCGAATGGCTTATACTTAAAAAGATGTGCAAATGATACAGTTTTGTGACGATGCAACAATGACTCTATTAGGCAAGTGACAATTCTGTCGACTGTCCCGAAACCCGAGCAAAAGTCTTGTATCGCAGCGTGCAGTAGTGCAGACGAGATGTGCTGTTGTGAAGCCGCTTTGAGAGTGAGAGAAGACGCGGTACAGCTGAATCACTCATGCTGTTTTCATATGACTGATTTAATCTGATAGTATGTATGGATTTATTTACTTTCTAACCTACATGCTCTTTTGAATATGTTTGCAGGAATTTCCCTCGTTATAAACTCGAAAGCAGATTAAACATAATTCTATTTTACAGAGATTTAAGGAAAAAAATCCATGACTTTTCCAAAACGTTCATGACTTTTAAATTTTTTTCATGGCCGTAAGAAGATGCACGCTGTTAATCACGTAAGCTGGTCCTCCATTGCGCAAATGCTCCGTTACCTCTCCCTCCTCTAATCATGCCGGATCCGTCACCCCCACTTTGTTCCGGGACCTCACAATTTACAAATTAAGCACTGTAATATATCATGTGTGTGTGTGTGGTGTGTGTTTGTGTGTGTTTGGTGTGTGTGTGTGTCTGGTTGGAGGAGACCTTCATTCAATTAATTTTTGTATACTAGAAAAATGTATACTTCAGCTATATAGAAGATATATACTTCTTAGCCTAAATGATTTTGCAAAAATGTTATCCAACATTTCAAATTTCAATTGAAAAAGTGCATATGAAAAGAACAATTCATGATAAAATGTCAGGTTCATGTAGTGATATAAAGCCTCCAATGGAGAAAAAGAGGTAACTCAAAGACCTATAAACCCATTTCTTAAAGTGCCCCTATTATGCCATTTTTAAGGTTGCTAATATTGTTTTATGAGTCTCCTAAAACAGGTTTACATGCATGCAAGTTAGTTTTCTCAAAAAATAGATTTAATTTGACCTAATTTCTAAATGATTCGTAAACGACTCGTGCGAAGCAGTTCAAAGAATCAGTCTCTCTAAACCCTTCCTTTCCATGAGCCCTCACTGCTGTGATTGGTCAGATGGTGCAGTCCTTTGTGATTGGTCCAGAGCCATATAGAGATTGGCTCTAGATTGGTCTATGTGTACAGTGTGTGTCGGAAACAAAATGCCCATTACCATGACCGAATGACAGCCCTGGAGACTTGTCAATACATAGAAAAGATGGTATCGATTTTACCTTACCAATTCGAGCCAGAGTCTGATGATGAAACGGTTGAACTGGCTGATCGACAAGAGACTGATTCGCAAGCACGACTGGAGCAGGACGTTTCTCAGTGGTAAGTGTCAAGTGTTAACAAGTTTGTGGTAATTATAAGATGTGATAAAACAAATTTACTCTCACAGCGTAGGATACAGCGTCTTCTCGACATGATGTTAACCACACGGAAATGTTACTGTTTGTGGGCGGGCAAGTTGGCGACGTAGAACGTGGGCAGACATTATGCAAATGTGTTACTTTGTGACGTAGAGCTGTAACAGAATAAGATTTGAATTCCTGACGACTCGTTTAGGTGATTTTTTGATAGACAATAACTTTATTTATCGTGCACTGTCGGCTTCACAACTTTGCAGATAGTTTATGTTCACATACAGCTACATGACACACTGCATGAAAGGTAATATTCGAAAAGGCATAATAGGGGCACTTTAACTAAACACACTGTGACAGTGACAGTGTTACCATAACTTGTGATAACGTTATTTTTCTATGAATGACGTTACATAATTTTTCAAAGAGGACTGAGGACTCTTCCTTATATTCCATTAGTATTTAACAATCTAACAACATCTTCATGATTATTATCGGTAATGAAATCCTTGTCCAGATCTTAGGTCAACTAAATATTTAAACATGCCAAGCTGAAGCAGGAAAAGTCTGAAGAGCTTCAAACGCTTCAGAGGCTGAGAGATTTTAAAGTGAGAGAAGATGTATGACCAGGAGAAACATGGTTGGAGCCGCACACACACACACACACACACACTTGATTTAGCAGCACATGAACCTGTTTGACTCCAATAGTGAAAAAAACATCCACACACATGATTGTATAGTTATAGGACCGTATGTTACAACAATACACTGTTTCATGTTGGGTACATTTAACTACACAACTAGTTAGTGAGAATTTCCAGCAAGATTTATTTGATGGAATCGTTAGGCAGATTCAAACTGATAAGTGACTGAGTCTTACAATTCATTAAAAGGTCTGTAACAAAAATAAATAAATAAATAAAAGCATACATAAAAAGTATTCTACTATCTTTACAACATAATAATGTCCACTGATTCACTCGAATAATCACTACAATAAAATCCCTTGGTTATATATAGTGATGTGAAAAAGTGTTGGCCCCCTTCCTGATTTCTTATTTTTTTGCATGTTTGACACACTTTAATGTTTCAGATCATCAAAAAAATTTAATATTAGTCAAAGATAAAGACAACCTCTTCAGATGACTTGAAACGAGTCCTAGCAGTTTTTAAATGAAGGTTTTTATTATTAAGGGTAAACTAAATCCAAAACTGCATGGCCCTGTGTGAAAAAGTGTTTGCCCCCTAAATCTAATAACTGGTTTGGCCACCCTTAGCAGCAACAACTGCAATCAAGCGTTTGCGATAACTTGCAATGAGTCTGTTACAGCGCTGTGGAGTAATTTTGGTCCACTCATCTATGCAGACTTGTTGTAATTCATCCACATTGGAGGGTTTTCGAGCATGAACCGCCTTTTTAAGGTCATGCCACAGCATCTCATTAGGATTCAGGTCAGGACTTTGACTAGGCCACTCCAAAGTCTTCATTTTGTTTTTCTTCAACCATTCAGAGGTGGACTTGCTGGTGTGTTTTGGATCATTGTCCTGCTGCAGAACCCAAGTTCGCTTAAGCTTGAGGTCACAAACCGATGGCCGGACATTCTCCTTCAGGATGTTTTGGTAAACAGCAGAATTCATGGTTTAATTTATCACAGCAAGTCTTCCAGGTCCCGAAGCACACTACCACCACCATATTTTACTGTTGGTATAATGTTCTTTTTCTGAAATCCAGTGTTACTTTTACGCCAGACGTAATGAGACACACGACTTCCAAAAAGTTCAACTTTTGTCTCGTCAGTCCACAGAGTATTTTCCCAAAAGTCTTGGGGATCATCAAGATGTTTTCTGGCAAAACTGAGACGAGCCTTTATGTTCTTTTTGCTCAGCAGCGGTTTTTTGTCTTGGAACTCTGCCATGCAGACCAATTTTGCCCAGTCTCTTTCTTATTGTTAAACCATGAACACTGACCTTAATTGAGGAAAGTGAGGCCTGCAGTTCTTTAGATGTTGTTGTGGGGTCTTTTGTGACCTCTTGGATGAGTCGTCGCTGTGCTCTTGGGGTAATTTTGGTCAGTCCTGGGAAGGTTTTCCACTGTTCCATGTTTTTGCCATTTGTGAATAATGGCTCTCACTGTGGTTCGCTGGAGTCCCAAAGCTTTAGAAATGGCTTTATAACCTTTTCCAGACTGATAGATCTCAATTACTTTCTTTCTCATTTGTTTCTGAATTTCTTTGGATCTCGGCATAATGTCTAGATTTTGAGGATCTTTTGGTCTACTTCAATTTGTCAGGCAGGTCCTATTTAAGAGAATTCTTGATTGCGAACAGGTGTGGCAGAAATCAGGCCAGGCCTAATTGAACTCAGGTGTGATAAACCACAGTTTTAACTGGGGGGCAAACACTTCTTCAAACAGGGCCATGCAGTTTTGGATTTTGCTTTCCCTTAATAATAAAAACCTTCATTTAAAAACTGCATGTTGTGTTTACTTGTGTTATCTTTGACTAATATTTAAATTTGTTTGATGATCTGAAACATTAAAGTGTGACAAACATGCAAAAAAATAAGAAATCAGGAAGGGGACCAAGACTTTTTCACGTTTTCAAATATTAAATTAATACCTTCATTTGTTAAAACAATTTATTAAAACAATGCAATCTTTCAACAAAATGTAATTCTACTACAGTATCTGTACCAATATTAATGATTTAATTTTCCTAGTATTCAGTGAATAATATGTAGGATTTCTATCCATAACAGACACTGATATGCCATGGAACCATCCCAGCACATGACTCCAATATTCGGGGTCGATTTCCTGTCAGTCTTGTCTCATCTACTCAGAGGAGTGATGACAAACTAATCCATTCAGGAGATAACACAGAGATCTTTTGTATCAGGACTGAAAAGTTCTTTCACGACATATAGATACCTCGAGATCGCTAATGTATGGACCCAGTGTAGGCTCAGGAAGTAAATTAACTGACGCCCTCAGGCATGCAAACACGGGATCTATACGTGACTAACACAGGATTCCCCTCACATCCTGCATTCCAACAGAACCGTGCTCTGGTCGTTGCAACAAAGAAACAGAACTTACACAGACAATTCATAAGACAATCATTGAAAATCATTTAAAGTATCGGGGCAATATATATTCACAAATATGTTTATGTCTGATGATGTGTGATGTGTTTCCTGTAATCGGTGCAAGTTTAACCAATGTTTTATAACACCTTTTAGTAGATACGATTATTAATGTGTATGCAAACTACCCAATATTTGAGCTTGAACGAAAGCTTGTTTTAGTCACAGAACATTGGTGTGAGTGAAAAATCTTGCAAACTCAGACTTTTAGCAGAACTGCTCAAGCCTCTGCATCATCAAGAAAGCAACCAATCCAACGAGGGATCTCCCAAAAGGACATCATCCAAACGTCATCCTGACGTCATCTCAGTAACCAGTCAGCAATGGAATTCCCTCCATCAGCCAAAACGGCACCCCGTTTCAGAGTTCAGCACGCAATTACAAACAAATCTACACCTCTTAAATAGGTTCTTGACCTGATGATTGATTTAAGCAGTAAAGATAAGAAAATCTCTGCTTTGTGATTGTCCCAGGGTTGAATTTAAAACCACTCGTGAAAACAAGTTAGAACTTTGAAACTTCATGCAATTCCATTAACTCACTTCTGAACTGTTGTGCTGTTGTATTGTATGTTTTAACTTAGTTTTTAATGTAATCTAATGCCTTACAATTGCGGGTTCAATTTTAAGAATCATTGTCGGGTGTCTGTAAATTTTTAAGTCCAAACCGTCTGCTAAATGCCTAAATATAATAAGAATCACCGGCTCGCTGGACGACCTTTGATTTAAAGTGTAAACTATCAGATTTTAATTCAGTTTTAATAAGGTGGACCTCGAATTTTCAGATTCGAGTCCTTTCAAACCCTGAATGAATTATTAATTAGTTCCCTAAAATTAAGTAATCAGACATTACAAATTAATAAATTAACATGAAATATATTTAAAGAAAAAACATCACATAACAGCCAGTGGGGAAAATAAGTATTTAGTCAGCCACCAATTGTGTAAGTTCTCCCACTTAAAAAGATGAGATAGGCCTTTAATTTTCATCATAGGTATACCTCAAATATTAGAGACAAAATGAGAAAAAAAATTCCATAAAATCACATTGTAGAATTTTTAAAGAATTTTTTTTTGCAAATTATGGTGGAAAATAAGTTTTTGGTCAATAACAAAATTTCATCTCACTACTTTGTTATATACCCTTTGTTGGCAATGACAGAGGTCAAACGTTTTCTGTAAGTCTACACAAGGTTTTCACACACCGTTGCTGGTATTTTGGCAGATATTCCATGCAGATCTCCTCTAGAGCAGTATGTTTTGGGGCTGTCGCTGGGCAACAAGAATTTTCAACTCCCTCCAAAGATTTTCAATGAGGTTGAGATCTGGAGACTGGCTAGGCTACTCCCGACCTGGTGAAATGCTTCTTACTAAGCCACTCCGTTTTTTTTTTCCCCCCCCCGTTTTCTGCTCAGCGGTGTGTTTTGGGATCATTGTCATGCTGAAAGACCCTGCCACGTTTCATCTTCAATGCCCTTGCTGATGTAAGGAGGTTTTCACTCAAAATCTCACTATACATGGCCCCATTCATTCTTTCTTTTTTACGGATCAGTCGTCCTGGTCCCTTTGAGAAAACAGCCCCAAAGCCTGATTTTTCCCCCCCCATGCTTCACAGTAGGTATGGTGTTTCTTTGGATGCAACTCAGCATTCTTTCTCCTCCAACACGACAAGTTGAGTTTTTACCAAAAAGTTCTATTTTGTTTCATCGACCATATGACATGCTCCCAATCCTCTGCTGGATCATCCAAATGCTCTCTAGCAAACTTCAGACGGGTCTGGACATGTTCTGGCTTAAGCAGGGGGACACGTCTGTCACTGCAGGATTTGAGTACCTGGCGGCGCAGTGTTTTACTGATGGTAGCCTTTGTTACTTTGGTCCCATCTCTCTGCAGGTCATTCACTAGGTCCCCCCGTGTGGTTCTTGGATTTTTGCTCACAGTTCTTGTGATAATTTTGACCCCATGGGGTGAGATCTTGCGTTGAGCCCCAGATCGAGAGAGATTATCAGTGGTCTTGTATGTTTCCATTTTCTAATAATTGCTCCCACATTTGATTTCTTCACACCAAGCTGCTTACCTATTGCAGATTCAGTCTTCCCAGTCTGGTGCAGGTCTACAGTTTTGTTTCTGGTGTTCTTTGACAGCTTTTTGGTCTTGGCCATGGTGGAGTTTGGAGCATGACTGTTTGAGGTTGTGGACAGGTGTCCTTTATACTGATAACGAGTTCAAACAGATGCCATTATTACAGGTAACGAGTGGAGGACAGAGGATCCTCTTAAAGAAGAAGTTACAGGTCTTTGAGGGCCATAAATCTTGCTTGTTTGTAGGTGATCAAATACTTATTTTACAGAGGAATTTTCCAATTAATTCTTTAAAAATCCTACATGTGATTTTCTGGATTTTTTTTTCTCATTTGTCTCTCATAGTTGAGGTATACCAAATGATGAAAATTACAGGCCTCTCTCATCTTTTTACTTGGAGAACTTGCACAATTGGTGGCTGACTAAATACTTTTTTGCCCCACTGTAATTAAACTAAACTAAATTCATATTAAATTAACACCGCCCCTTCAATGCATGTTATTAAAAATAATGTTTGTCTTGGATCAAAATGTACTTATGCTTGCTATTAAAAATGATTTCCTTATTTCCAATTCCACTCCAAATCACCTGACTCTTTTCTGGCATATAACACCTACTTTCCACGATTCACTTATTTCCTGATGAATAAAATATAAAATAAAATCAAGTCCCACATATTTTCACTAGGAAATGTGTCATATTACAAAAGTAAAATGAGTTGAGAATTCTGTTTCATGTTCATCTCTCACTGTGGAGGGTGAAGTATTCACAGGGAAAGCTTCATATCCATGATCACTTCTGAATGAAGCGCTCTGCTTACCCTGGCTAGGTTGGACGTTCACATGTCGTTTCCTTCATCAGCGTGTGTAACCTTGCAATCCTGAGCCAACATGAATCATTAAGCGCAGCGATTGAAGTGTGAATGGGTTTTAAGCACGTACAACGAGCATCTAATATATTCCAGGATCTACAGTAAATTCAAAAGTACAGAGCGCTTCGCTATAATTACAGGAGGATCAAAACCTGAAATCCTGCTG
>JADLZN010009626.1:0-22021 GCA_018155175.1 Sinocyclocheilus anophthalmus | reverse complement strand
GTTCATTGAGGGAACCATGAATTCCAACATGTATTGTGACATACTGAAGCAGAGCATGATCCCCTCTCTTCAGAGACTGGGCCGAAGGGCAGTATTCCAACATCATAACGACCCCTTCCCCAACACACGCTTCCAAGACGACACCGAAACTTTTGCCTTTTAATAATCTGAGGGGTCGAGAGGTGGATCTGGAGTTTTTCAAAACATTGTCTTCCAGACCCTAACCCTATTGAGTCATCTCAAGGTCTCTAACACCACTCAGCTCCGGTGATGTCATCATGGAAGGATGGAAGAGTACTCAGTGGCCCACCTGTGAAATCCTGTGAACTCCATTCTGCATCTAGGGCTTTAAGCAGTGCTGTTCGAAAATTAATTTGTGGCCACCAAAATATTTAGCACTTATGGGGCCCGAATTTGGACATTTTCACTTAGGAGTGTACTCAATTTTGTGGCCAGCGGTTTAGACATTAATGGCTGTGTGTTTAGTTATTTTGAGGGGACAGCAAATTTACAATGTTATACAAGCTGTACACTCACTAATTTACATTGTAGCAAAATGTAATTTCTTCAGTGTTGTCACATGAAAAGATAAAAAATATTTACAAAAATGTGAGGGTGTACTCACTTCTGTGATAGGTATGTATAACAACAGTTATATATATAATATACTATATATATATATATATAATGATAGGCTAGTATTACTTTGTAATATATTAACTCTCTGCTTCCTTCCGCTACCTGTCACACCCACTTAAGTGCTCGTCCAGTAGATCACCCGGTGGCGCTGATAGCGCTGAAGGTGAACTATCCCCGGGAACCCGGCATCAGGTTATGTCAGAGGCCAGTTAGTATGTTACTTACATACCCTGACATAGCCTAACGCGATTTTGGAACCCAAAAGCTGAGGTTATCCGCTCACTATTATTCTTCAAAATACCCTGGTATGTCACCTAACCTGCTTTGTTGGCATCCCCCCCTTTCCGAAAACACTGCTACATGCCAATATTTAGTTATAATTTATAGTGCCACCTGTTGGCAACGGACATTTCATTCTTTAACACTCCTACCATATGCACTGTAGCCATGTCGTTCCCCTAATTTTCTTGTTTGATAAGAATATATATCGTGCTTTACACTAACTCAAACATACCATGTTCATTCTGCACCAAAGATAAGATGTTTGAGATAAGTCCTGGCCTGAAGACATCTACATGCCAATATTCAGTTATAGTCATAGCGCCACCAGCTGGTATCAGGACGTTTGGCACATATAAATGACTTTGACATATCCCTCCTATATTTACCACTTTGAATGCATATTGCCCACCGTTCACAGTTTTCCTGAGGCCACTGGGTGGAGATGGCTCCAGATGTGAGGGCCCTTTCAACACTGCTTGCAGCTTTAATTTCTTATTTGTTATTTTTATTTTTTTTATGTTTATGTGTGAGACTGTGTCAATGTGATGTGTGACATCTGTGCAAACCAAATTTCCAAATGGATGGATCAACTGAACTGAACTAATATGTAATGTATATCTCTCGGTTGGATAAAGAATGCCAGTGTCGGGCTAGTAAAGTTGTGACATGAAGATTGTAATCAAGGCAAAGACAATTGCAGTGACATACAGGAGTCATACATTAGTCATGTGAGAGTCCATTATTATTGATGCGCAAACAAACTGTGTGTGCTCTCTGTGCACTGATGGCTATAACATTGTATTTTATACATTTGTGTAATTGTCAAAAATTAATTTCCTAAAAGTGTCATATAATGGATGTAGAATAATAATGTTTTGCAGTGAGGGTAATTTGTTTAGTCATTCTGAACCGTATAGTACCATATGCAGTCAAAGCAAGGCAGCTGTTTTAATGGTCTTTTGCCATATCCCTGTGGTCCTCTTTGGTATTGTAGCTTGACACCTTGGGCAACACCTTGAACTCTTTATAATGTTCTTCAAACCATTGCTGAACAATGTGTGCAGTGTGGCAAGGTGAATTATCCTGCTGAAAGAGGCCACTTCCACCAGGGAACACCACTGTCATAAAGGGGTGTACCTGGTAATTAGCATGCTTCAAATATACTTCAGCATGAATAGCCAGACCCAGGGTTTCCCAGCAGAATATTGGCCAATGCATCACAATTCCTCCACCGGCTTGTCAAACTAAATAAATAAATAAATAGTTTTTTTGTAAGCATTAAAGATAAAAACTTGTGTAATGTCATGGTGTAACCACCTGTATAGCTCCCTATATAAATATATTAAGAGGCTTTTTGATTCCCTTTTTATTTTTTTGTTTTGTTTATTAGGTTTTGCATTTAGATATATATTTAGACATTCTAAAAGACTACATTTTTTGTTAAGGTTTAGTTTTTTGTTTTCGTTTGTTTGTTTGTTAAATAATCAGATTTTTGTATTTTTTTTATTTACTCTTTCCCATTCATGTCATATTTCTCACATTTTTGGCCACTTTAACATATCCAAATCAGGTCCATGATTTTTTTATTTTATTTTTTTAGGTGTGTGTGTGTGTGTGTTGTCACATAGCTAATGTGACAAAAGTAACATTTCAAAATGTAAACTTTTTAATTCAAAAGTGACCAAAGAGGACCAGAGGGTTAAATTATTATTTTTTTTACATTGTAAGTCGTGACGTCAATCAACATTTAACGTTGTTCCCTGAGAGGGCAAAGTGATTAATTTCTAGGTATCTTGAACTCAAACTAAATAATAATAATATGTATATATCCTTTTTTTTTAATGCGGTATGTTTGTGAATGGGTGTTTTATTAGATTCAAGAGAAACAGAAGACTGTTAACAGTGATACTAAAAATAGGTAATTTGTGTGATTCATGTATATCCAATGAGTGATTGAAAACTCTTGCTACTTCATACTTCAAGTACAAAACCCTGCTGAACTTTGACAAAAAGCGATTTTTAAATGTTATAACAGTGATTTTATGATGTCTAAATATTCATCCAAAAGGAAAACTTTTTGGAAAAGAACAAAAAAAAAAAAAGGGGGGGTCATTTTCATTTTAAAAGCATTTGTTCCCCTTCTAGGGAACTCAACGCTGCGTCCTGGTGGACACTTTGGGGAATGCTATCTGCGTGACCAGTACCTGAAGCATGCGTAAAACAACTCCAATCCTATTGGTCCACCTGGCCCGTAACATCATAGGCGGGTACCCAAAAGTATAAAAGGATTATATAATAATAATGAATTACTTTAATGCGTTCGGCTCACGTTTGTTCCTATTCCCGAGGGATGCGGGGCAAAGTGTTTGCGTCTCGGGCCATTGCCGTGGCTAGGTTGTGGAGAGCCTCGCTGGGCATGGTTATACTGAATGCTCTGTGGAATGAAGCTGTTAGCTTTCTCTCCCAGTGTGCTTCAGTAGTCTAGAGTGGTTACGGGGAATGTTCCTTCCCGTGTTTAGCCGGGTGATAAGTGAACAGTTTCTGCTCAGAGTGTAGCCATCTGCGGATGATTATGCTCCAGTTTAGACTGTTTTGCTTTGAAATATAGCAGTCTGAGGACAGCTATGTTGTAGCCAGGCGTTTATAACTGGGTTTCGTTCCCCTTGGGTACAAACGGTCTCAGGTAAGTGCTGAAGCCTTGTTTGGATTTTTTCCCCCCCCCTTGCGGAGTGAAAGCGAGCTGTGGCCAGCTTGGAAAATGCTCCCCCTTGTGGGGTCTTTAAGTAGTGGTCTCCTTGAGCCCTTGCCTAGACTGTGCTGTCTCCCTTGTTCGGGTTTTAGGTAGATGGCCCACTTCATGGCCTGGGCGAACTTCAGCCTTATCTGAGGGAAATGCTATTTGAGGATAGCTGTGTCCAGCCACCTAGTGTTATGGCCATGGCTTGCATCAGGCTTTGATCTGGACTATGGTTTTATGTGTTTGCTCCTTAGCGAATCATTACTATGGTCTGGACCTTCCTATTGTGAGCCTCTGGTCAATATATTGGTGAACGAAAAGCTAGCCTACTGTGGGACTGACAAGGATGGGGCCTCCTTAGTACAAGTGCATATCAATAAATTAGAATGTCATGGAAAAGTTCATTTATTTCAGTAATTCAACTCAAATTGTGAAACTCGTGTATTAAATAAATTCAATGCACACAAACTGAAGTAGGTTAAGTTTTTGGCTCTTTTAATTGTGATGATTTTGACTTTTAACAAAAACCCACCAATTCATTATCTAAACAAATTAGAATATGGTGACATGTCATTCAGCTAATCAACTCAAAACACCTGCGAATGTTTCCTGAGCCTTCAAAATGGTTTGTTTTGGTTCACTAGGCTACACAATCATGGGGAAGACTGCTGATCTGACAGTTGTCCAGAAGACATTCATTGACACCCTTCACAAGGAGGGTAGCCACAAACATTCATTGCCAAAGACGCTGGCTGTTCACAGAGTGCTGTATCCAAGCCAGTGTTAACAGAAAGTTGCGTGGAAAGGCAAAAGTGTGAAGAAAAGTGCACAACTTAAGGATATCAGACCGAATCAGACAGTCTAAGATTTGGTCAAAACATGGCTGAAACCTGAGGAGCCCAAATTCCACAGAGGCCCAAGACAACAGGATGCTCATAAATCAGACCCTAGCCAGTCTGAAGCAAGCCTAACCAACTCTTTCACAGAACAGCTTTCAACATTAACACAAAATAACACATTGATAATTCAGGAAGGAGATTGTCAATTTTTGGGCAAGTTATCAAGAATAATGGTCAGAAGAGATGCACAGCGTGACCGTCACATGGAAATATGTGATAGTGATCACAAGCTCTTCGGATTGACATCCCCCACCTAGGAGACAATGAACAGACTTTCAGAGATTCCTTACATACCTCTTAATCTCTGGTCTTCATGCATCCATCCACAGAATGCCACGAAACTATTTCCATGTAAATATGCACCTAAATGACACTAAAAGGACCTGAGCAACTAATCATTTCTATATAACTCCATATCATGTATGTAACCTACATGTGACTTATCAGGTCTTAATCATTTATTGTGTATGTATTTTTAATAACTATTGAATCGCTTAATGGTTCATATTCAGGTTTGGTATGTGTGAGTTTGAGAATTAATGCTTGAAATGTTTATTCTAATCACTTCGTTGTCAAATGTATCTTATTCTTATTATAAGAAATCATGTCCATAATGTATACTCTGCCAGAGCGGGAAAAACCAAAACCATGTGAATGATGAGAAGAGTTGATTTATGAATGGGAAGGAGAAACATTGCAACACCCCGAGCTACAATTGTTCGAGACACCATTTGGGGTGTGTTAAACAGCCTGGTTTAAATACTCAGGACACCATCAAACTTTGCTTTTTGTCTCTCTCTCGCCCTCTTCCTTCTTGCCTTTTCAAGCCTTGTTGTTTTTCTTTTAAATCATGCTTCTTTAGTTTTGAGCGTGCTCTGGCTTACACGCCATCTCCTCCAAAATCATGAGGAGAAACGCCACCTGGTCTCATTAAACTTTACATCTATTTCTATTTCTTTATTTTGTTTTATTTTCCGTTGAGAGTTTCATGTTCTTCTGAGTTAAGTTTTGCCTAAAGCCGTGCCTCAAGGGCCGTCTAAACCTAAACTTCAGACCACAGCTCCGCGTCGTCAACCAACGCCCAACCACGGGCTTCCCCAAGACTGAACTTCCAGCCAATCAAAAAAGCGGGAAACCCCTTTCGGCAAGCAGACAAGAAAGGGAACCCCGTTCACAGGCAAGCAAGTACCTCCAGATTCTAGTTGAACTGGTGCGTTTAATATAAATTTTAACCTCATTGAGTAACTCAGTGCGAGGGTTAATTAAGTGATTGATGGTTGTTCAGATCTATGCAATTGCACATATTGCTGTAAACTTGGGATTTCACATTTCCATTCTCTTAAACTAATTATTTCCTCACTTTCTCTCTTTCTGCAAACTTGTGTGAATGCGTGTTTTCATGTGTTAGATTAGTTTATATGTCTTAGCTTTATCCAATAAAACCTTATTTATATTGAAAAGAGAAGTATCTCGTGTTTTGGTGCTCACAAGTTAATGTCTTAAACTGCCGATCTTGTTACTGTGCTAATTTATAGTGTTTTCACTATATTTTGGATAGAAATATCCATTGCAGAATTGATGGCATACAGACGGCTCGTTCACTGAATCGCTGGCCGTCTCAGTGATCAGCCGTAAAACAGTGATTCTGTCCTAATTTCCTTACATATTATTGGTTGAGTTCCCTTTAAAATCTTAAATGATTCCCTTTGAGCTAAATTGACCTGTTTCCCTACACAACCAACCGAGAGAACCGCAAGCCTTATATTGTCAAGCAAAATCGTTCAAGAATTTGAGTGAACTTCATAAGTAATGGACTGAGGCTGGGGTCAAGGCATCAAAGAGCCACCACACACAGACGTGTCATGGAATTTGTCTACAGTTGTCGTATTCCTCTTGTTACGCCACTCCTGAACCACAGACAACGTCATAGGCGTCTTACCTGGGTTCAGGAGAAGAAGAACTGGACTGTTGCCCATTGGTCCAAAGTCCTCTTTTCAGATGAGCAAGTTTTGTATTTCATTTGGAAACCAGGTCCCAGAGTCTGGAGGAAGGGTGGAGAGGCTCATAGCCCAAGTTGCTTGAAGTCCAGTGTGAAGTTTCCAAAGTTAGTGATGATTTGGGGTGCCGTGACGTTTGCTGGTGTTGGTCCATTGTGTTTTTGAAAACCAACGTCACTGCACCCGTTTACCAAGAAATGTTGGAGTACTTCATGCTTCATTCTGCTGACCAGCTTTTGAAGATGCTGATTTCATTTTCCTCAGGATTTGGCACCTGCACACTGCCAAAAGCACCAGAAATTTGGTTAAATGGCCATGGTGTTGGTGTGCTTGACTGGCCAGCAACTCACCAGACCTGACCCCATAGAGAATCTATGGGGTATTTTCAAGAGGAAAATGATAAACAAGAGACCAAAAAAATGCAGATTAGCTGAAGGCCACTGTCAAAAAAACCTGGTCTTCCATACCACCTCAGCAGTGCCACAAACTGATCACCTCCATGCCACGCTGAATTGAGGAAGTAATTAAAGCAAAGGAGCCCCTACCAAGTATTGAGTACATGTTACATGTACAGTAAATGAACATACTTGCCAGAAGGCCAACAATTTTCTAAAAAGTTTGTATTGGTCGTATGACTATTTTCTAATTTGTTGAGATGCACCTGTATAGCCACGTAAGGGTGGTAATATTTCAGCCATTGCCATGGTAGTTGTAGTGGTCCCCTTTCCTAGAGCCTAGCTATCTGAGGATAGCCATGTGCTAGCTCGGTGATTTCTCCCCTGCCTATGTTTTTTTTTCGCCTTGACCCTTACCTAGACATGCTGTCTCCCCTTTTCGGTCATAGTAGGACAGCCCACTCTCCGTGTTCTGTGTAGTTTCAGTCTGTTCCACCTCTGGTAGCCCTTCCTACACACCATTAAAAAAAGCTACTGAGGTATATCATGTCGCTAAGGTCAGTGACTGCTCCCTTTCAGTAGCGGTCTCCCTGAGCCCTCGCCTAGATAGTGCTATCTCCCATGCTAGGGTTGTAAGTAGATAGTTCAATGTTGAGGACTGGGCAGGCTCATAGGATGGTTTACCAGGGTTTTTCAGGCTAGCTGTGTGGGACCCGCTACGATAGCTCGGAGACTGCTCCCCTTTTGGGGGTTTTAAGTAGTGGTCTCCTTGAGCCCTACCTAGACAGTGATGTCTCCCCTGCCAGGGTTGTAAGTAGACAGCCCACGCTTTGTGGTCTGGGTAGTCTCAGTCTGTCCCCTACTGTTCTGCTATTCCTAAAATCCATGTTTATGGTAAGCATACACGCTTCTGTGTTCTTTCTAAAATCCACATTGTGTTAAGTGTGCACGCTAGGCACCCTGCACACTTTTCTGAAATCCTATATGGTATGGGTTACACGCTCAAATTTCTTCCCATTCTCCGAGTTGGTTCTGGCCGCGGTTCTTCTTGGGCCCCACTCCACTTATGTATCTCTCGCGATACTTCTGAAGAGGGCTTCCTCTTGTTAAGAGAGGCTTCTTTGTAACATACATGGCTTAAAAAAAAAAAAAAAATTCATTTTTTTGGAGGGGGGATATCTATGTCCTAGCCCAGGGACTGCTCCCCTTCCTAGGGTTTTTAAGTAGCGGTCTCCCTGAGCCCTTGCGTAGAGTGTGCTATCTCCCCTGCTAGGGTTGTACCTGTAAGTAAATAGCCCACTCTCTGTGGTCTGGGCAGCTTCACAGGTAGGTTTACCAGGGGTTTTAATGTTTGGTCCTGTAGCCCTTTCCTAGGGATATAGCTATCTGTGGATAGCTATGTGATTGCTCCCCTTCCTAGGGGTTTTAAGTACCGGTCTCCCTGAGTCCTGGCTTAGACAGTGCTATCTCCCCTGCGGGGTTTAAGTAGATAGTCATTCCCTTGGTCTGGGCAGTTCTTTAGGAAGGTCCTTTTCATAAGACCCTTTGGCTATAGCTATCTGCGGATAGTTGTGTCCTTGCTGAGATTGTTGGTGGCAATCTTGATAACTCCTCTAGGCTTCCAGCCTCTCAGTGGTCTTATGTATCTGGCTACTATTGCTCACATAGCATAGCTATCTGAGAATGGCTGTGTTCTTAGCTAGGTTAGGGTGTTAAACCTTATCTGGTATCGGGCTCCCTCTTTTTACCAAGTTATGTGAGCGGCCCGAGGCATCAGTGGCTTGGCCCCTTTCTAAGGAAAGGTTTGGTGTATGTCTGTCACCTCCTTGGTGCTCTCTCACCAGGTGGACAGGCATGCGCCTCGGCATGGCGCGATTGGATATCGTTCCCAAAAGTGTCCACCAGGATGCAGCATTGAGTTCCCTAGAAGAGGTCTCCTCAGACAACTGAGTTGGTGACATATTCAGGAGGTGCCCCTTTTATACTTCCGGGTACCTGCCTATGACGTCACGGGCCACGTGGACCAATAGGATTGGAGTTGTTTTACGCATGCTTCAGGTACTGGTCAAGCAGACAGCGTTCCCCAATGTGTCCACCAGGACGCAGTGTCTCGTTCCCTCTCGGGGAGCCATGGTTACATGAGTAACCCGAGACATTTTTCACCAGGTGGCAGAAATCTTCCTCTTACTCATGTCACATTTTCCACAAATGATCTCCATGAACTAAAATTACAAAAATGCAGATCTTCTTTCAAGTAAATTTTACACAAAATATTGTCATTTTATGCAAAATATATGAAAATGTGAATAATTCTGAATAATTTTGAGGCAAATACATAAAAATACCATAAATCCCACCAAAACTGCTTAAAAAAATAGCAATATTATATTGCTTGGATGGATGCAAACTCATCAGGGGTGAAGAAAAAAATTTTTTGTTTGCATCCCTCCTAGCACAAGCTAATTATTGGGCTTTTGGCCTCATCTTCTGTTAATGCAGACAAGCATGTTATGTCTTGCATGTGCAGTCAAACATGATGTCAGAAACAACTGAATGTGTGAGTAAATAACCTCATTTAGATACAATTTAATAATTACAGAGGCTAAGTCATTGGCTTGCAGAAAGTTTTCTTTGAGGGCTAGTATTAGAAGATAGAATATACGGGGGGCACCAACATTGCACTTCGATCATAGGCACTCTGATTGGTCTGCGGCTACACAGCATGTCATCGGTTTGTGGTTTATCCATCCTCAGACCACTGTTGGTAATCATTATCTTAGATTATTTTGGTGTATTTAAAGGGGTTCTATTATGCTCTTTTACAAAGTCTTGATTTTGTTTTGGAAGTGTACTAGAACATGCTCTCATTATTTTTCACATAATTTACATTATTAAAATATTTTTCTCCCCAGCCTGGCACAAATGGCTCGATTAATTCCGGGTTTGATGAAGGCCTGCTTTCCGAAAAAACTAAGTGTGTTGTGATTGGTTAGCTGTCCCAGTGCGTTGTGATCGGCGAACAGCTTAGACGGTGTTTCAGTACGGCCATGCCCCTTGCCAAAGCAGCAAGTTCCGTCTACTCCGGTATAGTTAAGGATGGCGTCAATAATGCCATATCAGTTTAAGACATATTAGAGTGATAATGTTATTGTTGTTGTTTTTTGTGGATAAATCACTTTTTATATACGATGTCAACAACCGCTTAAAAATAAGTGCATTTATTATGTACAGATAAGTGTATATGTATTATTTTTTTATTGTTATTTAATTCTAACATTATAGCATGAATTGCAGTGAAACTGTTATACAGTTGAATTTATTTATACCCTAGTCTCATAATTGAAGTGTAAATTCTGCAACTTACATCATTGTCCAGTATTGTACTGTCAGCAATTTATGAAAAAAAAACAGCATTTCTTCTACTTCTTCTTCTTCGTATTCTCTGATGCTCTAACTCTACAGCAGCATGTCTTCCTCGTCGTCGTCTTGTCTGATGCACTCAACCAAGCATTTTAACCATGACCTCGCCCCTCCCCAACCCCCAAACATTTGAATTTCCGTAGGCAGGAATTATTTTAATGATATTCTGGGCCGCTTTGTGACATCACAATACCCCGGAAAATTTCCTGGCTTGGATAATCTGTATTACCTATTGTCATTAAGGTTGTGTGTGCAAGTGTCAAAACTCGGTCCTGGAAGGCCACTCTCCTGCAGTTTAGCTTCAGTTTGACTCAACACACCTGCCTGGAAATTTCTATTATGCCTAGTAAGACCTTGATTAGCTGGTTCAGATGAGTTAAATTGGGGTTGTAGCTAAACTCTACAGGACAGTGACCCTCCACGAGCAGGATTGCACACCCCTGAACTAGGCAATTTCCATGGGTCAAAAGAGTCAAAAACAGTACAAAAGAGAATCAAAGGAGTCAAAAGAGCCCATAGAGCAATGTCTCTGGTTAAAAACTGATAAAACTCAAATGTCTGTGTCATTTATTTTAAGTACTTTTTTTATATTGTTCTAATGAAAAATTATGATTTCTGGCTTAAACCTGTTTCATTCAGTTTGGATAAAAGCAAAAAACACTCCCCACTAAATTAATTAATGAATTAATTATACTTTTGCCAGACACAAGAGTGTTGATGTGCAGAACACTTACTGCGTATAGCTTTACTGACTAGGTTTATAAAAAAATTTTCTGGTATTTAATTTTATTTCTGTCAGTACCACTATCGTCAAAATAATTTGACACTTTGCAAACAGTTTGAATTGGCGGTATGGATCTGTTCTGGGTAAAAACTCATCATGAATGAGCAGGGAGAGCAACAATAACTCCCTACACTCTTAAAAGAGATTGATCCTTTAGAGTTCAAAAAATAACTTTAAAGTGCAAATATGAAACATCTAGCTATCAAAAAGGTTCAAAGTTGAATTTAAAGGTTCTATAATGATCCACTGGTTATTTGGCAGTTATTTTTAGAACCTTTGTTGTGGTAAAAGGTTCATATTAGAACCTAGCATATTTAAGGTTCTTTTATGAACCTTTCTAAGACGTACTGTAAAGACTAGACTGAGTACAGTTAGAACACCATCTGCTTGTTACATTAGTAAGTTACTAATTCACATACTCTGTATTAATGAATTTACTCTTATTCAGTTACTAATTGTGATGTCAGTTGCAATTGTGGCTTCCATCAGTTTAACCAAAATGTTTAGGCCTTGAGTTAATAATAATAATAATAATAATTAATTACATTTATATAGCGCTTTTCTAGGCACTCAAAGCGCTTTACATTGTCAGGGGGTATCTCCTCATCCACCACCAGTGTGCAGCATTCACCTGGATGATGCGACGGCAGCCATAGTGCGCCAGAATGACCACCACACACCATATTGGTGGAGAGGAGACAGAGTGATGAAGCCAATCAGTAGATATAGAGTTGATACAATGTGTTTTGTCTGTATCCATGACCACCTCACAAATATCTAAATTGCACAATAACCTTTAGTGCACCATGTTGTTGTAAATTTTTAGAACACAAATTAAAAATCACAAAAATCAAAGTTCAGTTTTATGTTCGTAAATGAACAAGAATCTATTCTGTGTTAAATTGAGAGGGTGAAGTGAAACTCTTACCCCTAAAAATAGACATTGTTCAATAGGCTATCTTCATATTTTACAGCCGTACATCCTTTAAATTTTCCCCATATCACATTCAAACTTCAAATCTCAGATAGCCTACTAATTCAGCTCAGAACATGACAAGTGACAAAAGCGAATTATTTTAAATGAATGTGAATGATTTTGAGAATAAAAACAAACAAAACAAAAGCATTTAAACCAGGGCAAAGGTTTCTGGGCTTAATACGCAAGTTGCGTAACGCAACGCAAAGCACTGAATCTGTTTCGCGCTAGATCAATGGTCGCACGGAAAAACCGTTTACAAACATTCAAGCGCAAGCAGCGACATTGAGTGGAGCAGCATGAATATCTGAGGTAAGACAACAAATTCACTGATTTGCATGAACAGGAAAGCTAAGAATCACAATGATCAGAAACATAGTATGCCATATTCAATTTAACAAATTTTAAATGAAAGGTCTCAATGGTTGCTGCTGTCCTGCTGTTTCCACTTCTATTAAAGGAGAGTCTGAGATCTCTTTATGTCATCAGTGAGGTGAGTGTATTTGCATCCAAAATATCTAAATTTATATATTTTTTTATTTTTCAACCCCTTCTCTTGGTTATGATTTCTTCTACCATTTGTTTATGGGGTTATTTTTGGAACTGTTTGTGTCCATGCAGGTTCCACTGTAACAGCAGCGAGAATCAATAAAGGGAATATACAAACTAAAATTCTGTCATTTTCTCACCATGTTGTTTCAAACTTGTATGACTTTATTTTCAAGAATGTCACTGAAAATCACTGACATGTTATTTTGGACCCCAGTGATTTTCATCATATGGACATTCTTTAACATTCTTAACAATATCTTATTTTCTGTTCTGCAGAAGAAAAAGTAATGCAGGTTCGGAACAACATGAGGGTGAGTAAACGACAGACTAAAATATTCCTTTAAGGGGTCATATACTGAGTACAATTTGTTATTTTATAATTAATTTTACTAAAATATAATATAGATATATATATATATATATATATCTTATATATATATATATATTGTAATAAAAATGAATTGTCCACTGATATCAAACTTATAATTAGTAAGGGATTCTTGCAAACCAAAACCATTCATAATTTAGTTGTTCTGGAACACTTGCCACACTCATCTATTATCTGTTTATAGTAATAATTAGTTTACACTGCCTCATCTTTCTTTTCAAATGCCGCTATTACATTGTGAAGACAGGTTCAAAAAAAGTCAAAGATTTATTACGGACAGAATTTTTAAAATCAAAATAAAAAAAAATAATAATAAAAATAATATACATTTAGCTTGCTTCAGAAACCCCCACCTTCCCCAGCTCCACCTGTATAGATCTGCTATGAGGTGATTAAGTAAAGATTATGGGGGTATTTCAGTATGTTATATTTGCAGCAGCCAAGCAGCAAGATTTTACTGCTCGCAGCAAGATATTGGGGATGATTGGCAGAGGAGCAAGTCTAAGTACATTGCTTTGCCGCAGCAGCAGCAGCAGAATCGTAGCAGATCTATTCCACCAAGACCAAATACATTAACATTGTCATGTACATTACCATGCCAATCCCTCCGAGAGTTGTCATGACAGAAATATTGTTATAGTATGACATTATTTTCTCCTTTTTCTCTTTTAGAAATAATGAAGGAAGGAGAAGAGGAGATCGGTGAAGTAGATGATGTGAACCCAGCTCTACACTTCATCTTCAACACTGAATATGCTTCAAAGTTGAGAGACACTCTGACATTCATTGAAAACTTCTTAATGTATCATAATGCCAAAACCAATATGCAACCCAAAATGGTCAGTTTTTTTTTGATTAGATGAATGTATATGTATATAAATGCATAATATTGATTGTTGTTTATTCATTTATGTGTTTGTTGGTTTGTTTGTAATGCATATTTATGTTTGATTGTTGTTTATTTATTCGTGTTTGTTGGTTTGTTTGAAATACATATTTATGTATTAAACAGTTTATGGATAATCATGGCGTTCTGTCTATATGGTGAAATTGGATTAGTAATGTGTAATAATAATAATAATAATAATAATGTTATTGCTATCTAGAAAAAGGTTCAAAAAGGAACAGATGAGGGTCATTAATGCACCTTTAAGTGAAGGTTCCAATTAGAACCTTTTCAAAAAGGTTAAAAAATTAACCTTTAAGGTTCTCCCACAGTTGCAATCTCCAGGAACCTCAAAAGGTTAACTTTTGAACCTTTTCTTCTTAGAGTGTAGGGTAAACAGAACAGAACCGAATGCAGATATCATTAATGTTCTTAATGACATGTTAGTGTAACAACAATATTAAAGATAAAAGTAGTCTGATTCAACAAGGTATATTAGAAAGCCAAGTCCTGACTGTGACAAAAGGAGGAGTTGGGGATAGAGGAGGGTAACTTGCCGTGATATGAGTTGTATTCCTATAGGTAGATGTGGATCAGCTGATGCAAGCATGACTCGCGTGACCTGCCAGAACTAACGCTACGCTTGATTTCTGTCAGAACCAATATCATCAAAATGATTGACACTTTGCATACAGTTTGGATTGGCGGTAATGTTCTGGGGGAAAAAAACTCCAGGCTCTTCCATGCAGCCTATCATGAATGAGCAGGGTGAGCAGCAATAACCCCCCAACCACAAGCTTATGGCAAATCTGAAAGGGAGAAGCATGTCCTTCTGAACTTTCAGAGGCTGGGGCAGCATGTCCCTGGAACAAATTTGCTTAAAAGGGAATGTCTATAAATAATTACAATTAATTATGATTAAACATATAGTTCAGTCATGAAACTCTAGATGGCGCATTCTGACGGGGTGTCAACGTAACTGATGATATTCAGAGAGTTAAACGACTTGGCACAAGCTGATTGGTTAATGCTAACAGCCAATGAGCTTACTGCCTTGCATATATGGCTGGCTAGCATTCACTTGAGATTTTTGCAGCGTGCTTTCAGAGTTTCTCTGAAACTAAACAGCTAGATAATTAAACGGTTTTCACTCTGTTTTCTGTGCATTATTGCGTTCGTCAGATGTACATTTTTAAACTAGAAAACATACAAGTTGTAAAACTACGTGCAGGCTATTCGCATGAGGAGTAATTACTAATCATGTCTTGTTCATATAACATCAGTAGCATTAGCAGCAGCAGCAATCAGTTTTCCTAGTTCATGTACAGTATGTGAGAATTCAACATCAAGCGTTGTGGATTTTAGAACAGTAAAGTGAATTGGGGATTACCTTATTTACCCGAAAATCTCCAATGCTTTTAATATCTTCCGTGGGCATTCATTTCAACATTAATCGCGAACTGATTGCTTTCAGATGCTCACCTCACTAGTGGGGTTGGTTTGCAGTTGGTGTTTCACAGTTGTTCGCAGTTTTAAGTCAAGTTGAACCCATATAACTGTCTTTCATAAATGTCATACTGTCAACAGCCTTAGCTATTTTAATGAGCAACAGAAAATAATATACCCGCTCATACATGTACTCGTGCCGCATTGCAATGCACTTCAGAAGAGGGAGCGCTCATTCTTAAAGGGGCCACATCTCTATTACACTAGTTACCTTGGTTCAAAGATAGCGAAGAGTTTATTATGAAAGTCAAGTTTAGTGATAGTTTAAAGATAATTAATCATGAATTTCTTTAAAATATAAAGATACTACTAATAAAAAATAATTTCCAATCAGTAGTCCATGTACAATGTAGTTAACAGTAGGACACTTTTAAACTGGAATTTACTGTTTGTGTATTCAGTTGGGCTTACAGCAATTATAGTACTTTCATGGAGTGTAGCAGCAGTATCATAGAATTCAGATCACGTTATTAGCGAATTGTTAATAGCAGTATGCATAGCAAATCAAGTCAAAGTATTACTGTTGTTTATAGCAGCGGCAGCAGGAAATATCTGGTTGTAAATTGCATGAAATTTCAGTGATAACACATAGGGTAGGTAACTCTTTAAAACTGAAATAGGCTTTTATAACTTCGTTTATTTACCAGGGCGTACAGGGATTTTGTGAACTCTTCAAAGCAAAATAGGCATTATTCGTTTGCGTTTCATTATTTAATAAAGATGCTTATAGTAATTCTAAGTATTTTCATGCAGCTGTAGCAGCAGTATGCATAGCTATTCAGATCGCAATTTTTTGTTTACATTTACATTTAGTCATTTAACAAATGCTTTTATCCAAAGCAACTTACAAATTATTTATTTGGGGGGGATACATAAGCGATTCTTCTTAAAGAGGCAAACAGACACAAGAAGTGGTTGTAATACCAAGTTCTTAGACATTGTTCAAATAAGTACAAGCTAGAAAGAGAAGGAATAAATAAAGGGAGATACCTTTTTTTTTATTTTTATGATGAAGTCAAGTAGCTTCGAAAGAGATGAGTTTTCAGCTGGCGCTTGAAAATTGTCAGGGATTCAGCATTCCGGATAGGGGTGGGAAGATCGTTCCACCAGCCAGGAGTGGTGAACGAGAATGTTCTGGAAAGTGATTTTGAGCCTCTCTGTGATGGTACCACGAGGCGTCGCTCAATAGCGGATCTCAGACTTCTGAAGGGGAAGTAAATTCGTAGTAGTGAGTGGAAGTAGGCGGGTGCTGAGCCTGTGGCTGTTCTATATGCAAGCATCAATGTCTTGAACTTGATTCGGGCCGCAACCGGTAGCCAGTGCAAGGAGATAAAGAGAGGTGTAACATGGGCTCTTTTGGGCTCGTTGAAGACCAGTCGTGCCGCTGCATTCTGAATCATTTGTAGAGGTTTGATTGTGCTTGATGGAAGTCCAGCCAGAAGAGCATTGCAGTAGTCCAGCCTAGAGATGACAAGGGCCTGGACAAGAAGTTGTGCAGCATGCTCCGTTAGAAAGGGCCTGATCTTTCTGATGTTGTGCAATGCAAACCTGCAAGATCAAGCGGTCTTTGCAAGGTCAGAGGTTATCAAAAGTTACACCAAAGGGAAATTTTGCATCGAAGTTGATGGCGGTAATGGTAGAGGCACTAGCTGGATGGAAAAAAATCATACTTAGAGTGGAGGGGCGGAAGACAAGGGAAGCTCATCTTGCCAGGTTGAGCTGTTGTAAGTGATATTCTTTTCATCCATGCCGAGATTCTGCCAGCAGCCTGAGCCATGCAGTACGTGATCATCTGGTTGAAGATGAAAAGATAGAGTGTTGTGTCATCAGCATAGCATGGTAGGCGGAAGCCATGTGCTGTATGATGGGGACCCAGTGATGTTTGTATAGGAGGAAGAGGGGGGTCAAGAAACTGATCATGAGGAACCCCAGGGACAAGTTGAGTGCTTTGGATACCCCCTACCCAAGCACCTGAAAGACATACCAGGAGATAGGATTCAACCAGCGAAGTGGGAATCCCTGTGATGCCCAATTGAAGAGAGGGACAGACAGAAGGATTTGATGATTAACAGTGTCAAATGCAGCGGATAGATCTAGCAGAATGAGAACTGATGATTTGGAGTCAGCTTTTGCAATCCGCAGGGCTTCTGTGACTGACAGTAGCGCAGTCGCAGTTGAATGGCCACTCCTGAAACCTAACTGGTTAGCATCCAGTTTGTTGTTCTGTGAAAGAAACAATGATATCTGGTTGAAAACAACTCTTTCGAGGGTTTTCGCTATGAATGGAAGGAGAGAGACAGGTCTGTAGCTATCTGTAAGTGAAGTGTTTAATGTAGTTTTTTTTTTTGAGCAGTGGGGGTTATCCGAGCCTGCTTGAATGCAGTAGGGAAGGTGCCTGTGAGGAGAGATGTATTGATGAGGTGTGTGAGTGTTGGTAAAAGTGAAGGAGAGATTGCTTGGAGGAGGTGTGAGGGGATTGGGTCTAGAGGGCATGTTGTAGGATGGCTGGAGAGCAGAAGTTTTGATACTTCTGTCTCAGTGAGGGGACAGAAGGAGAAGGATGGGTAGTTTTTGCGTGGGTGGGTGGTTGGTTTGAGCCTGTGTGTGTGGGGCTGAGAATTGACTACTGATTGTTATGGTTTTGTCTGTGAAGAATGTGGCAAAAACATCAGCTGTTATAGAAGTGGTAGGAGGTGGTGGAGGGGGACAGAGGAGAGAATGGAAAGTTTTGAAGAGATTACGTGTGTCTGGAGCGCTGTTGATCTTGTTGTGGAAGTATGAAGATTTGGCAGTATGGACTTCAGCAGAGAAAGATGAAAGCAAAGACTGATACATACTTAGGTCTGACGGATCTTTTGTGAATTTAATAGCAGCAGAATTGCATAGCAAATTCAGATGCATGTTAGAAATAATATTAGCAGCAGTCTGCATAGCAACCAATTATTATTGCTAATATAGCAGGGGCAGCAGAAAGTACTTTAGTTCCATGAAATTTCAGTGATAATGCATGAATGAGCTACAGCAATTCTAGTACTTTCACAGAGCGTAGCAGCAGTATCCATAGAATTTCAGATTGCGTTATTAGCTAATTATTTATAGCAGTATGCATAGCAAATCAAATTATGCATTTAGTTGCGGCAGCAGTAGGTAGTTTGTAGTTAACATTTACATTCTTATTCATTTTGCAGACGCTTTTATCCAAAGCGACTTACAATAGCTGAAGTTTCAGTGACTTAAAATGGATGGTATGTGCACTCAAGCGAATAGGCATCATTTGCGTTTTGTTTATTTAAAAGGGGCTTATAGCAATTCTAAGTACCTTTGTGCAGCTGTAGCAGCTGTATGCATTGTATTCAGGTCGCATGTAGCTAATTTAAAAGCAGCAGCATGCATAGCAATTTCATATGCAATGTTAGAAATAATAGTTACAGAAGGAGACTCACACAGAGGATTAGAAAAACACAATGTTAATTTATTTTCAGCAAGTGAAGCAGAGGGTACGGGCAGGTGAGTATTAAAGTTAGTTTGGAAGTCCTTTGGGAAGATGAGGAGAGATAACTCTAGTAAGAGGGATTCCCAGGAGATCGTGGAAGTGAGACAGAGGATAGCACACACCTCAGACAATGAGTGACGGGGTATCCACGGAGCAAGGGACTGGAACGAACACTGGAGGAAACACAGGAGATAAGTACAACTGGTAGGTAAGTCTTTCACTGAGAGAGTCCACTTCGTTGGAACTAGATCGGACACTGGAGTGGTGTGAGGTATGTGCTTATGAATGGGAGCTTGAGGGTGATTGTTGATCCGTGACAGGTGCGTATGATCAGAACTCAGGTGATGGTGTTCGCTGTGATTGTAAGGTGGGTGAGCCTGGCCGATCTGTGACAATAATATTAGCAGCAGGATTATTAGCAGTCAAATTATTGTTGCTAATATAGCAGCGGCAGCAGAAAGTACTTTAGTTACTTGAAATGTCAGTGATAACACATGGGTAAGGTAACTATTAAGGGGGGGGGGGGGGGAAATAGGCATTTTATTTATTTGCTTCTTTAACAGGGCTTACAGTAGATTGTGAACTTTTCAAAGCAAAATAGGCATTATATGATTGCGTTTGCTTGTTAATAAAGATGCTTATAGCAATTCTAATAACTTTTGTGCAGCTATAGCAGCATTATGCATTGCATAGCTATTTAAATCACTAGTTTAGTGAATTTTAATAGCAGCAGCACACATGGCAAAATTCAGATGCAATGTTAGAAATATTAGCAGCAGTCTGCATGGCAATCCAATTATCACTGTTGCTAATATATCAGCGGCAGCAAAAAGTACATTTAGTTGCATGACATTTCCGTGATAAGATAACGCTTGGATGGTAGTGAACTTTGGCAGTTTGTTACTTTGCTATTCAGTTCAACAGGGTTTATAGAACTCTTCAAAGCGAAATAGGCATTGTTTGGTTATTTAATAAATGGGCAGTAGCAATTCTAAGTACTTTTGTGCAGCAGTATGCATAGTTATTCAGATCGCAATGTTAGCAAATTGTATAACATGCATAGCAAATTCAGATGCAAGGTTCAAAATAATATTAGCAGCAGCATGCATAGCAAGTCATTATTATGGCTAATATAGCAGCGGCAGCTGAAAGCGCTTTAGTTGCATAAAATATTAGTGATGACTCATGCAGGGTAAATTAACTCTTTAAATTGCAATAGGTATTTATTACTTTGCTAATTCAACAGGGCTTACAGCAGGTTTCGTGCAGCAGCAGTAGATTATGCTTTGCAAATTCTGATTAAATATTACAACCGCAACAGCTCGCACAATAAATTCCTACTACAACATTGTGAATATCGTTAACAGCATGTACTTCAACTACGCATTGAAATGTTTGTGAATATTAGCAATATTATCAAGCAGCAGTAGCAGAAGTTTTGTTGCGTTGGCCGTATCGCACTGCATACATTACAGACCGCTATACCTATCGCTACGGTTCTATTGATTTGGTCATATTGTGCCACTCGTGTCTGGCATAGACACCATGTTAGAGTAAAATAGGCATTCGCCTAGCTACTCGTATGCCTAATTAATGGAGCTCTTAGCAGTTCAGTCTCTTGTGCAGTAGCAGCAGCTTGCATAGGCATTCAGTCATCAAGATTTTTCTCAGCAGCAGCATGCACAGCATTTCTATGTTTCGAATTTTAATTTAGACAATTAATATAAAAGCAGACAACTGCATTTAAATAAAGTCACTGTAGTGTCTTGCTCAAGGCCATCTTAGAACGAGCCACACATTTAAATTATTGTTCTATTATTGTTCTACTTTGGGAAGTCGTGGCCTAATGGTTAGAGAGTCGGACTTGTGACCCAAAGGTTGCGGGGTTTGAGTCTTGTACCGGCAGGGATTGTAGGTGGGGGGAGTGAATGTACAGCACTCTCTACCACCTTCAATACCATGACTGAGGTGCCCTTGAACCCCCAACTGCTCCCTGGGGTGCCCACTGCTCCGTGTGTGTGTGTGTGTGTGGTGTTCGTGTGTGTGTTCGGTGGTGCTTCGTGTCATGTGCGTTCGTTCGTTCACACTGCTGTGTTTGTGTGCACTTGGTAGGGATAAATGAAGAGGGTCACTATACTGGCCAAATTCACTCACTTTACTTACTTTAATATGCAATATAAATATTTTAAATTATCAAAATAAATGAGCAGCTGCTTCTGAGGCAGAATCAGTCCTGGGCATGTGACACCACATCTACAGGGTGTACAGTGATTTATTCTTTCTCCAAATATTTTGTTAGCTTATTAATAAGTTAAAGGTAAGTATTTCCACTGCAGTAATGTTGATGAACGTTAATGGGGGAAAAAAAATAACAAATTTAAAACTATTTGCTCAGGCCGCCCGAGCCTGAGCCAGGTGGTTGCTAGGGGTTCCTTCATCTATCAGTCTACAGTATGATTCCTGTTTGTTAATAAAACGCATTACGTGCGCATTTTATACATTAGTCGACACACAGTTATTAGGCATTAGTAAATAAACCTAAAGGTTACAGCACCAGTCACATGTTTAAGCCACTCTAGTACTTTATTGGATCAATTAGCCGAAACACAACATTTAACTCAGGGCACTAGTTAAGCTATCTGGTCAACCGATTCAGATACACACAGCAATAGGTCCTGGAAGCCATTTACAGCAAAGCCGGCCCAGGCTCACATAGATAGCAAACACACGGTCTCACAGCTCCCGGAGCAGCACAGTACATATGTTGCAATAGATTGGCTTGTTCTGGGGTTTATCTTGTATATCCTTCTGTATGATAGGGATGCTTTTAAGCATATATTGTTTATAGTAGCAGCATACATATTTTAAATGTTTTGTTCTTCTCCAGCTTTGTTGGGGGGTATTATATGCTATTTGTGCCATTGCCTTGAAAATTATAATGGCCCCGTATCGCCATATGCATTGGCAGTAGCAAGTTCCTGAACTTGCTTGCAGCAGCAGCAATAATCTACAAATACAGCAAGAACCAACAGCAGCAGAAATTCAGCAGCAGCGTAGCAGATCTGTC
>JADLZN010009625.1:0-150237 GCA_018155175.1 Sinocyclocheilus anophthalmus | reverse complement strand
AGAAATAAGATTATCTGGTTTGATGAGACCAAGATAGAACTTTTTGGCCTAATTCTAAGCGGTATGTGTGGAGAAAAAAAGGGCACTGCTCATCACCTGTCCAATACAGTCTCAACAGTGAAGCATGGTGGTGGCAGCTTCATGCTGTGGGGGTGTTTTTCAGCTTCAGGGACAGGACGACTGGTTGCAATCAAAGGAAAGATGAATGCGGCCAAGTACAGGGTTATCCTGGACGAAAACCTTCTCCAGAGTGCTCAGGACCTCAGACTGGGCCGAAGGTTACCTTCCAACAAGACAATGACCCTAAACACACAGCTAAAATAACGAAGGAGTGGCTTCACAACAACCTGTCAACCTGTGACTGTTCTTGAATGGCCCAGCAAGAGCCCCGACTTAAACCCAATTGAGCATCTCTGAAGAGACCTAAAAATGGCTGTCCACCAACGTTTAACATCCAACCTGACAGAACTGGAGAGGATCTGCAAGGAGGAATGGCAGAGGATCCCAAATCCAGGTGTGAAAAACTTGTTGCCTCTTTCCAAAAAGACTCATGGCTGTATTAGATCAAAGGGTGCTTCTACTAAATACTGAGCAAAGGGTCTGAATACTTTAGGACCATGTGATATTTCAGTTTTTCTTTTTTAATAAAGCTGCAAAAATGTCAACAATTCTGTGTTTTTCTGTCACTATGGGGTGCTGTGTGTACATTAATGAAGAAAAAAAAATAACGTAAATGATTTTAGCAAATGGCTGCAATTTAACAAAGAGTGAAAAATGTAAGGGGTCTGAATACTTTCCATACCCACTATATATATATATATATATAAATGAATTATATAAGATTTCTTTATATAATAAATGTCTTTACTCTCACTCATAATCAAATTAATGCATCCTTGCGGAATGAAATTATTATTATTTTTTTTATCTTTTTTAATAACCAAAACTTTTGAATGGTAATGTGTATACTATCAATTAATAAGTATTTTTCTCTCTCTTTTTTGCATGTTTGTTATGTTGGAGCCCTATGCTAAACGGCGTTAAATTTAAAAGGAAATAACGGATTTGTGTTAAATTTGCAAATTCAGAAAGAACTGAAATAACTAACGTGCTTAAATGTTGAAAATTGAAAATTGTTTCATTTTGAGATTGTTAAAGTTACATTTAACAATTTTCTAAATTATTAGTTTTTTGAAAGTTGAACTTTAAAACTGTGAAGGCAAGATAACTACTGAATATGTGACCCTGGACCCCAAAACCAGTCATAAGGGTTCACTTTTTTGAAATTGTTGTAAAGTGAGCTGAAATAAAATAGCTTTCCATTGATGTATGGTTTGGTTAGGAAAAGAACCTAGTTGGCGGACTACAGAAATAGGTATTTGAAATCTGGAATCTGAGGTGCAAAAAAAAAAAAAATCTAAATATTAAGAAAATCACCTTTAAAGCTGTCCAAATGAAGTTCTTAGCAATGCATATACTAATCAAAAATTAAGTTGTTATATATTCGGTAGGAAATTTACAAAATATCTCCTGGAAGATCTTACTCCTATCATAATGATTTTTGGCCAAAAAGAAAATCGTCTAATTTTGACCCTAACAATGTTTGTTGGCTATGCTACACATAAACCCGGCTACTTATACTGTTTTTGTGGTCCAGGGTCACATATGTAAAAATAGTAAAATGACCCAATTAAATATTCAACTTATACAATAAATGTTACTTAAATACTTGTGTATTTAATAAACAGTTTTGGGCAACTGCAGAGAGCAAAAGTAACTCTGCTGTGACATCTTGTGTGGCAGCAGGAAACAAACAGCAATTACATGAATACTATAATCGTGCAGACATGCATAGCTAGGGAACGTCCCCCTTTTGTATTCTTCATGAGCTGACCTGTTTCTGCCCGAGATGATGAGCAGCTTCTCCCATCAGCACTAATAGTCTTTCCTTCAATATGGCTCAGATGAGAGACTCTGAATTCACACTCATCTGCGATAAGGTTGCCTTGGGAGAAAGTTAATCATGAGAAATGTTAATAAAGATTTAAATGAGTTGGTGTACTGGGATCACACAGGAACACCTTGTGAATAAAATAGTTTCTAATTACTATTAGTACCAATCCCGGTTAGTCCAGCTCTGTATGCAATTCACTCAGAGCCCAATTCAATAATCGCAAGCCCTGAAAACATTTTACTTTCAAATTATAAGTTGAAGTTACTTTGCAGCATTATTAATCAATACATATAGTACATACATGCATACAGTAACTACACCAAAGAATGTTTGTTCATCGACAGCCCTTCAAAAATATCAATGTGTTTGAATGAATTGTTTGCCAGTAAGATAGTAATGATTAGCTTTCGTCAAGGCAAGACATTAAAGGCAAAACCACAATTTTTGCATGTACTGGTCAATTTTGAGATTTTAGGTTATTCTGCTTCTTTAACATGTCTTCCCCCCCAGACTATGGGAAATTAAACATCCAAAGTACACATGTAAGTTATTGCACTCTATTTGCATTTGTAGATTTCAATTAAATGACCAAAATTTCCAGATTTATTCCTATCTATATTCTTAAGGCTTTTGCAGAGGGATATGTTCATATCTTCACTTTATTTATATCACATTTTATTCCAACTTGTACTCCTACTTTATTCCTACTTTTTTATGGCTGTTGAACGTATTTTGTATGGAAGCTTATTTTTTTATGGAAGCTTATTAAATTAAATTAAATTAAATTAAAAAAAAAAATTAAATTGTGATATTTTATTTAAATTCAGATTTTTTTTCCTTGCAATTCTAAGTGAAAAAAGTCAGAATTGTGAAATACAAACTTAGAAAGTTGCAATTACCCTTTTTTTTAAAGGACAGAAAGAAGAAGGAAGGAAGGAGAAAAAAGAAAGGAAATAAGATCATATTTTTGTCATTTAGGAGTGATAAAAAGAATATCTACTCTCCTGTAAAAACTAGCAAAGAAAAAAAAAAAACTGAACTGGCTTCATTTAATTTGGTTAGATTTCTGTTCTGGTAATGTATGCAAATTAGTGCATATTTTCTTAGATAATGCATCATAATGCACTATGATTATCAAAAATCTGACCATCAAATAGATGGTGATATCTATTATTTATTACCTCTAATAATTTGCCTTACGTATCATACAACTGGCCTAAGTTCAGTGCCATGTGTTTCTTGATGGTCTCATGTGCTTCACAAAAGTCGTTTTGCTTCAGGGACAAATATGCAAATTGTGTTGTGTCTCACCAATTACAGCAGTTTATGATGGGAACAGTAAACTCCAGATGGCTGGAGGAGGCTTTAGTTTCTCTACACAGCACAGTGGGGTGACCTTTATTCATCCAGGTAATGAAACCACATGGCCTTTTCTAATCATGACATGGCTAGGTGGCTTGTTCATATGGCGACTATCCAAGCCAAGTATTGACGAGACAAAAAAAGTAAGTAAAGGAAAATGTACAGTTGGTAATTTGCCATTGTGATGATGCGATTGCGAAGTAAAAGGTATAATCTCACACAGGAAGTTGTTGTTTGCAGATCACAAGTCTGAAAAAGCCAAAAGCTCCTGGAATGGTATTAAAAGACTCTAGCGTCTGAGAGACTGCACTTCCTTTGATATTCCTCACAAGGGGATTACATCTGAGTGTCACTGTAAGAGGATAAGAAAACGTAAGATGATGGTAAGTCTAAATGCTTTACGCTGAGGAAGGGGAACAATTGCCAGACAGAGACCAAATAAAAAGCTTATTTTTCCCTCACTGTGGTGTGTACACATAACGTCAGTACGGACATGAAAATAATGGGCCTGATGCTCTGAATTGCATTTGAAGCATCTCCAATATCGCTGTGGGGTATAGCAATCATAGAGAGGAGAGAAAAAGATTCTTTGACAGGCTGGAAAGTAAAAGAAGCAACAAGAAAAGAGAGAAAATGGAGGCAGACTTGAGTTGGCAAGAAAATAAGAAGGCAAAATAAAACGTGCTGATATAGCATTTGACACCTTCAGCAGACACCTTCCATGCATGTTTAAATAATTCACCAAATGTCATCACACAGGCTTTAAAATGCACAGTGCTCCACTAATAGGAACTCCCCCCTCTGGTGACAGGTGCCTCTGTGAACAAGACACATGTATCTTTCTGTGTATATCCAAGCAGGCATCTTTAATGAATAATATATTGCCACATCACAGGCTGTGAGACTGACTGAAGAGTTTAAAGTATTATACCACGCCTCTCTTGAACACTTTATTCTTATTGGTCAATCATGACATTCAGAGGTCAGATGTTTTGAAATGGAACTGTCAAGTCAAATTTTTTATAAAGATATTCACAACATCATGGTGTTATTGTTTATGATTCCTTAAATGTATTCATGTTTTATAGGGTATGTTTACAGCATTGCCAAAATGATCATACGGAAAATGACTGAAAATGCTGTATTATGCATGCCAGGCAAGTAGTTGGTGATGTCACTTTGTAAAGAAACATTACATGTCTGTGCCTATCAACTGAACACGTAATACGAATGCATATGACATCGCTGTTTTCACAAATTCGTGTTTTGGTGGTTTACACAGCAATGATAAAGGTATAGATTTCCAAAATTTGCACTTTAAAACCATTTTCAAAAGTTGGCATTTTCAGGCCACCAAAATGCTGTTGTCTTGTGAATTAGTGGCCAAAATGCAACGATGGCAAAGTGAAGCGTTCTGAACCAGCAAAGCTTTCAAAACAATTGTATCGGAAAAAGTAATTAATTTGTGTCGGTGTACTGCTACTAAAATAAGTCAAATAAATCAAACATAAATTCATAAATTAAATCTGTGATCTGTCTATTTTAACTCTGCCTCAGTCCTTAGACTGTTATTTAAAACCAGTTAAACTCTGCGGACCCGGATACGGGTCCAAAGGCCCGTAAAAAATGTGTATGCTTCATTTGCATAGCCTTCCTTATATGGTATCAGCCCATATATGGGTTCATTTGAAAGCTTGGAGTGTCTTCTTTACAAAGAATACCATTCCTTTAGGTTTTTATATACATAAAGCAGTCAAATTAAGCTTAGAAACGTATTCGTCCCACACACGAATTTCCGCCTAACCATTGCGAATTATTTTTACGAAGAATGCGGGCATTTGATATATTTTTTACAATAAAGTAAAGTCATATATCACAAGAAAGCTCTCATTCTGAGGAATTTGACGATGTAGATTATTTCGTTGTGTGACAATAATAGATCGAATTATCTTCAATTGAATCGCGATGGAAAAAAAACAAAAAAAACGGAAATTTTTTATTGTGTAACATTTCTACTCGTAGCACTGCTTCAGTTAGCCACAAAAAGCCACAAATATATATAAACGCTATATTACCTTTTAGATTAGGATCTCTTCTTTCAAACAAGACCATTTTCAGGTTTCTGCATGCTTCCATCGGTGAGATAATCGCGTTCTGCCCAGGTAACGGAATCCAGAGCGTCTGGGGATAATGCGCTCTCCATATCATGCCAGCGCGCATTCAGCCCTTCTGATGTTATAAAGATCTGCGGCCAGTTCTGCGCTGCGATTGGTCAGTTTACACGTCACTCAGGTCGGCCATTACAGACTCTGTGAAATCTGACACCACCGCGTCAGCACAGTGGGCAGAGAAAGGAGGGGTCGCCTTCCGCTCGGTCAGCCAGTGCACTCTGGAGAATGTAGTTCAAAACGCGAATATTGAATGCTTTTGACCGGACGGAAGAGTTGTAGCGAACGCGTCTCGGATCCTTTCAGTCTGTGATTATCATATTACAAGTTATATACTGTATGATGAAGAACGGTCAGCGGCGCCTTGGAGAGTCTTGGAGAGCAGTGGACGCGCGTCTGGGGAGACTTTAGGAGAGATTCTCGGTGAGTTTCTGAGTGTTATCCTTTGTTATGAAGCGTGCTAGCTATAGTAGCACGCTGATACACTGTTTTGCTGACAGAAAAGGAGAGTACATTATGCATTTCAGTAAGTATACAGTAAATATACAGTAAATATAGATGGATGAATACAGTGCGGTGTAGATGAGCTAACATATGTTTGTTTGACGCTGTGCATGTAGCTAGCGGCTAGCGGCTAGCGGATTAGCCCAGCTCTGGACCACAGAGGCAAGCACAGCTGGATTCAGGATGAGAGAGAGATGCGGTGCTCAACTGATGCTGAGGTGAGAGATGCTGTGATCACTAGCCCAATACAGAATGCATATAAATGGAATGATATAAAGCTGGAGGATATAGGTTCTATTTTAGGATGTTATAGACCATATAAATATTATAATGTAGAATGTATAATGTGAGCATCCTGAAAGAATTAAACTGAGCGTAGAAATCACAATATGACAAGTTTGGTCCAATTCGCTTGTGCCATTTTGTATATTACTACTTAGAAAAACATAAAAATGAAACATAATTCAATCAATAATCAATTAAAGTGCTTATGGCAAAGAGTACAGTAGGATTGTGGGGTTAATGTGTTTTATAAAGCCTGTTTTTGCAAGAGAAACTCACAATGACACATTTAGATGCAAAAATAGACAATTTCACTCGCTTCACAAATAATGTTCTAACTCCTGTTTAGAAGCTGTTATTTGAAAATCTTTTTTCTGGTACTTTTTGGCATGTAGGGGCATCAAACAAGGTAAATTGCAGAGAGTTGGGCCTAATAGAACCTGAATTACAGATTTTCAAAATAATATATATTTTTTTTAAATCAAAAAGCGCCTATGTTTTTTTTTGTGTTTATAGTAATATTTGAAAAGTGTATATAATGTTATTTATAAAGAATTCCATAAAAAATTTCATATTTTGTAGTTCAAAGGGTTTTATTTAAAATGAAACCATTTTTTTTCATTTCCTCCATTGTATGTGTGTAGGGCAAAAATTTGAATTTGAGTATGAAAAATTTAGGCGAAAAATACCAAAAACGCCCCAGAGCTTAACTGGTTAAGGGCCAAGTTATTTGGCTTAAGGTATAAAATTACGATTAAAAAGCAATGATAATGCCATTTTATAGGGCCTGGGTATCAAATTCAGATGTCCGATTCAATTCGATTTCGATTGCAAAGCTGTCGATCGATTCTCGATTTTTTTTTTATACATTCAGTGAATATAGTTTTAATACAAATGCTATTGATATTTCTAAACAATTAACAGTAAACATCAGTTTACAAACGGTGAATTAATAAAAAGAAATTAACAACCACATGCCTGTATTTTAAACCTATAATTTTTTTTGTATAGGGTCCTTTTTAAACAATAGTAGGGCCCTATAAAAATGTTCTTAATTTTTCTGGTAATCAAATGAAGGCATAAAACATTAAATTTTTATTAATCAAATGAAAATTAAACCCTTTTAATTGTTAGCAAACTAAGTGCCGCACAACAGAGGTTTACTGTTAAAATTAAAAATAAAACAGATGTGATTACTCCTTTAAAAATAAATATTTACTAATATTTATTAGCAGTAGTAGCATTAAGTCTTAAGACTGCTAAATAGTAATATATTCTGACAGTTTAACGTTAAACTAAACTTTGTTTTGATGGGTTGCCGTGAAAAACTTGCAGCTGCTGTGTATGTGATATAACGGTAGTTTTCTCAAATGAAACGGTGGAAATGTAATGACAAGGGACTCTCGAGCAGCGGAGATGAAATTCGTGTTCATATACATATAGTGAGACGGCGGGAAGCTGAAAAACACAGCGAGGTTCATCTGCGCTTTATGATGTGTGTAGTAAACAAAGTGACGCCGCGTCACGCCATTCATTCACTGCGGAAATATGGCGCCTTATGCGTGTGATATTCAAATGCTTCCGCAGATTATAGTTATACTATAACTTTCCATGAGCCTTGGAGAATAACGGGATGGCCATGATAAAGCCATCTGAATCTCGCATGACAGGCTTCTGGGTGAAATCTAGTGGAGGAAGACTAATGTAAGATTTCACGTTAATCAGATTTTTTAAATGTGCTGACATAACACGAGGGAAAGATCAATTCGCGGCTTATTGAGAATCGATACGAAATCGATGTATTTAAAAAAACGATTAATGAAAAATCTAGCCCTAATTTATCAATAAAATGTAAAGAAACAATGATGAGGTCTGCTGTTCTGAACCAGAACTGAAAGCAGTCACATGGTTAGGCAAACAAAGCTTTGAAATATAGGTCACGTGCGTTTGGCAAAACGAATCAGCGACGATTCAGTGCCCTCAATGTGAAAGTGTGTTACCTTCAGGGAAATTGAGCTGCGTTTGAGATTAGTTTGGGAATGCCCATGCGTTCTGAACGCGTTCCTGACGAACATGTAAATCAGTCCAATGGGAGCAGCGGAGCGGACATCACAACCGGTGGTGACCTGTGAGCGCCAGGAAGTATAAAAGAGATCCGGCCAGAGCGCAAGTTCAAAAGGGCCTTTCTGCCTCTTTTTCAAGATAGTACGTCTCTGTGTATAGTGTCAGTCTATGTAATTGTTGTCTGTCATCCCAAGCATTCAAAAGAATATTCAAAGTCTAAGCAAAAATTATGGCGAGGCAAACGGCATTCAGCTGTTGTGTTCATACTGTCCATCCATCTGGCAGCTGGGGCTCCACAGATCTGTGTGTAGTTTGATTAGGAAGCAGAGCATGCATGGCAGCTTTCGAGGGAGTGATGCATCACTGCGAAGTACTCTCGACTGCGTATCTGCTCTCACTGGCTGTGTTTGATGAGAGCGGCCAGGCTCGCGATCACGCTGGCAGCGGTCCCGCTGTTGCCGAAGCACAGCGCAGACTGTTGTCATGGGGATCACAAGTGGATTTAGCGGAGGGATCCGAAACGGGCTCGTCCTTTTCTCGGTCCTCACCTGCTAGATCCGCGGCTCTCTCTCAGGGTTTGGAAGCCCACGTTGCGGTTTCTTCCCCCCAGAGAGAGAGCAAGACACTTCATCTATCTTCTTCCGAGGAGGTGGATGTGATGAGTGTCAAGACAGAGGAGACTGTGGACTCGCCACCACAGTCCCTCAAGTTGAGGTGTGAACTAGTGCAGGTTGCCAATTAAATATCGTGATTGGCCAGCAAGAAACAGGACACGAGTCCTACAAAGTAAATTATGAGCGAGCATTTTTGAAATCCAGATCACTGTTTTTCGCGATATCCATGCTGATATGTCAAGATCATGGGAGGAAAACCTTTACTCATCGTATGTACAGCCCACGTCTCGAATTATTCAAACACGTAGGGATGAATGATAAGGGATATGGGGCAATGCCAGTGGTGGAGCAGAGACGCTTGCGAGCTATCTCTCCCCATCCTCGGCATCGTCCCTGAAGGCCCCTGAGTTCCCACAGGCCCGTTAGGTCTGACATCGAGTTGATGGTTCAGGAAAGCTTCTACGGCGGCAGTAAGGCTGGCACATGTTGCCACCATGGCGGTTGTTACAAGCATACAAGGCTGACTGCTCAGGGACCTGGATGACAGGCAGGAGGATGAATCCGACATAGTGGCCGAACTGCGTCGTGCCACAGATTTGTCCCTCCGTGCCACCAAAGAAATGGCCAGAGCTATCGGCCATTCAATGGCTATGGTGGCCACGGAACGGCATCTGTGGTTGGATCTGTCTGAAATGCAAGATAAGGACAGATTCGTCCTCCTAGACGCCCCGCTCTCGCCTTCTGGCCTTTTCGGTGACGCAGTCAACACCGTCGTCTATAGGTTTCAGGACGCGAAGAAGTAAGCGGCGGCGTTCCAACGTTTCCTCTCTCGTCGCTCCCAGGCCCATGGGGCTGCTGAGCTGGGAGAGCAGCCCAAGCCGTCAAGCTCCTCGTATCGCCAGTCTCAAAAACAGAGCATTGCAACCCACACCCCTCCACAGAAGATCGGGGGTAGCCCCTGAAAACAGATCTGCCGGACCATATTTTGTCAAGAGGACTCGCGAAATGGTCCTACCATTGTCAGGTACCTGAGGGCAGCCCACCGGGGGAGGAAAGGATAACATCTCAGTATACGGTGCCCCATCCTCCTCAGTGCCATCATGGAGGTTCATTGATACTCCTGCCACCTCAGTGCTTCGGGGCTCAGTGAGCTCTGACGAGTGAAAATCCCAGCTGTTGCCCGGCAACGGTACAGCGCAGGAGAGCTCGCCCCCTCAAGTGAGAGTGCTACAGCAGTCAGGTCGGTTGTTCCCTCAGTGCCCTCACGGAGGTTCATTGATACCCCAGCCACCCTCGGTGCTTCAGGGCTCAGAGAGCTCCTCTAATGAAACCAGAGGCCAGTCTCGAGAGCCTGGTTCCCTTAGTAGATTTTCTGGCAGCGTGGGGACTTCTGCCAAATATATCAAAATGGGTCCTGCAGGTTGTAGAGAAGGGCTACAGAATCCAGTTCGGTTCTCGTCCTCCTCTTTTCAACGGGGTAATTCCCACACTAGTGGGCCCCGAGCAGGCTCTGGTAATGGAACAAGAAGTACAAACCCAATTCCAAAAAAGTTGGGACACTGTACAAATTGTGAATAAAAACAGAATGCAATGATGTGGACGTTTCAAATTTCAATATTTTATTCAGAATACAACATAGATGACATATCAAATGTTTAAACTGAGAAAATTTATAATTAAGGGAAAAATAAGTTGATTTTAAAATGTCATGGGCATCAATACATCTCAAAAAAGTTGGGACAAGGCCATGTTACCACTGTGTGGCATTCCGTCTTCTTTTTATAACAGTCTGCAAACACCTGGGGACTGAGGAGACAAGTTGCTCAAATTTAGGAATAGGAATGTTGTCCCATTCTTGTCTAATACAGGCTTCTAGTTGCTCAACTGTCTTAGGTCTTCTTTGTCGCATCTTCCTCTTTATGATGCACCAAATGTTTTCTATGGGTGAAAGATCTGGACTGCAGGCTGGCCATTTCAGTACCCGGATCCTTCTTCTACGCAGCCATGATGTTGTAATTGATGCAGTATGTGGACTGGCATTGCCATGTTGGAAAATGCAAGGTCTTCCCTGAAAGAGAGGACGACGTTTGGATGGGAGCATATGTTGTTCTAGAATTGGATATACCTTTCAGCATTGATGATGCTTTCCAGATGTGTAAGCTGCCCCATGCCACACGCACTCATGCAACCCCATACCATCAGAGATGCAGGCTTCTGAACTGAGCGCTGATAACAACTTGGGTTGTCCTTGTCCTCTTTAGTCCGGATGACATGGCGTCCCTGTTTTCCAAAAAGAACTTCAAATTTTGATTTGTCTGACCACAGAACAGTTTTCCACTTTGCCACAGTCCATTTTAAGTGAGCCTTGGCCCAGAGAAAACGCCTACGCTTCTGGATCATGTTTAGATATGGCTTCTTTTTGACCTATAGAGTTTTAGCCGGCAACGCGAATGGTACGGTGGATTGTGTTCACCGACAATGTTTTCTGGAAGTATGCCTGAGCCCATGTTGTGATTTCCATTACAGTAGCATTCCTGTATGTGATGCAGTGCCGTCTAAGGGCCCGAAGATCACAAGCATTCAGTAGGGTTTTCCGGCTTTGACCCTTACGCACAGAGATTGTTCCCGATTCTCTGAATCTTTGGATGATATTATGCAATGTAGATGATGATAACTTCAAACTCTTTGCAATTTTTCTGAGAAACTCCTTTCTGATATTGCGACACTATTTTTCGCCGCAGCATTGGGGAAATTGGTGATCCTCTGCCCATCTTGAATACTGAGAGACACTGCCACTCTGAGAGGATCTTTTTATACCCAATCATGTTGCCAAATTGACCTAATAAGTTGCAAATTGTTCCTCCAGCTGTTCCTTATATGTACATTTAACTTTTCCGGCCTCTTATTGATACCTGTCCCAACTTTTTTGGAATGTGCAGCTCTCATGAAATCCAAAATGAGCCAATATCTGGCATGACATTTCAAAATGTCTCACTTCAACATTTGATATGTTATCTATATTCTATTGTGAATTAAAATATAAGTTTATGAGATTTGTAAATTATTCCATTCTTTTTTACTCACAATTTGTACAGTGACCCAACTTTTTTTGGAATCGGGTTTGTGATAACTCTCTTGAGGAAGGGGGCCATAGAACGTGTTCCGCCTCTTGAGAGATTGTCCGGGTTTTACAGTCGTTACTTCATCGTTCCGAAGAAGGATGGGGGGGGTTGTGTCTGATTTTAGATCTCCGTCTTCTGAACCACGCTATCAAACAGCTTCGGTTCAAGATACTCACTATCAAGCAAATAGTATCTCAGATCCAGTCCGAGGACTGGTTGGTTACGATAGATCTCAAGGACGCATACTTCCATGTATCCATCCTTCCCAGTCACAGGGAGTTCCTGAGGTTTGCTTTCGGTGGCAAAGTATACCAAAATCGAGTTCTTCCCTTTGTTCCTGTCACTCTCACCCCACACTTTCACAAAGTGTGTGGATGCAGCTCTGGCTCCTTTGCGACTCCAGGGCATCCGCATACTCAATTACATCAACGATTGGTTGATACTAGCTCGATTGGAGCAGATGGCGGCTCGGCATCGAGATGTCGTCCTCACCCATATGAGAAAGCTGGGGTTAACCCTCTGAGGTCGATTAACGCGGATACGCGTTTTGAGGCATCTTCTCCTGATCACACCGAAAATAACTTAAATTACAATTTCAGTTTTGATCTTACAGATAAGACGCATACACATCGAATCTGTAAAGCGGTATACTTTTATTTACTTTTGTACACACATATAACAACAGACCTTTGTGCAATTTATAAAATAAAGCAAACAAAAGGGGGTGCTGTCGCGCCTTGGTATGCGTGATCTTTATTAGAAAACGGTCATTAAAATGAACTGTAAATCAGCAAAACTCACCAAAGAGAATTGAGAGATAATATCTATAGAAAAGCTTGACATGTCTCTTTTCACTAAGACGTCTTATCGAAAAGAAAATATTTGTGAATAAAGTAACCATATGAAACCAACGCGATGTCAGTTTTTCACATATCCCTAATTTTCTCTAATGCGACACGCCAACACGCTGGCGAGCTATTGATATTCTATCGTCCACGTGAAGCGCGCGGCGCAGGGGTAAACAACCACATCACAGCAAACAAAGCAGCAAGCTTTACTGTTCACGTCGCGCTGAGAGGAATAAGACAGAATTCACCTCAAGAAGCTTTGGATTACCTCAGGAAAAAACATGAGTAAGTCTTTTTTATTAACCTACTTGTATTAGTTTTCACATAACTTGTACACATTGTACTAGTTAGACTTTCTCCAAACTATAATTCCTGACTAAATGTATAATCAAGTGAAACATTATGAAGTTTCATTCACAGCATCTAAATGTCACGATGCCAGGATGTTTTTATGTTCTATAACAGACAGAAATATGATATAAAAGTAATATGAGTTATAATGTCACTAGCCTAATGTCAGTAAGAATGATTAGTCAAAACTTTACTGTGATAGGATATTCTCTGTTCACGAATATAGCCATATATGTTTATAACTATAGTTTTTGGATTGTATAGGCCTACATACAAAGCATGCTTGTGTTTATGAATGTAACTAAGCTTCTGTTCATGAAGATCTGCTCTGGTGTAAATATTTTGAATGTGTTATACCCGTGTCTTATGGAGTAAAGACGCTGACATGTTTGAAACTGTTTTAATTTTCGTTTAGGACTGTGGCTGCATCACCGGCATCTTGCACAAGAAAGGCACACGCATGTCGTTCAGTTTTGAGTTCGCTGGAAAATCCTACTGAGTAAGTGCACAGTATAGTAATTGTATTATTTATTATATTAAAATATGTGGTAATATTATTTGTGGTTGATAGTGTTAAAATGTAAGAATTGGCATTGTTTTCTCATGAAGTATGCATACTATACTAAGGTACTGTGGGGAATACACCACTCTTGCATTCTCCTGCATCTCTCATAGGAAGAGGGCACTCGTTCAGTTTTCAACTCCGTTTCAGAAGTGTGCATTCACTATTTTACAGATGTTACTTACATTTGATTTAGTTACTGCATGGTAAAACATGTTTGCTATGTGGTAATTGTGTTCTTTGTTTAGATAAATTAGTACTAGTATCAGTGAACATCATAATAATGTTAATAATGTAGTTTGTGTAAACAGCATGCTTGCTTTTTTATTTCAGATGTGAGAATAACAGTGCAAAAGAACCTGTTGCAAAGAGAGCCAAAGCAAATAAGCAGCCCACTTGGTCATGGAAACCAGAGACTGACGTTGACATGTTCCACAGGCTCTGAGATTCCTGCCCCGCACAAGAGCCTGGACCACAGCTAAGACCATGTGATGCACACACTCCCAAAATGATGTGATAGTTATATCTATTCTAAATAAACTACAAACAAAAAAAAATATAAATGTATTTCTCACATTCTTTCTTGTAGCAATTCCCTCTCAGTCACACACCTGACAGCTCATTATGCAGCTCATTATGCAGGCCTTTGTCTTCTCAGGTGTGAATCACATCATTATACATGACCATTCACGCCCCCTCGCATATTCCTTTTCTACACAAAAAGTGTCTTAGAAAATTTAAATCAATATATTGTTTTCTGTGAGTGAGTAAACAAGATGATTTTCACATCATTCTGATGAAAAAATTCTAGACTTCAAGATCTGTTCTCAATAGTCCTGTGAACAAACGTTCTGTATGTGTTTCATGGCCTTATTTCAGTGACAAATTTTACTTTTTCACTAACCACGCATAAACGTTGTTTTCTCAAAAACACAATCACATAAATACATGCTGCTCACATATTATTGTAACCCAGTTTGTGCTGATTACAGTGTTACTAAACTTTAGACATTCAAATGTTTGTAAGCAACTGAAAAAAAAAAGCACAAATGTCAGGGCATGCAAAAACTTTTCCAGGCCCCAAAACACCCTCAGACCCCAGAGGTAAGGCTTGTAGCGTTTGCGTAGAATCATGCATGATCTTTGGGTTTTTGTGGCTTAAGAGACCCTTTTAGCCTTTTGACATTTGCATATAAATTACAGTTCTGGTCAGAGACTTTACTTTTAATGGGGGTTTAAATTGCCAGATGGTTCTTCGCCATCAAGGAGATTCTAACCAGCCCACACTATCATCTCCCCCATCTGACTTCAAACACTGCCCAAAGAGCTGTAAATGACCCCGATGGGCCTGGCTGGCCAGTAAACTAACACACACACTAACACACACAAACACACACACACGTAAAGACCGTTACTCCGTTATACTCTACAAATATATCTGGATTATTGCATGTGTTGTTTGTACGTTTCCCTATTAGATTAGCTGAGTTACCACTCATATATTTTTTTTTGGTTAAAGCCGTAAACTCTGATATTCAGGTGTATGGATGTATCATCGGTTTAATCTATTCTAAATGTTTGTTTCTTTGTATCAATATTATCTGCTTTTTATTCCACAAACAATGATGTACAGTATGTGATTATGAAACACATCATACGATTTATACTATATTTTGGATTAAAACTGCACCAATTCCAGACCGGCCAAAAACATGCAAATGGACCATAAAGGGAAACAAAGAAAACTTCTCCCGCTCAAAAATTCACACCCGGTATTGGCCAGTCCACACAGAATAGGAACTCTCAAAAGCGATTAGCCCGAAATAATCTTGGCTCAGAAACTCTTCTTCATTTGAGACAACACCTTTCCAAGACTCTCAAGATCTTCCTCTTGAGTTTTATTTTCCGGCAGTTTTTATCTTCAAATAACTTTAGTCGCTGTGGACTTTTCCTTCGTCAGAAGAACCAGAAGTAAAAACTTCAAGCTGACTCCTCACGAACTCATCAAAAAACCTCCTGTGTCTACCGCATCCGGACTCTTCTTCAGCAATCAAAACCAATGCAAGTAACCGCTTAAAATTATTTAGATGCGTGTTTAAGTTTCAGTCCCTTTTTAAGGTGATTTTTGGATTCTCTGATGATTTTCAAAGGTTGTGGTTAAGTGATGTGAAATACTGCCATTCTTTTCTATTCTCTCTCTTTTCCTTACTTTGTTTCATTCTGTGTATATATGTTTTAGTTAGTTATATGTTAGATATAGTTTCATTTATTAAATCCCTTATATTCACAACGGATTGTCTCTGTTTGATGCTCACAGTTCGAAGTCAATGAATGTATGAACCTTTGCTATATGTTTGCTAAATTACTGCTAGCATTGCACAAAGAAGGACAGTTTATTGTTCCTTGGCCAGAAAATAAATATTCCTTGAATTGATAAATGATTATATTGTCTGCTCGGTGGACGGACAGATCAAATAATTATAATATTGATTCTGATATAAAGTTAATTCTAAGATCTAATCTAAATATTTATTATTAATCATAACCAGTTATAATTAGTCATAAATATTCCCCTTTTTAGAGCTAATAAGTAATAATAAAAACCCCCTCAGACTAAACGTCAAGAAGAGTGTTCTTTCTCCACTACAGAGAGCCACTTATTTAGGTGTGGTGTGGGATTCTACCACGATGCAAGGCATGTTTGTCTCCTGCTCGTATCGAGTCAATCCTCACGACAGTCAAGAGAGTAAAAGAAAAGAACAGTCACTCACTGTCAAACAGTTTCAAAAGGCTGTTGGGCCTGATGGCAGCGGCTTCCAACGGGATACCTTTTGGCCTGCTGTACATGAGATCATTGCAGTGGTGGCTCAGGACCAAGGGATTTTCCCCGAGGGGGAATCCGCTTCGCAAGATCAAGGTCACGCGGCGATGCTTACATATGTGGAAGAAACGTTGGTTCCTGTTTCAAGGCCCGACGTTAGGGGCTCCTTATCGTCACGTAATGCTAACGACGGATGCCACTCTCACGGGCTGGGGAGCGGTCAAGAGTGGCCGCTCTACCCAGGGTCTGTGGGAAGACCATCATCTCACATGGCACATCAACTGCCTGGAGATGCTGACCATGTTTCAAGCTCTGACATACTTCCTTCCAGACCTAAGGGGACACCGTGTGCTTGTCTGCACAGACAACACATCGGTGGTCTCCTACATCAATCGGCAGGGGGGTCTGCGTTCGCGACCCTTGTACAAGTTGGTGCGCCAGATCCTTCTGTGGGCTCAGGGAAAGCTCCTCTCAATCAGAGCAGTCTACAAGCCAGGTAGTTAGAGCCCCGAGTTATCTGGTCAGCTCCTAGCATCTGGTCTCTCAACGGAGGTTGTTGAGACTATACTCCAGTCAAGAGCTCCCGCCACTAGGAAACAGTACACCTTAAAGTGAAAGCTTTTCACTTCATGGTGCGGACAGCGACTGCAAGACCCAGTCAACTGCCCAATTGGTACAGTTCTGGAGTTTCTGCAGGAGTGATTCTCTGCAGGGTTATCTCCCTCCACTCTGAAGGTATATGTGGCAGCCTTAGCTGCTTACCACGCCCTTCTGGGTGTCAATCGTTGGGAAGACACCCACTTGTCACTCGTTTTCTCTGTGGCACCCTGAGGCTGAGGCCGGTGCAGTGCACTAAGGTGGCCTCATGGGACTTGGCTGTGGTTCTGGAGGGCTTATGCAGTGTCCCCTTTGAACCCATAGAAGAAGTTTGAGTCAAGTCGCTCACGCTCAAGACTATCTTTCTCCTCGCTATTTCCTCACTAATAAGGATCGGGGATCTTCAGTCACTTTCTGTTTTGTGCCTGGAATTTGTTCCAGGCATGGTTAGGGAATTCCTTTACCCAAGGGTCTGGTATGTCCCTAAGGTGCCCATTTCTTCGCCAGGGCCTATAGTACTTTAGGCATTCTGTCCTCCTCCGTACCAGGAAGTAGGCCAAGAATGGCTTAATCTGCTCTATCCAGTTAGAGCACTGGACGCTTACGCACACAAAGCTGCCCCGTGGCATAAGGCAGATCAACTTTTTGTTTGGTTTGGTCCACCAAAGAAGGGATTTCCAGCGACCAAGAAGACTATGGGTAGCGCGGACATTTGGCTGCGGCGGGCGGGTCCTCTCCGGCAACTGTGGCCGTCTCTATAACCTAGACTGGCAGCTACCAACAGGTTACAAGTTCTCTCTCGTGATTGCTCATCTGATACAAACACAGGCAGGGCTTCGGTAGTATGTCGCCGGCGGTATTTCTTTCGTTTTTTTTTTTCCCCCCAAAGTGATCTCTACGTAGCTCGAGTTCCTGAAGGGGAACTTCTCTAGGTTACGTATGTAACCATGGTTCCCTCGAGGGAACGAGACGCGTCTTTTTGCCATACTCCCTGCATCCCTCCAGGCGCTACTTCATCGAAGCTAACTTGCGCTCTGACGGATGCGCTTTTATACTTCCTGGCGCTCACGTAACCCCACTCGTGACGTCTCGCTGCTCCATTGGAAAGATTTTACACGTGCTTCAGAAAACGGTCACGCAGGGGCGTTCCCAAAGCGAATCTCGACGCAGCGTCTCATTCCTTCGGGGAACCATGGTTACATACGTAACCTAGAGACGTTTTTTTGATACAAGCTTTGGAACTGTGTTGAACGTAGCATCACTACCAAAATGCATTAACAATTGCATGCAGTGTATATTGTTTTACTTGAGTATACTGTATGTACTGTATATGTGTTTTTAATTGTATTATTATCATTTTTTTTTTAGGATGGTCAGGGCTCTGACGGGAAGCCCTTGGATGAGGCTACTGGCTGCTTATAGTTTTTAAGCCTTGCCCATTAACACAAGTTTTACAGTTAGTTGGTGGATGGTGCGATCATAACGCTTCAGTTAGTGAGTTGGCAATCTGGTGATATTCTTTCAGGGCAGTGTTACATTCTGTATGTGCAGTTTGTGAGTTAACACCACTCCATCTACATTATGTTTAAGTGTGAAGTCAATTTTGACCTCAACACTCCATGGACCCTCTGTTTATCACTTTATAAATAGCTTATTGTTTCATGTAAAGCTTTGAAGAACAATAAGGTTAGTAAAATATGTATCTGTGTAGTTATTCAAAAGTAACACCAAATTTATGGGTTGGTTGGCTATATTTTTTAATGTGGTTTATGTTTACTTTCTGCACACAAATTGCTGTTATGTTTCAGTGAATGTCAACAACAACTACTGAAATATATTTTTCATAGTGGTGTAAACAGAAGTAGACATAATGTATCCAAGGTCACAGAAAACACATTTTTAAAGTCATCTAGCATGAATAAAATTAACACAGCTTTTGAATAAGCATCAGCAAAGCGTCATTTCACGTTGAAACTAACAGCTTCTCCTTCACAATAAACAAAGTCGCCACTCCCCTATTTTAGCCAAAATTGATCATGTTGCATCTTTGCCTAGGTGATCAAACTGCCAATATCTGTCAGTGTCAGCTATAATTTTAAGACAAGTGTATTAATTTTTACACTTGCATTAAAAGCCCTACCCCAATGCTAGTAACATATTTCTATGCTTCCTGTTTAAGCAATTGCAATTCACATGACTTGTGCATTGCTTTGGTAAGAAAATGTCAGTTAACATCAAATGATTGTAAATGTCACCAAATGTAATTTCCCAAGTTCCTGTGATAGCACGTTATAAACAATTTAAAAGTGCTGTGAGTTTTGATGGTTTTGAATGTGATCATGTAAACGCAAATCATCCTTCACTCTTGCAGGCAGATGTTTACAGTACACCGAATGCTTTAGAGATATGCAAGAGATCCCTTTCAGCCCAAGGATGTCATCTAAAACATATTTTGCATGCATATTTATGCACTATGCATATGCAGCTCTCAGTTTCAGTAGTTAAAGAAATGTGAAACATTTTGAGTTCTGCAGGAGGCACAGCTGTGTGGACCTTGATCTATTCATTTCAGTTGTTCTCTGCTGAAAGTGCATAGCCATTATGGAATTTAGAGGAGAATCACTAGCTGCTAACCTCTTCCTGTGTGCTTTTCTTTTTGCCCTGGTGGATCCAGTTTAAGCACCAGGGGAAAGGAGAAGCACAATTTAGCATGCTGTTACAGGGATTACTCAGCTCATTTGTAAACAAGCTTTCATAATAGTGCTAATTAAGCATCCCGGTCAATGTACGGCGCATGCCATTCAAAACAAACAGAATTAGCCATCCATGAAACTAAATGCAGTGGCCTTGTTAAATTTTCGGAGACGGGAGCCAGTAGGGGAGGGAAGGTGATCTCCCAACGGACTGCGGTACTGATTAACTTCAGGAGGGGCGTTCGTTTTTTCCAGGCCCAGTCAATAAGCACGGCTGTTTTCAAAGTCAACGAAGCAGCGGCAGTCTGTAGGTAGTTATTGTCAGTTGACCGTATACACATCTCTTCCTTGTGATTTGCTCAACGCACTGTTTGCGATAAGCGCTATGTGTTAAATTTAGCGAGGAACGCTCCCCATCCTACCCTCCGATTTGTTTTGTTAAACCTGTTTGGAAACGGTTGAGAAAAGAAGGGAGGCAGTAAGGTGAAATTTTGTGAGTGAACATTTCACATTTACTCCCTCCAGTCCATCCCCTTTTCAATAAACAGTAAATGTGTTAACTGCAAACTACTGCATGCTAGTTGCAAGCTTATACACCATAGAAAAACATTTTGAGTGAATTCTGCCATTTTATGGTTGCAGTTGCAATCGAAGAAGACGATAAGTCTTATTTGAAAGCAGAAAGCAGTTTCTTGTGTAGGGAAAAGCTGTTCTTGTTCAAATTCTAATGATACTTTGGCTTACATAGTATACCTGTTACAGTAAAACTCAAGAGTAGCACAGTAGTGGACATGTGAGTATGGAGAGAGGTTAAGTGTACTTATGGGACTGGACAACACTTGACTCTCCAACTCCTGTCACTGCCATACATATAACCTAACTTTCACAACATGTCCTGAAAGGTATAGCAAATACTTTTTAATCTCCTCCCACACATGCTCTCACAAACACTGTCGGTGACATTTTTGACAATTTTAACATAATTATTCATTTATCAGTGCTTGAATCTTGATGATGCAACTGGGCGAAATGCATTAAAATGAAAAGAATCAAAGCAGTTGAAAATGTCAGTCAGACTGAGGTAAAAAGAGTGGCTTTGTCATATACAGAGATGTGCCTGGAACTTTTCACCTTTGAGGAATCAATCAATGACTGAAGTAACTGACATGATGCATTGAAAGTGTTGATATTTTGACAGGGTTTTTAAAGCTAAAGGAAAGGTCTCATCTAGATCAACAAAATTAATTTTAAAGTATCTTACCTTAGAGGTACTTGACCACAAAAGGGTTTAAAATGACCTCTTGCATGTCTTGTTTTCAATCTTAGAAGATGTAAATCGTCTTTAAAAAAGTCCTCCTACCATAGGAAGGGTAAAATGTCCTTCTAGAAAACTTAATCTCTTTCACTGGGTATGAAGAAAATAACAAACCCAGGAAAGGACAAACGTTGCTCTTTTTATTTCAGTATCATCTCTGCCTTGTTGGGTAATTTTTGCTGGCAAAAATTGATAGTATGATTTTGATAGTAATGACAGTATATACTGTACACATTATATTACTGTTAAAAAGTTTGGAATTAATAAGATTTTTTTTGTTTATTTTATTTTTCAGTTATGCTTACCAAGGCTGCATTTCAAATATTATTGCAATTTATAATTACTGGTTTCTATTGTAATATATTGTAAAGTCCCATTTATACCTGTGATGGCAAAGCTACATTTTCAGCAATCATTACTACAGTCTTTAGTGTAGAAAAAAAAATCAATAATTTTACGTATAATCTTAATAGCTCTTATTTATAAATAATTTAATCTATCCGTGTTGAAATATTAATTTCTTAAAAAAAAGAAGAAGAAAGAAAATCTTACCAACCCAAAACTTTTGAATAGGAATCCCTGCAGTAGATGTTGGAAATTGGAACATAGAATTTGGAAGAACTTCATAGATCTTGGAAAGTGGGTTCCAAAGGTGGGTTTCCACGAAATATGTTTGTTCTAGACAGTCTGCTTTGCTGTATGCTTGACTTTATGCACCTGATGGTAGGTGTAATTAAAATATCCAGACCTATTAATGTGAAAACTACATGTATTACATAATACTGTTAAAAGACAGACTGAGTAGAGCAGCACACTGAAGTTGGTTGCGGCATTGTGTTTTGTCCCTCTCAGTAGTTGTGATGTATTATAGGACTTGAGATTCTCACTTAAGGCACATATGTAGGACATTTTATCTCAGCTCTCTTTTTTATCGGGAACTGGTGCTGCTATCTGTGATAGAGGCACATCTTTAACTGCCTGCCTCTGATTACGCCTCAGGTTGCCATGGAAACAGCAAAGCATTGAAATGGGAGAACAATGGCGTTGAATGCCAATAAGGAGAGTCAGTAAAAAGGATACATGCCTCACGCTTTTGCTGCATGCCAATCTACATCACAGACAGCAGAATTCTACATCTGTCCTACTGATTAGAAGACAGGGACTTTGATATGTGGGCAGGGAATAGAGATCATCCATACAGCTTGTTTTTTCACGTTTGATTGTCTTTCAGTTATATAAATGTAATTCATATTCTGCTCCAATGTATTTGATGAAAACCCTTAAAATCTCGTCAGATCTTCATGGCAAAGGAGACTGCCTCTCATTCCTGGGGAAAGGCAGACATTTGAAAAAGAAACTCATTCTCATGAAATAAAAAAGATAAACGTTTCACCTTGAAGCGAGACGATGCCATATAATGATGTGTGTTTCGTGGATTCTTACCGTGGAAGATTAAAGTCACCCTGACCAAAGTGACTTTTAATGTAAAAGGATATGTGTCAGTTCCCGCTCTGCCATGCTTAACAAGGAGTGAAGAAAGTGAGATCCAGGACTCCAGTCAAAATAATAATAATAATAATTAGAGGATTGACAAAAAATAAACATTTGGGAGTCAAATGACTTTTAGTTGAAAAAAATCATATAAATATTTGCTAACTATAGCTACTCAAATACAGCTGTTCATAAATGCGTCAATTTATCAGGAACGGCCACATAAAAAAAATTTAATTGTGGCTTAGTAAGGAGTCGGTTGTGAACTCAGTAACTACTCTGGTGTGCGTTTCTCAATAGCATTGTTAGCCAGCTGTGGTCGCAAGTTACCATCATTACCATAATTGTTCAATGATTTGGTGTTTTCTGAATCCATAGTTCCACCAAACACATGTGCAAACAGCATCGCAAAGTTGTGTGGTTGTATCTCCAGCTCTTAACCTATGGTTTCTAGTTATTATGGACATGCACTTGAGCAATTTTTCATTTCGTACTTATACAAATCTCATTCAACGTCTTTTAGTTTGTTAAGAGAGTTAAAGTGCCCTTTATAACAGTACGCATATGCATACATGCTCTAGTTCCGTGAAGAAACCACAAAATGCAGCAGTCAAAAAGAGCAAAAATAGCAAAGTAGTCCTCAGATGTCATTTAGTTAATTAAATGACATTAATTTGATACAGCAATAATATGACATTAATTTGATCTCCAGCTGATTAATTAGAGGAAGTGTGTGACAAAGTTCCTACATTTTCAGGAAATAGTTTATCCGACAGTGCATCTTATACATCATTGTTTGGGAAACACACCCCTGAACTGTTCATTGACTGACTGAGATTCAAACCAAGTGAGTTTGAGGTGATTGCGTGAATCTTTTTGACTAACTGGCGCAGAAGTGTCAGTGAATCGGTATGTCACAGCTCACACTGTGTTAGTGTGGTCGTACTGGTGCTCATCTAAAAAGATGATATCTGCATTTGGACACACACAATATTTTCCCAAACAAATTTTTAATAATTGTTGCATTTTCTTATTTTATTTAATTTTCTGGTGCATTTGCGAACATCTGAACTCTGGCGAAATCCTTCTAAAAGTGTAACGTAAATGGATAGTTCACCCAAAAATGAAGATTCTATCATCATTCACTCTCCCTAAAGTTGCTCCAGGCCTGTATGGATAAGTTCACCTCAAAAAAACTGGATCCACCACAATGCATACGATTCACCCAAAAATGAAGATCTATCAGTTATTACTCTCCCGTCAGTTGCTCCAGCCTGTAGGTGATTGTCTTTCTCTGTTGAAGAAGAACAAAAGAAAATATTTTTGGTCAACCATATGAACATTTGCAGGAGCCATTGACGTCATAGTAGGGGAAAAATAGGATTCAGTGGCGATACAAGCACACTGTGTAGTTAAAGTCTTCAAAAAATCCTCTTTTGTGTGTTCAAAACGCAAGCAATATTCGTAGCCTCATTAGTGTGCAACAGAACAAAGGAAACTCATTCAGGGTGAGTAAATGATAACAGAATTTTTGTTTTTATGTGAACTATACTTTTACATGCTAGCACTAATTGACCTTGTCTCAGACGACCACCGCGACAAGACCACAGGAACCAGATGAGTCCTCTGCACAATGTGACATTGCTGCAGCCTGGAATTGAACTGCTGGTTTCGTCTGGTCAGAGGAGAACTGGCCCCCCATCTGAGCCTGGTTTCTCCCAAGGTTTTTTCTCCATTCTGTCACCGATGGAGTATTGGTTCCTTGCCGCTGTTCCTTGGCTTGCTTAGTTGGGGACACTTCAATTCCAGCGATATCGTCGACTTGATTGCAAATGATTGCAAAGATACTATTTAAACTGAATGGAGCTGGATGACGACATCACTGAATTCAACGATGAACTACCTTTAACTGAAAATTTAGTGTTTACTATGATCATTTTGATTGCATTTTTGACACATTATTTTCCTAATTAATGCTGTAAAGTTGCTTTGACACAATCTGTATAGTTAAAAGCGCTATATAAATAAAGGTGACTTGACTTGACTTAATTAGATGACTGAGATTCAACTTAATTATAAAATTACGGTTTATGATAACAATGTCGATCACGAAGATTGCCAATAGCGGAAGTTTAACTAAGACAAAAGTATCTAAAGCATGGGACCAAGAATTTGTAATACTATAGGTCTGGTTAAAGTTTACATGTGTGGTCTAAATAAGTCATTGCTGTACTACTTCTGAGATGAGCTTTTTGTGTGTTTGGTGTGTGGGTAATTGTATGTTTTAACTCGAATTTGTCTTGGCTTGGAAATGAGCACATATTGGTGTGGGCTTAGTGGCTTTCGCAGTCTGGAGGAAGAAATTAAGAATTTGTGATATTATTAAAATCACTGGCAAACATAGATGCATTTGGGACTTGTATTTTATCAGATGGTTGGTTTATAATCTTGTTAAAAAAATTTTAAACACCTTAGGATGAAAACAGCGGGAAACAAAAAAAACCTTTTGCCATATCATACAAAGACAGCATTTCATGCTTCTTTCAGTTGTGTTTAATCCATTTTGTGGTTTCTAGTTGACCATTTCTAAACATATTGAACTGACTAGAATTGCATTTCATAACTCTATTAAATTCTTTGGCCATTTCTCATTTCACCGTTGGCAGTCACAGTCATTGTATCTCAAGGTAATGAAGCATCATTGTACATTTCAAGTTTTATTGAATTGATGGTGCAAATGTCGAAACACCAAACAAAACTGCTTCCGCAGTGAAGAAAGATGTAGGATCATGTACACACACACAACCATTAACAGGCAACCTTTTCCTGCTCTCTTTTTTTAATAAAATGGTCCATTTGTGGGAAAGAAATAAAGCAAAAGAATAGAATGATGGGGAGATATTGCCTTTTCTTTTGTGGTGTGATATTATCAACTTGGAGCTGAATGTGATTATTGCTCCCCAGAATATTACACACGCGGAGAATTAGATTGGGTAACCCCCTTCATACTCCTTCCGAGAAAAAGATAACGGACGAACAAAAGCAGCTTTGGATCGATCCCTCATGACAAAAGCAGAGGACACAGATATAAACAGATTAGAGACGGCAAAAAAGAAGATATGTCTTCATTTCAGATCTCCCACTGCTTGAACACGAACAGACCCTTCCAAACCAGCCTGCCATCCCCCTGTGTTATTGAATGTTCCCTTCTCATAACTGAATGAAAAGGTAGGCCTGTATTTTAAAAGGGGTCAAGGTTTGGCTGGTTAGAGTGGGACTGTTAGCCCCTGCTGGAAGATGTTGTAACTACACCATCTGAACCCATAAACCATCTTTCTTCCATTCAGTAGATGCAGAGTATTCTGATGAATTCTTCTTTGCAAGAAGCATGCAAACATAAATTAGTAAATGCAATATAAATATTTTCCTGTGGCTCCGCAGTGATTACATTTATGGCGATACCTAGCTCACACACTTCTTTTTTTTCTTGCTTTATAATATATTTATTTATATATATCGATTATAGCAATTTTGTATATTGCTTTGGATGGATATTTGTTCAAGTAATATACAAATGCTAAATAGATAGATTGATTCATTCTAAAGTTCGTTCAGAATCAGAATCAAAGTGAGCTTTATTCGCCAAGTGTGCACAAACACAAGTAAGTGTTGTTGTTTCAGAGCCCTGGGAACATCGATACATACATAACATGAGAGAAAGAGAATACATAGAAACATCTTACAATAAGGGTACAATATTTATAAAAATAGAAATAATACATTTTTAAAAAACAATAAAGTAGCTTGCATTGGATCTGGCGGTTTTATATAAAGACGTGTGCATTATGTACTCTATATACAGCTGTATGAATACAAATATGTATTTACATATTGTCATAAGAGCACTGAATGATATTTTTTTAACAAAGAGCAGGTCATAAATTGGTGTGTTAGCAAAGGTGGCGATGACCTGGGGAAATTTAACAGGGTCCCATTAATGCTGATCATGATCAGTTACACGAGTTTAGTCTAGTAAACTGTATGAAAAATTTCCAATCAATATAAATAATTTCTTTATAAACTGTTTATGGGGTGAAGTTTACTGAAGGGTCAACCTAAAAGTAAAGTCCATAATTTAATTTTTTCACCCCAAAAAATGTAGTCAGATAAATGGGATATTAAAAAAATGTTGCTCTTTTAATTTTTACTAGGTTAATTTACCTCCATATGCTGTATGTCCTCTTTTCCCCAGAGATGCCATGGCCGGGATTTCTACATAGGCTAAAATGTCCTTGTTTCGGCTTTGTTGAGTAGAAAACAATAGAAAAAAAACAAAGCTAAATTCTGGACATGTAAAAGAAATCTCAGCCAGGGCATGTGCAGGAAAAAGAGGACGTATGGCCACTATCATGTGCTTACCAAGAGATCAAGGTTTAGTAGGTTAGTATGAGTCAGTTAGCACCTGCTGGTACATGCTGTAACTCTGGAGAGTCAGTGTGGCACTGAGCTGCAGATTTTGAGTTTTCACCATTCATTAAGCAACTCCAGCTCTGTACAACACTGGGGACTAGTCCCGTCTGAGTCTTGAGCACTGAATGAGAGAGGATACCCGCTGGCTCTGAAAAACCTTGTGACTCAACCAAGGAATGAGATTTATCAGCTCTCTGATCACTGTGAATCACTGTGAATCAATAACCAGAGAGAACAAGAATTATTCTTGACTTCAAAACTACAGTTCTTTTTAATCCAGACATTCTTACATGTCTATGTGTAGGCAAAAACAACAGAACTGCTTCAGATGAGAACACCAAAAAGAATAATTTATATTTGTTTAATTAGTTTGGAATCATTTGTAACAAAAGACGAGACATCACAGCATGTGACACAGAAAAGACTGAATGTTTGATCCATGTTTTTTTCTTTAGATATCCCATTATCCTCTCAAAGAACCTATAGAAAGAAAGTGGGACAAGACTGACAGAATGACAGAGTAGTGAGGAGGACTTATTCCATGTTTAGGGATTTATCTTGGTTTTGACTTTAGAGCACAACACACTTCCAAGTCAAAACCTAAGCTTTATTGCCAATCTTCTACTTGGACCATTGGATTAGCTAGTGTCAAGCCTTTTGGTCCCCTTCAGCACCCAGTGTGAGTCAGCCTGGATATTTTATGTTTGTTTCCTACCTATATATGTATATATGCTGCACTCTCATCTTAAAATAGTGTTACATCCTGTGTGTGGTGTGTGTGTGTGTGTGTGTGTGTGTGTGTGTGTGTGTGTGCATGTGCATTTTTTCTTTGGCAAGCTGTTAAACAAAAGGCAAGCAAATACATTAGAAAATACTTAACTGTGCACAAACACTATGCAAAATAACACACTCAAACTTCTATGTACCCACACTAAATGTTTAATTGACCATAATCCACTGGCATTTTGTGCTGATAAAGCTGGGCTTTATACTTCTGGGCTGTAGACTTCCTGCACTTGAGTGCTAAGGAGTCATGATCCAAGCAAGGTGATACATGCTTTTCTGAGAGATTAGCGCCTGGACATGACTCTGATGCCATAGACAAAGATATCTGTATCTCTTATCTCTCAGCATCCAGAAAATGTTCACGTTCTGATATATTTTGTGGCCCAAAGAAAAAAAATCCCTGCTTTACTAACCCTTAAGAATATGTCCTTGCCTACATTCTTATAGTTTAGGAAATTTAACAAAAAATGACAACAAAAAAAAGGCTTAAGATTTTTTCCCGCAGTTATTTAATTACTTTGAAATGTACTTTTTGTGGAACAAAATTGATTTATTTATGATTTCATTATGATGGATTAATAATTAATTTAGACAAATTAATGTTTGTTTGTTTTTTTTGGACAAGAGGTGTGAGTTTAAATCCATGAAGATATTTTGGTTCCTTTTGAGAAACAGAAAGCTAAATGTTACACTTGAACAGAACTGTGGGTCATTTCCTAAATTTGCATAACCGAAATTAAACTGACCTCAATGCTCACACATTTCTGCACCTTTCACTAGGTGTACTTGCCTAAAATGATGTTCTCTGATTCCTCATCCTCCTGCAGTGAAAATGTCTCAGTGGAAGGCTGAAACACATGGTGGGTAATGAGGACATATTCTTTATGAGCAGGGAGAAGACATTATGACAAAATGAATCTCGCTTCAGAGCAACATCTCATGGCAGACCTTAATAATACTGCTGATTGAGATAAACAGACTTGATTGCTTTGATTGTTTTTGTTTTTTTCTCTTAACTGAATTGCTCTAAAGCATTTAACGAGTGTTTGCTTCCAACAACAATAATGCAATGCTTCAACCTTCTTCTCAAAGAAGAAACAATAAAGAATTGGATTATGTATTATGTAACTTGATAACCTCAAATGGATGTTGACATTAACTTAAATACAACATCAAAAATTTGGAAAATGTAATGAAATTAAAATGTTTGTCTAATTGCATGAAAAACTAAATAGCACTGAAATCTATTAATCTTACAGGATATTATCATTATTGGAATAAGCCATATCCAATGTTATCCCATGGTTAGTTCCAGTCTACAAAACAACATACTAAAAGCAGAGAAACTTATTAATGGGAAATTGTGTCAAAACTCTGACTTAATCCATGATTTGGATGCACTATGTGGAACATGGCAAATGTCTGGAGACATGAAGCCCCATATAAAGGTAAGGATTAAAGAATGACAGCGTACAGCTGAATGACGCAGAGAATAAAACCAGACTGACAGAATAATGAAAACCAGACACTGGAGCATGAACCAGCCCTAAATGCAACAATCCCTTTTGCCAGACCTGCTTTCTGTAAACTTCAGCCATCTTGACTTGCAGTGGTTCCTCTTCAGGAACTCGAGCTGCATAGGAAGGATGCCACCTGTAGACCCCGGAACGACCCTTTCATCAGAATGATCGGATCTGCATACGTGTGTAATAAAAAACAAGTCCAAAATAGTACGGCCGAGACGTCTATGGGCCCAGCAGTGCACGTAATGCACCAGAAGAAGCTATAAAAGCGAGCTGCCTGGCTGCTTATGTCATTCGCAAAGCGCTATGTGCTGTGTGCTCAGTCTGATATACGGTGTGAGTCTTGATTGCATGTTGTTTTTTCGTTTTTCTGTCATATCAGATAAATGTCAAAAGCACAAGATAAAAAGAAACGTCTCAGGTTACGCTATGCGCTAACCCTACGCGGATTCGCTCGATGGCGAACGAGACGCCTGCGTCGAGAAAGATAGGGGATACGCCTTCAGGCGACCCACGACTCGAATCACATGTGAAATCAGCCCAATAGCCTGAACGCGACGTCACCGGGGGTGGCTGGATGACATCATGACAGGCAGCTATAGAAAGCCACGTGCGAGCAGAGCCGCAAGTCAGCTTCCTGTGGAATGAAGCAGCCGCTGGCAGTTTCCTCGAGACGGTTCTAGGTTACTTGTGTCTCAACACTGTAATAATTTTACTCAGTTGTAAAGGAATTAATCATTATTAATTCATTCAGGTTTTGATAGGACTCGGATTTGAAGAACCTAATTCAACCTGATTCGAATTGCTTCTAAATTTGATAGTTTACACTGTTATCAGCTACTTATCCAGCTACTTCGCAGACACCAGGCTGAAAAGTTGATGTCAGTGTATATTACCAATTGTATATGTAAATTTTGTATTCTCCCTGGCCATGGGTGAAATACAGTTATGATGATTTGTCAGCTCTTGTAAGAGAGGTAATTATTATGAGTAAGCTACGAGCTAGGTAGCAAGCAAGGGATCTTTTTTTGGCAATAGATTTGACCTTGAAATTATATGACACCAGACAATGATTCTTTATAAATGAAAAAATAATTTATTTGCTATTCTAGATTACATAAACTTAAGTTAAAACACACAATACACACATAGTTTGAGAGGAAGGAAAGTCTGTTAACGGAGTTCTGAGTTTCGTAGTTCTACCTCGTTTTCACGAGTGATAGAAATTCACCTTAAGAATTCACAGAGAAGAGAATCTAAATTCACCAGTTCAGCAGATCATAGAAATCTTGTTTACTTGCGTTCCGCTGGTTGACAGCTGAGTTGACTCCGCGGTTGCTGCGGGCTTCCTGGAGGTCTTTGATGGAAACCCCGTCACTGACGCGTCGGTGACGTCAGTATGATGTCCTTTGGGAAACCCCTCGTTGGTCTGTGATGAAGCAGAGGCGTGAGCAATCTGCTGAGAGTCTTAGTGTGCAAGACTTTCAAGTTTGTTGACGATTTCAACGAAGTATCACTGAAGTGTTGAGTTTTATTGAGTTTAGATGCGACTGGTAGCCTTTGATTGGTAAGCATGTGTGAGCACGCTGTGCCTAGGATGCCTCTAACACAGCCGAACGCGCGGGGATGCGAGCAGGAGGAAGCCGCCAAGCCCCAAGCAAGAGTAGATTCGGTCATGCAAATTGCGCGGTTCATTGCCCTCTGTGGCATAAGTCCGTCCCCGGATGCTGTCTTCCAATCGACTTCTTGCGGGGCGGAGTGTACATACATTAACAAGAGGCTTTAATTCATCACATGAGGACACCCTCTATAAAGTTGTGTTAATACTCCTATAAAGTAAGCATTAAAAGCAAGCATTGTACATACTATAAAAGTTAACTTCATTTCAACATTCTGCATTTGTAGTGCCCATTCGTTCAAGATTAAACTTAACATATTACACACATTTTAATATCTCTTATCGGCCTAAAAGGGGGGTATTAAACCCCCCCCCTGTTTTAAAGTTGCATCGATACATGAAACACGGTCAGCATATATATATTATAACAATACACATATGTATTTGTGATATAATGCCCCTCTGATAATTTCGTATACTCGTTCAAGCTTAGCAACGATTCACTCAAAAAATCTTGTCTCTTTTCCTTGAGGAATTATGAAAGGGGGGGAGGAGGACGAAAGAGGAAGGTGTCTCTTCGGTACATTATCAGGTCAGATCTGACGATGTCCGCTGGGAGAATCTCCTGCCCTGGACAGTCGGAGCTATAAAATTGTTCTTTTGTTGCATGCGGTTTTAGCAATTTTATAATTCAAAGGCGTCAGGGTCTCCCTATTCGGCTACTTGCAGCCACCGTAAACGCTTGTAAGCACTGTGCAAGTTACTGTATTCTTTGGCATGTCTGAGAGATAGCCAGACAGTCAAGGAAAATAGACTTCACCTTCGCTGACCCTGCCTATGAGTTTACCACTATGCATCTGTGTGTGGCTGCGGAGTCTACTTTGATTTGTCTCAAGGGAATGTGAGGTTTGATTTGCGGGTCTACCAATACTGTAGGTGGGTCTGTTGTGAGACATAGATCCTACACCCTCGTTCCCTGAAGGAGGGAACGGAGACGATACATCAGTGACTGACGAATAGGGATCTCGCCCGAGAGCCCAATCACATTCAAGTGTAAACTAAACAAGCCAATGACAGTTGCAGAGTGCGTGTTTCGCCACTCGCCACCACCGCCTTGCAGCCGCGTGTATAAAAGGTTGAGACGCGCTGTGCAAACGCACGATCAGCTTTTCGCCTGAGGCAGCCGAGACTACGTGCCACCGCGAATCTTACAGACTGGTGAACGCTACAGAAACGTGGCATGACGGAAGTAATCGTCTCGTTCCTCCGTCAGCGGAACGAGGGTTACACAAGGTAACCTAGAACGTGCCCTATTCAGTAAGATAAGAAAAAAAAACGCCTTCTACGTTACGTCAGTCGTGACTGACGAATTGGGAGCCGTATGGAAAACGCCACTATTGCTGCCCCCCTCCAGTGCCCTGTGGAAGCCGGCAAGTCCCCCCCCACACCAGCTGGGGCGGAAGACAGGACAGGACAGCGGCTAGGCAGAGGTGTCCGTCACTGCTGTTCCATACAGTGGTACATAGGATAACACTGGGAAAGCGTACCCAGTTGGGACGCTACGGAAGTCACATCCCGCACATAGGAGATATCATGTGGAATTACACATATGGACTAGCCGCCCACAGGGGGCACCCAGCTAATACATAGGGAATGTCCCGGCGGTGACATCAACCCGCCTGGGTGAGATAATACGCAGCAGAGAGAGATGGCAGGCTGAAGACTGCCAGACGGCAAAGACACGGGGGCTTAACGTGGGGGAGCCGTACCAGGGACGGTGAATACCCATGTGGATCACCCGAAGAGAGGAATCACTACACAAGGGCCAACAGCCCTAGCCCAAGGGATGACCTTGACGCATGCACACAGTGCCCCTGAGCCTGAGCCGTCTGGCACTCCGCCCAAGCCTGACCGCAGCAGGGTTGCGCGGAGGAACTCCAATGGTGTTAGCATGGAGGAATGATGAGGAAGCACAAAAAGCCGCAAGTGTAGTCCTGAGTCCGTAGCAGGAGGAAAATGCCCGCAGCAAGCGAGGCATCGACACCGAAGTAAGGGAGTCTGGTGTTATGCCCTACCTGCAGCCGAAAGTACACTGAGGAGGACACGTTCTTTTTGGCCTCTCACACGAGAGCATTATAGATATCTTGCCCACAACGTGTTAGGCGTCGCCAGCGAAAGCGCGACAGATGTCTGTTATAAGGGCAACGCCCTCGACCAATGCCCAAGAAGATGCCAATACCTCTCGTAGAGTGAGCTCTATCCGATGGGGGGAACATGGTAAATGTTTGGCCTGGAATGCCACGACTATAGCCTCCCTAACCAGTGGCAAGTTCTTTGTTTGGAGACAGCTTCCCTTATGCACTGACCTCCAAAGCAGACATAGAGTGGTCTGAGGTCCTGCAAGCTCGCGTGACGATCCACTGGCTAAATGCGCAGAGCTTGTGAACAGGCGAAGAGCCCAGCAGCATGGTTGGTGTCTGCCTCCTCCCTGTACCGCAGACGCTTGTTGAAAGTTCATCCACTGACCTCCCGGAAATGGCGGGAGGGACCTTTGGCACCTATTACCGGGCCGGAGGTCTCAGGCACAACATGAGAGTTACCAAGTCTCAGACTTCTAGCGCTACGAATCGTACGACGTCCGCCGCTACCCGAGAATGCCTGCAGGTCCCCCACCCTCTTGGCCGAAGCCAGTGCAGTGAGGAGCACCGTTTTTAGCGACATAAACTTAAGCTCTACTGACTGCAGAGACTCGAAGGGCTCCTCCTTCAAGGCCGACAGGACCGAGGGGAGATGCCAAGAGGGTAACAGGTGAGGGCNTTGGGCCGCCTCCCGTCGAGGGTGGTGAGGACGGAGGAGTCACCAAGTCTGTTTCGGGCAGAAAAAATTGCCTTCCACGACTTTGTAACCTCCTCATGTACTTCCGGGAAGAATGGAACCGGAGGAGGCTGCCGACGACCGGCCTGCGCCCCCAGGAACCAATCATCCAGCCTCGAGCGTTCGGGAGAAGGAGGAGGCCTCCAGTGCAGCCCCACACTCTCGGCGGCCTGGGAAGGATAAAGTGGGGGGGTGGTTGGGTGGTCAGCTCGGATCTGACCTAGGCGAACGCAACTCTACATGACGGGGCCGCGACAGACAGCGCAGCCGAATCATCATCTCCAGAGCCTAGCTCGCCCTACGATGAGGAGATGCGACAGCGGTCCTTCTGCCGTGTCCACACAATGATGCTGGACCCGCCCTGTCAAGGACCTAGCACTCGTCCGGAACCCCCAGGTGTGCGCCTGCGGAGGAATGAAGGCCCGCAGGAGAGACGTACTCGACGGGGAAGCTCTCATTGTAACCCTCAGGTCTCCCTGACCATGAATCGAAGTAGCCCTCCGAGAACCAGAGGTGCTAGAGCGGGGCATGGCAAGGGGGATTATTACCCCCCCCGTTTAATGAGGAGGTATCTAGACTGCAACGTCGCGATGGTCATTTTCCCGCACTGAGAACATGACTCATCCTTGAGCGCTGCTTCAGCGTGCTGTAAGGCCAGGCACGAGAGGCAGCGATCATGAACATCAGATGGAGGCAGGAAACGACCGTATCCAGAAACGCACGAGCGGGAAGCCGTCTTTAAAAAGACGCCTGTCGCTCGTGTAGCTCTTTTAGACATTTGCTCTTTTAGAAAAAAAAGGAAACACTCTTTTAGAGAAAGCGCTGAAGCGACCAGGGGAGGTCGCGGCGAGACCGCAGAATGGCAGCTGCAGCACGCCGAAGATGAGCAGCACTGAACCCCCGCTTATGCGCCGTAACACCAACGCCAGCTGTTTCCAAACACTCGCGGAGATTCGTCCCGAGAAGGCTCGGCTCCGAAGCGAAAAACTGATGTGCGTTTGCAAGCGCATATCATTTATCCCCGCCCCCCCCCGCCTGCGGGCGGGGTAGGCGTGCGGAAACACGCACGCCAACTGTCATTGGCTTTTTTAGTTAACACTCGAAGGTGATTGGGCTCTCGGGCGAGATCCCAATTCGTCAGTCAATGACGTAACGTTGAACGTGACTGACTAAAAGGGACCAGGGGTTACATATGTAACCTGAGACGTTCCTCTTCAGGAACTCGCAGCTGCCGTCGAGAAGCTAGGGCGCCAACGACGAATGAGAATGCCCATGCCGCCAGACTTGCAAATCCCTGCCTGGTGTGAAAGGGCATGGCTATGGCAAGAGAACAAAAGAGCCCCGAGTGGCTAAAGTAGGCGGGGCTCGCCATCCCGAAGGCCAACATCTGGAGGAGTGAATCTTGACCCCCAAAAGAGAGAGGAGATCAGAGGACTCGAGGAGGAATAGCATCCTGATCCACTACTTAGCATAAGCTTCTCTGGCCGGAAGGCCTCGGCCTCAGCGCACCGCATAGGAAACGTGTAAGAAGAGGGTGTCTTCCCACTGAATGGCCACCGAGAGGGGCGTGGTAGGCCGCAATGGCCGCCACGAAAACCTCTAGGGTGGAGTGGGTCAACCCTGCGGATAAACAGGCCTGCAGGAGCTCCAGAACTGTACCAAATGGGCAGTTAGCTGGGTCGGGCTGGCAGTCTCCGCAGAAAATACAGTTTCCTCATAGAGGGAGCTCTGGATGGAGGATGGTCTCAAAAACCTCGGTTGAGAGACCAGAAGCTACAAGTTGTGCCCCCTCAGGGGCCACACCCACAGCTCCGGGCGGGGACGTGCCCTCCGCCTCTGAGAGGAGATCTCTCCTGACGGGAATCTCCCATAGAGGGCCGTCGAGGAGAGAAATCAGGCCTGAGACCCAACTCGGCCCGGCCGGAACGGGGATACTAACAACAGACAGGCCCCATCACGGCACACTCTCTCCAGAACTCCCGGGAGCAGAGCAATCGGAGGAAATGCATACAGACGAAGCCTCGGCCACGTCTGCACCATGGCATCCAGCCCCAGTGGAGCTGGATGAGTCAGAGAGAACCAGAGGGGACAGTGTGATATCATATGAGTCGCAATAGGTCTACCTGAGCCTGGCCAAACACTCTCCATATCTGCTTAACCACCTCGGGGTGAAGCATCCATTCCCCTGTGGCCTCAGCCCATGCCCGCGACAGGAGGCTCGTGCTCCATATGAGATGCCCAGGAATGTGAAACTGCTTATCAGCAGAGGAGGGTGAAATGGACCACACAAGTATCTGGTGCGCCAGCTTGTACAAGGGGCGTGAATGCAGAAATCCCTGGTGGTTGATGTAAGAGACCATCGGTGTGTTGTTGGTGCGCACCAGCACATGGTGACTTCTTAGGTCTGGGAGAACTCGAAACAGGGCCAACATCTCTCGACAATTGAATGCCATTTCAGATGGCGACCACTCCACAGACCGCAAGGCAGGGTGGCCACTCATGACCGCACCACAACCAGTGAGGGATGCATCCGTCGCTAGCATTACGCGGCGACAAGGAGCTCCCAGCACCGGGCCCTGAGACAAGAACCAAGGTTTCCTCCACATGTCTAAGGCACATAGGCATCTCCGCGTGACCTTGAAGATGCGAAGCGGGTTTCCCCTCGGGGAGAACCCCGTGTTCTTGTGCCACCACTGTAGGGGTCACATGTACAGAAGGCCAAGAGTTATGACGTTGGACGCAGCTGCCATCAGACCAAACAGCTTTTGAAACTGCTTGACAGTGAGTGAACGGCCTTCTCTTATTCTCGCGACTGCTGTGAGGATCAACTCGATCCGAGCAGGAGACATACATGCCTGCATCGTGGTCGAATCACACACCACGCCCAGATAAGTGGTTCTCTGTAATGGAGAAAGCACACTTTTCTTGGCGTTAAGCCTCAACCCCAGTTCTCTCATGTGGGCAAGAATGTCATCTCGATGTCGAACCACCATCTGCTCCAATTGAGCTAATATCAACCAATCGTCGATGTGGTTGAGTTGTGAAAAGTGTGGGTTGAGAGTGCAAGGCCGAAAGGAAGAACACGATATTGGTATGCTTTGACCCCAAAAACTAACCTAAGGAATTTCCTGTGATGAGGAAGGATGGAGATACGGAAATATGCGTCTTTCAGATCGATCGAGACAAACCAGTCCTCGGACCTGATCTAAGAAAAGACTTGTTTGAGTGTGAGCATTTTGAACTTCAGTCGCATGACTGAGCGATTCAACAGACGCAGATCTAGAATTGGATGCAACCCCCCATCCTTCTTCGGAACAATGAAGTACCGGCTGTAGAACCCGGAGACTGTCTCGTGCGGAGGGACCACCTCGATGGCCTCCTTACTTAAGAGGAGTAACTACTTCTTGTTCTAATACCCAGTTGAATCGAGGCGGACGAGAACCGAACTGGATTCCGTAGCCTCTTTCTACAGTACGCAGGACCCATTGAGACACATTTGGCAGTAGCTTCCACACTGCTAAATAATCTACTAAGGGAATCAGTCTCTCGAGACGGATCTCTGGTGTGCCCAGAACGGCTATTTCGGTGCCTTGAAGCGTCTGCACGCCGACAGGGAACGCTGAACTAGCTGCTCTGGAGACCTCCGCAGAGGCCGCGAGCCTCTCAGTGCCGCTACGTTGCCGGGTGGTAACTGAGAGAAGCACTCGCCGGAGACCGCTGCGCCCTGGAACACCGGCAGGGTTAGCAGACCGGGGGGGAACTGGGGGGAGACGGGCACCGTGTAATGCGGTGTGAACCTCTCTTCCCCAGAGGGGCCTGCCCTCCGAGGTCCTGAGCCACAGCATCAGGACTCTCATAGCTGAAGTCTCCTATTGAAAACGACGTCCCTCAGACCCACGTTGTCTGCTAGGAAGACTAGACACCAGCCTACTCGGGGCAGGAACCATCTAGATACCTCCGTAGAGGTAGCAAGCCTCTTAATACCGCTACGTTTCCAGACGGTAACTGAGAGAAGCGCTCGCCAGAGACCGCTGCGCCCTGGAACATGGCAGGGTTGGCAGACCGACCTCCTGAGGGCACTGAGGAGAGATGGGCACCGTGTAATGCGGTGTGAACCTCTCTTCCCCAGAGGGGCCTGCCCTCCGAGGTCCTGAGCAACAGCATCAGGACTCTCATAGCTGAAATCTCCTATTGAAAACGACGGCCCTCAGAACCACGTCGTCTGCTAGGAAGACTAGACACCAGCCTACTCGGGGCAGGAACCATCTAGATACCTCCGTAGAGGTAGCAAGCCTCTTAATACCGCTACGTTTCCAGACGGTAACTGAGAGAAGCGCTCGCCAGAGAATGCTGCGCCCTGGAACTGCAGGGTTGGCAGACCGATCTCCTGAAGGCACTGAGGAGAGACAGGCACCATATAATGAGGCGAACACCACTCTTCCCCAGAGGGAGCTGGCCCTCAAAAAATCCTAGGCCTTAGGCGTCAGGACATTTAAGACGAAGACTATCCAGCGAGAATGACAGTCCGCAGAACCGCCTTCCACTAGAAGACTTCGGCCTGGGAGCGCCACTCTCACTCTAGACTCTGCGGAGTACGAGAAATGACGCCCCCAGAATGAGGAGCTGGAACAAGGTAGGTTGGGACTACTCCCGCCCAGCAGCCCCTGCTGACCACCTCAACCTCCTCAGAGGAAGAGAGATAAATGCGTGCTCTCACTCGAGAAATTTACAGTGGGGAAAAAAAGTATTTAGTTCTCCCACTTAAAAAGATGAGAGAGGCCTGTAATTTTCATCATAGGTATACCTCAACTATGAGAGACAAAATGAGAAACAAAAAATCCAGAAAATCACATTGTATTTTTAAAGAATTTATTTGCAAATTAAGGTGGAAAATAAGTATTTGGTCAATAACAAAATTTCATCTCATACTTTGTTATACACCCTTTGTTGGCAATGACAGAGGTCAACGTTTTCTGTAAGTCTTCACAAGGTTATCACACACTGTTGCTGGTATTTTGGCAAATTCCTCCATGCAGATCTCCTCTACAGCAGTAATGTTTTGGGGCTGTCGCTGGGCAACACGGATTTTCAACTCCCTTCAAAGATTTTCTATGGGGTTGAGATCTGGAGACTGGCTAGGCCACTCCAGGAACTTGAAATGCTTCTTACGAAGCCACTACTCTGTTGCCCGGGCGGTGTGTATGGGATCATTGTCATGCTGAAAGACCAAGCCACGTTTCATCTTCAATGCCCTTACTGATGGAAGGAGGTTTTCACTCAAATCTCACGATTACATGGCCCCATTCATTCTTTCGTTTACACGGATGTGTCGTCCTGGTCCCTTTGCAGAAAAAAAGCCCCAAAGCATGATGTTTCCACCCATGCTTCACAGTAGGTATGGTGATCTTTGGATGCAACTCAGCATTCTTTATCCTCCAAACACGACAAGTTGAGTTTTTAACAAAAAGTTCTATTTGGTTTCATCTGACCATATGACATACTCCCAATCCTCTTCTGGATCATCCAAAATGCTCTCTAGCAAACTTCAGACAAGCCTGGACATGTACTGGCTTAAGCAGAGGGACACGTCTGGCACTGCAGGATTTGATCCCTGGCGGCGCAGTGTGTTACTGATGGGAGCCTTTGTTACTTTGGTCCCAGCTCACTGCAGGTCATTCACTAGGTCCCCCCTGGTTCTGGGATTTTTGCTCACAGTTCTTGTGATCATTTGACCCCACGGGTGAGATCTTGAGTGGAGCCCCAGATCGAGGGAGATTATCAGTGGTCTTGTATGTCTTCCATTTCTAATAATTGCTCCCACAGTTGAATTCTTCACACCAAGCTGCTTACCTATTGCAGCTTCAGTCTTCCCAGCCTGGTGCAGGTCTACCATTTTGTTTCTGGTGTCCTTTGACAGCTCTTTGGTCTTGGCATGGTGGAGTTGGGAGTGTGAATGTTGAGGTTGTGGACAGGTGTATTTTATACTGATAATGAGTTCAAACAGATGCCATTAATACAGGTAACGAGTGGAGGACAGAGGAGCCTCTTAAAGAAGAAGTTACAGGTCTGTGAGAGCCAGAAATCTTGCTTGTTGGTAGGTGACCAAATACTTATTTTACCGGAATTTACCAATTAATTCTTTAAAAATCCTACAATGGGATTTTCGGGATTTTTTTTCTCATTTTGTCTCTCATAGTTTGGGTATACCTATGATGAAAATTACAGGACTATCTCATCTTTTTAAGTGGGAGAACTTGCACAAACTGGGGCTGACAATAAAACGTTTTTGCCCATCTGTATATCCCAAGGCGCCTGTATATCTAAATTCGCATAGGAAGACAAATACTTCATTTTATTCCTCGAATTAAATGCAATCAAACAACAGATGAGTAAAGACGGCTAAGTGTATTAAGATTGCACAAAAACCGAAATGATGTAATATATGGCGCTGCGCTGTCGGAGCCATTCAGGCAACACGCTCAACATCAATCTCTCCTTGAAAAACAAACGAGCTCTAGATCTAGCGAACATGGGTGGAGATAGGAAAAGCCGTCTCCAACCCGTCTGCTAGATAATGAGCGATCTCCGCGTTCTCAGTCGCAGCCGTGCCTCAGCAGCAGCAGGACCGCAATCGCAAGATCACAGGCACGGACACACTCCTCGGCGTGCCCGGCGAGAGCGGAGCGTTTAATAGCGGGGGAAAAAAACAAAATCCGCCCCGACTGCACGAGCTCCGCTCCATATTAATGCTGCTCCATTAATGCTGTGTCCCCACTCATGATATAACATTATCTTTGAGCAGGGAGGAACACACAAACCTACAACGTGGCTTGCTCTCACCCTTGAAATGCTTTGTCCTTGCATGAGATTAGACATAGCTGGAGCTTATAGACTTATGACAGACAACAATAAATATGACTGACACACACACAGAGCGCTTCGATGAATGACAGAAAGAAAAGCTGACGCTGGCTCCGCCGCACGTGCTTTTATAGCTTCATGGTCATGACGTCACCCGCCCGTGACATTCCGTTTAGCTATTGGACTGATTTCACATGTGAGTCAGAGCGTGGTCACAGAAGGCGTTCCCCTAGCGTTCTCGATGCAGCTCGAGTTCCTGAAGAGGAACTCATAAGGGGCGAGGGCAGGCAGCGTTTCAAGGCTGTTCCGCTCCCAGGCAGACAATGCACAAACTGTGTGTATCCCCACCCGTAATGAAACGTGGGCAGGGAGAAACACACAGTTTGTGCGTTGTCGGCCTGGGAGCGGAACATGCTGAGTCGGCTCGAGAGAGAGCTGACTGCCCACATTGCGAGTGTCTCTTTATGCATGTTCTCCGCTCCCGGAAGGCTCTCTTTGCGGAGGGAGCCTTCTCTAGCGTTCCCCGCGGCGCTGGTCCCGCTTCCATCGAGGTGGAGCGGCGATTACGCTCGTGGGGTTCGCAGGTGGATCTGGTGGAAGGAATGGAGATGGGTGAGTCCCTATCTTCTTCCTCTCCCACCAGATTCAGCGCCCGTTCTCTGGGATCGGAAGCCCGCTCTGCGGTTACTTCCCCCGGGGAACGGGATCGACGCTCCACCTGTATGAGGAGCTTTTAGAGGTGGTAACTCGTGCGGTGGCCAAGTTGAACATCGATTGGCCCGCCGAGAAAATGGCTGAGCCGCAGAAAAGTAAATTAGATGAGCGTTTTCTGCGTGTTAAGCCGCCACCTCCGCGCCGGAGCCTGCCTTTTTTCCCCGACCTCCACACCGAGGTGTCGAGGTCGTGGGGAAGACCCTTCTCGGCCCGCCTCTTTATCCCCGCCTCCGATTATTATGGCAATGTGGCGGGGATGACTGAGCGCGGTTATAAGACGATGCCCCGGGTAGAACAGACGCTCGCAAGCTATCTGTCACCTGACGCAGCATCGTCTTTAAAGGCTCTGGCACTGCCCTCCAAGCCGCTAAGAACTACATCAGCGCTGGTGGGCAAAGGGTACTCGGCAGCGGGTCAGGCTGGTGTGTGTCTGCACACCATGGCGGTGTTACAGGCGTACCAAGCCGACCTGCTTAAAGAGCTAGACGAGCGTGAGCAGATCAATTCTGATGATATCATTGAGCTCAGGAGGACCGCTGATTTGTCTCTCCGCGCCACTAAAGAGACCGCCCGTGCCATCGGCAGGTCTATGGCAGCTATGGTGGCGGTGGAGATGCATTTATGGCTGACCTTATTAGATATGAAAGAACGAGATAAGGTCTGCCTCATGGACGCCCCGCTTGCGCCTTAGTCGGCGATACAGTCAATTCTGTCGTCGATAGGTACCAGGAGGCTCGTAAACAGGTGGCGGCATTCCAGCAGCAGTTCCTCTGCGGTTCATCCTTGTGGACCGTACTTAAGACTAGAGGTCCCGGCAGAAGTCTGAGAAGAAGTCCAATGGCTTTCACCCAAATTTACACGGTGTCCGTCGCATCAGTGCCCTCAGGAGAGCGGTATGCTAACCCGGCAGGAGTTACAGGGCGGCAGCGTAGCCCGCGAGGCCACTTCAGTCACGCCAGGGAACATAGCCCCCCCCCCCCCCCCCCCAGTGCTAAGAGGCTCGCCACCTCTGCGGAGGTCTCTAGAGCAGCTGATTCGGTTGTCTCCTGCCGGTCCGCCGTTACAGGGCATCGAGCTAGCTGCTCTCATTACACCAGAGGTCAGTCTCGAGAGACTGATTCCCTTAGTAGATTCTTTGGCAGCGTGGAAACTACTGCCAAATGTGTCTCAGTGGGTCCTGCATACTGTAGAGAGAGGAGCTGAAGGGCGTTCCCTAAGCGTCCTCTGAGGCAGCGTCTCGTTCCCTCAAGGAACCATGGTTACATACGTAACCTGAGACGTTTTTCCAAAAGCCAGACTGAGTTTAAAGTTACAGTCATGGCAAGTTTGAGAATCAACAGGAACAATTTGGCTTTTAATGTTCTGTGCAGTAGACTAAACAACACCAAAAACTAAAATGACTTTTTTTCCCCATCAGATCGAAAGAGAGAGTTGAGGCTGATACTGTCTGTCTCCCAGTGTGAGGGGCTCAGAGCTGAGATGAGAATTCTGCTTCAAAAGAAGACAGCAGGAGAGAAAGTATGGAGAGTTTCCACTGAAGACATAAATTATGAGAGTTACCTGAAGTTTCCGTCAGTTTTATGAGCAATTGAGTTCATTAAACATAATTATCACCATTTTCATCTTATAATCTAAAAGATGCGCATCCTCTTAGTCCAGTGCACTGCTTTTTGAATGATTCATTTTGGCAGTATTTTTGAACATACATGTTTTTAATTTATTCAATCTCCTTTTAACAATAAATGACTTAAATTCCCACCATGCCCTCTAATGTTTCAGTTGCATGTTTCCATGACAATAAGTGCTTTAAGCACATGAGGGCTGCTGTGCTTTGCTTGATGATTCAGGTCAGTAGGCTAAAATCTTTAACAAGTCAGGCCTTGTTTGGTTTGCCAAAAATAGACTGTGCATTTGTATTGTGTTAGACACTAGCAATCCAGTTTAGCTGCCCTCTTTTATATACATGCAGCTTTGGTGTCTTGTAAAGAGCACAACATTTTCCTGTTCCCTTGCTTGTGAGGCGCAAAGAGAGTCAGAAACATGACTTATCTGTCAGCCTCCTTACAGAAGTCTCTGGCACACACACTGCTGTGTCTTACATTTTTGTGTGTGTTTGTTTTGCTGTCTGCTGTACTAGCATTCTAGGGAGAGAATTTATTGACAAACCTGTTGCAGAAACAAATGTAAACCTACTCTTCAGATATCATTCCTCAACATGATGCAGGTGAAACTGAGAAAAATTGCAAGCTTTTGATGTTTTACACACTATGCCAGTACTGACCCAAAATGTCAAAGGTGGAAGGGCAATCGAGGAATAGAGGGCTGCTTGCCAAGCCAGAGTTGTGCAAAAATCAGAACTGAAGATCTATCTGTCTGCCTATTTATTGTAAAGCTGACATGAAATGGAAATCCTCCTTTCTAATGGAGATAATATCAAATAATAAATAAATAATTGAATTTTCTTCCCTATTGTGCAGAGATCTCGAAACCAGGGCCCACGGCCAAAGTTGGCCCGTGATGACCTTTGATTTGGCTTGCCATGCCATGTGGAAGAGGAGAGAAATACTGTATATATGTATAATTTTTTTTTTATTATTTTGTTTTATTTTTTAATTGAAGTGTAAACACCAATATAAAAATATAAATTACAATGTGAATTTGACAAAAAAATTTAAAAAGCTTAAAAAACAATTATAAAAAAAAAAACTATTAAATGTAACACATTTGTAATATAATATACTTGGATCTAATATCTGAAAAAAGGAACTTAAATATGTCTTGTATGTTTAGGAGAGGAATTTTTAAGCCGAACGCCAATGTTCACAGACAAGAGGATTTAGACCAACAGCCAACACATGAAGAGGATATGTGGAGCTAAAACGACTACTTTGGTAATAGTTGAAAAGCTAAGATGGTACAGGTTATAGATTTAAATGGAACCGCGAGTGGTGCTAGTAGCCGGGAGGACACGCGCTTGTTGGAAGGACATGGTGCGTGGCAGATGCGCGCTGTGGCGGGGGTCGGTACGTCAAGATAACATCATTAAATGATATAGGCCCAGGTGAGAGTTCCGTCAGGTAATCACGTAACTATATAGACACAGGTGAGATTTTAGTTTCCTCATGGCATTGCACTGATGTGACCTGTTTGTGTGGGTCGTGTATCTTCCTCACTCCTCTGGAAAGGTGTGGTTGTCGTTTTTAAAGTCTTTTAGACAAAAGGGAATTATAAATTTAGAATATGGGTGTTTGGGGTGAAACTAATTTAATTCGTATTTGGGTTAATGTGATTGTTGTTTCATGTAATTTTAGAGGAGAAGAGTGTGTCTCTTGCGTCAGGCAGGTGTTAGTGAGTGTAGAGAGTGCCGTGTGCGACAAGGAGAAGTGGGTAAATTGTATAGATAACTATTATGTGATATTTATGAAAAATGTTTCGAGGGGAGAAAAGCGAGAGGAGGAAGATCGTTGAGAGGAGAGAGAGTCTTGTCTTGTTAAATTGGGTGTGTGTGTGTGTGTGTGCGCACATTTGAGTCGGATGAAAGTTGTCTGTTTTGTTTTGTTGTTGTTTGGTTTGTTTATTGTATTCTTATTTGTATTGTTTGGTTTTGTTGTAAGTCAATTTGGTTTAGGTGTTTGTTTGAATTTTGTTCTTGGGGTTGGTTGGCTACTATTTCTTTGTTTTGCCGTACATTACATACATATGTTAAGGAACTGAGAATTTATGGTTTATTTTGGGGTGATTTCTTTTTCTTTTGATTTTGTTATTTTCCCTTTTCTGATGGTGTATTATGTTGTGTTGGTTTGAAATAGTGAATGTATATTTTTTGGTGCGGGTGGTTTGTTTTTGATGAATGGTTGGTTGGATTGTTTAAATGTATTTTTTTCTCCATTCTTGGTTCATGATTTGAGCTGTATTTAATGTTTGATGTAAAGGTATAACATCAAAGAAAGTAACCGCCTTTATTTTTTTGTGATCTGTTTCTTTTTTTAGTCTTTTTTTCATTGATATTATCGCCATTACTGTTGTTATTGTCATTATTTTCATTATTGTTGTCATTTTGTTTTGTGAGTATAGGGGTGGCCGGTTCATTTGGTCCGACTAAACCAAAGCCGTTGGGCTGGTTATATAGTGTCTCTTTGGGGCCCCATAAGCAAGGTATTTGGACACCTCCGCTACCAATGCCAATGAATGCTGGTTTGGTTTAAGCCAAGTGGTTGACTTTTAAGGTGTAAAGTGTCTTTTCATATGAATGTTGAGCTCAATGTTTTTAGTGATTTTGATAAATAAACTTGTGATCTTGTGGCATTGTTCCTGCTTGTCCTTTTCATTTAATTGAAAGCCTGCTACCGGGAGACTTATAAATTTGGGTGTTCATCAGGGGTGTCTGGGGTATAATCTGATTAGGTCTCGATCACACTTGCATTGTAATTTGAATTGGAATTCTGTTTGCCCTCTCAATTTAAATTCAAGGAATAGACTTTAAAAGGCATCCTCAATTCTGAATGGCACACAACCCTGTTGCATGCATCACTGATCATACGGAAAAACACAGATCCGGTTGTTGTAAAGGGTCTCATTTTCTCAGCCACCCACTTACTAGAGAGGAGTAATTCTTCACACCAAGGTAAAACACGAGGAGTTGAGTGTAAATTTTCAGCAGGGTGTTGCTTTTGCTGCACGCACGTGTGACTTTTTGTCCACGAATGTGTGCATATGTGTCATGAGAGAACAATGTGAGATGGTAAAAAAAATGCATGTGCTAATTGCATCAAGCCTATTTTTATGAAAATGCGTTAGCATATGTACCTAGTGGAGGGTGGAGTCATTTATTTCCACTTGTCCTGCGATATCATGGCACCCCACAGAGCTGAACTTTCACTCCACTCTAGAGATATTGATTGAAAGTATATCTAATGGGGCCCATTGTTCTCATGGGTGCATTGCTAGAAATGTCCCCTATTTAAAAGCTTCCTTGTAAACAGTCATGTATCTATATCCTTGGCATCGCCTTGCACAGACTCGTTGTGAGCCGCTCAAGGCACCGTTTCTTCACCAGGTGAATCATGTAGAAGTATTTTTGGTTTGGGACTTTTTAAAGTGTACAGATGTCAAAAATCCAGGCAGGAAAGAGAAAGGGCTGTTCCAGAGGGCTTGTTACTGTGCAGTGACTAACCAACATCGCCTCCAGCTAGAGAAGCAGATTCGGAAGCCGCCCCCCACACATACACATACACATACATGCACACACACACGAAAGCACGTGTGCAACTCGCTCAGCCTTTTTAAAGCCCATGATTAATGAGCTACACCTTTCTGTACAGCATTTTTTTCCCTTTATTTTTTACATGTTTGCCCCAGCAGGGCATTGTATTCTTGCTGGCATGAAATGGCATGAAACGATCCGAGTTGTAGGGGACTTGTCCTGCTTTTTCTGCTACTTTTCTTATGGCTCCGTGGACTGTAAGCTTGGGGATCACACTTAATGGGGCGACTGGGTGACTCTATAGAGGTTGGGTGGGGTGATGAGCCCAGCTGAAAAATGTTCTCCTGTCCGGAAGGTAGGAGGAGAACAAAAAACAAAACGAGAGCCAGGGGATATGAAATATTATCGCTGCCGTTGATTGAGCTTATTTAGGTCTCCTAGCGTTTCAGCCACATCAGCTCTTCTTTGCGGGTGCGATTTGATGACTGGGAGTAAACTCCACCTGCTAAATAAAACCAAGTGCTCCTCCACACTTTTTCATATATGCCCTACACTTTCTGTGCCTTCATACAGGCTCTATCCAGCATCTGTGATCTCCACAGCTCGACTCATTTAACATTTTTTAAAGGTTGCATACTCATTTTCACAGGGTAGGATGGAAAAGGAAGTAGAGTTGTAAGCAAAAGGCTTGCGGTTTTCATTCCGCCTGACCTGAATGAGAACTATAGGCGCAGGAACGTAAGACGATATATGGAGTGGCATTATAAACCTTATCAGTCAAGCTCACAAGTATTTACTTTTAAAATGAAATAATAACAGCCCAGTAGTTGTAAATTATTTGCTGAAAAGCAAAAAACGCCTTGTTAGGATTACTGCTGACCACATTTATGTTCAATGGAGGCTTCTGCTTGGACTTAAATGTATACAGTAGTTCACCCAAAAATTAAAAAGTCATAATTTCTCACCCTCATGTCATTCCAAACCTGACTTTCATTGACTTTCTTTTGTTTGTTGTTGTTTTTTAAATGACTTTTTAGTTGTTGTCTTTTAACAACTCTCCTTTTGTGCTTCACAGAATAAAATAAAGTCATATGGGTTTAGAATGACATGAGGGTGAGTAAATGATGACAGATTTTTCAGTTTTCATCCCTTTAAAGCTGCTGTCTTTTGTGGACAGCTATGCTCTGCGCTCAAGAAAAACTATTCTCTTAAAATATAATATTGCCTAAAAAGTGAAGAGGGCAACTTTAAAATTTCTTTTAAAAAAGTGGAGGGTTTATATAATGGTTGCTACGACCTTACATAGACACAATGGGGATTGCTGGGTATGGAGAATGAGGGAAATTAAATGAGGATAGCCATCAGAGGCTTGCAATGAACTTTTTGATTCTATTATATTTTATGTTCTTAATAACAATAATTTAAATGGAACTCTAATAGGTTTTTATTAACAGGAAAGGTAATTACACTTTACTACTGAGAAAAATGTCAATTTTGCTATCGCAGAATTAATTTGCACTGATCGCACATTCACTTTGAAAGCATTTAGAAGGCCCTTTCACCAAGAGGCTGACAAATTGCAACATTAGACATGCCAGGCTGGCATTGCTAACCCATCACAATCTACATTTTATCTTCAGTGTGGGAGCTTTTCTTAAATACTATTTCCTAACCTTCTTGAACACTAAAATATCATTAAGGCATCACATCAAATGCCCTCAATAGAGTTTAACCTGCTCAATGTCGTTGAGAGAACAAAGACACAATCAAAAGATAGGATAAACCCCTTAAACTCTGGCCTTCGGTAATGAGTCTGTTTTTCTCCTCTTTTCTCCTTCCCCCTCCTCATGGCCTCATTCAGGTTTGGCCCTTTTTATTCTCCGTTCTGTAATGTTCTTACAGTGATGCCCTTGCACTAGTATAATGTGCTGATATAACATTATTTGGATACCTTAGTTGCAGTAAAAGAGAGAAGTCATAATTTACCCTGATTTGAGAGTATCTGTGCAAGCTATAAATTATGAATGCACTGTAACAACACGGTCACAGCCAGAATCACATTTATCAAAGTAATTGAAGGCATGACACACAGTACACAACAATGTTACAGCATGGTTGCACTAGCATTTTTTGAGAGGACCACAGGCAAGATAGAAAAAAGGCCTCTTCTCAGAGGAGCAAAAAAGAAAAAGCAAAATATATGGGGAATAGTTGTTGGGTGCTGTGGTGAAACCTAATGATTAGGCTGCTGATCTGGTGTAAGCAAAAAAAAAAACTTGCTGATTCTGACCTCTGTTTTAGTCTCTGGGCTTGAAATGTATGCCCACACAGACGTACTGAAGGGAGAAACTGTCTGCCATGCCTGTGAGCTCATGGGGCAAGCTAACTCAACCAAAAGATCTTAGAGAGAGGATAACATCCCCAGAGAGCTGTTGCCCCAAAGCAGGTGAGCCAAAGCAAGAGCCCCAAAAGTTGGGGCATATCCAGAAAAAACCTGGATGACTGTGTATGCAAACCCCTAGTGCTTTCTAACACAAAAAGAAAGAAAGAAAGAAAAATAGAAACAAAAAAATATAGATAGCAGGTAGAGCATAACCAGAATTTACAGTCTCAAATCCAGCTTGGCTAACTGAAGCACAACCAATGTTCTATGGTTACCAGAAAGCTTTATCTATGATAAGTTACTCTGACAGTTATTCATTTGTGATAGATATTAATGACATTGTTGTGTGGGTCTGAACTGAAATATAAGAAAGCTAGTCTGAATGATTTGTTCACAAATTGAACTGATTTAAGTTTATCTTGATATATCTGTACTCTTTGGTGCAGTTGTGGGAGTTTGTGAGAGAAGTTGCTAGATGTGTTTTTTTTTTCTTTCTATTAAGAGCCTTTCAATAAATCAACTGATGAACTTCACAGAAGTGGTCTGAATGATTTCTTCATGATTTGGTTCTTGGTTTTTGCTCACTGATTGAATGATTCATTAAAAATGTTATTTTTGCAACACAAAGCAATTGTATGGCTTCAGAAGGTATATAATGCAAGTCAAGAGCAGAGTAGAGTTGTATGGACTACTTTTAATGACACTTTTTATCATGCTTGTATATCCTTTTTTAAACTTGAAACCCCAGTAGTAACTGCATGGTAAAGAGTGACTAGTCTTCAGAATTTCTTCTTTTGTTTTTCCCAGAAGATAGAATGTGAGGGTGAATAAATGAAATTGTTTTCATTTTTGTGTGAACTGTTTTATCAGAGCGATTTACAAACATTGTTTTAACTTCACAAATGTATCGCATCTGGCTTCTCTTTGAAGACAATGGCTTTACATTTAAAAAAGTTGAAATTACACAACTTGTTAAACTCTTTAAGCCGACCTGTGACAGTCAAACTCCCTGTGAGATCCTATGGTGTCTGATGTGCTTTAAGAGAAAGGAAGCATTTCAAAAATTCCCAATGCTTTAGATGCAGGTGCAGAGTTTTTGCTCTTGGAAACCCATTTGTGATTGACTAATTTGTCTTGCTTTCATTCTAAAGTGCCTGATAACAAAGCATTTGCCAAAGGAGTAAAGATGTAGAAATGGTGGTATTGCCTAGCCTTATTGCTAACTTCAAGTAGACAAAGTTGTCTTTTATTCTGGGTATTTATGACTCCATTAGGACTCTGCAAGAGATGCTCAATCTCGTTTTGGAGCACACTGATCTCTGACAGCTGCTGCTTCACTTCAATCTTACTCCTTATTCACTTATCACCAGTTTCCCCAAGAACAGAAAAAGACGGCAAACTAGGCAAAACATCAAATCAAAGAAATGTTTGCAGAGTTAGGGAAAAAAGAAAAGGTGAAAAACAGAGGTAAGATTAGATCTCATTACATTGAGTTTTTTTCCTATGGGTTAGCTAGAGAAGCCTGTGATTTCTTCAGCAGAATTCTGAGTTACATCATTCCAAGTAATACTGTGGTAAGGAGCTAATGCTCTAATGTTTTTCTCAGTGGACGCAATAGCTGCAGCAGTGTAGTAGGTCTTGGTTCAAGTGCTGTTTTTCCCCATTTCAGGTTTTAACTATTCTCTGTAAAATGCTTTTAGAGGGAATTGACAGGTTCAAACTGAGGTCTGGTCTGAATATAGAGGCTACAGTAGTATAAGGGCAGGACAGTAAGTGTGAGTAATAACTAACTGGTCTCTTGCCAGATCCACTGTCATTTGTTGGCAGCTGTTCCTGCCCTCATTACACTTACTATCTCCCCCCCATTCCTTTTCTCTATGAAATTTACTGAAAATGGTCCACATTACTGTCTGCGTTCTGTCTAATGATAATGCTGTACAGTTATGCAAAATCATTGAAAAACAACAGCAATGTCCTTTATTAGGCTGAGGTCAGTTAAAGTTAATCATTAAAAATGCTAATTTAATAACACTTACATATGTAATCTTTAGTCAATACCAAAATCAATATCCAGTTTCATTTTGCAGTATACTGCAAATTATAATTACTGTGATTTCTAAATTAATTTGTAGCATTTACAAGCACTGATTTTTTTTAGATATTTACAATAATCTAGATAATGCCTTTACATTATACATTTTATATTTTATTTTATATAATACATTGTAATATTAACTATTAATCAGTAATAAGGCACAATCTTTTTAGATAATGCTTATGTCAGTTTTTTTAAACATCCACTGTTATATGTCCACGTTTATTATTATTCTCCAGATATAACTTAACAGCTTCAACATCTGTGATTGCATTTAGATGTATTAGTGTGACATCAAACACTAGACGTCTACTCTTTGTGCACACAGATATGTGCACACAGATGTAAAGCACATGACTGGAGTGTCAAACTGAGCAGTTAACTTGCATTTAGCAGACACTTCAGACTATGATTCGTAGTGAGGTACACTCTTAAAAATAAAGGTGCTTTTAAAAGGTTCTTCAAGCAATGCCATAAAAGAACCATTTTTGGTTCCACAAAGAACCATTCAGTCAAAGGTTCTTTAAAGAACCATCTCTTTCTTACCTTTTTATAATCTGAAGAACCTTCTTTCGCCACAAAGAACCTTTTGTGAAACAGAAAGGTTCTTCAGATGTTAAAGGTTCTTTATGGAACCATTTAGACAAAAAGGTTCTTCTATGGCATCGTGAAGCACCTTTATTTTTAAGAGTGTAAAGAACGATTCTAGACTGGGTGGCATGCAAGCGAGAGCATGAACCCCTACTGTCAAGCACCGGTATGCCCCTTGATATTAATCCCCTGAAAGCTGTTTTCTGCTATGGATTAGTGACAGGAGAACAAGGCTTAGTGCTCCCTTTAGCAGAGCTGAAACACCTTGAACAGGTGCTTGAATGTAGAAAGACTTGAACTTTTCCCCATTTTTTCACAAACTAAATTAATTAGAAGGCATTTACTGAGAGAGTTATTGTTGTGACACCGAAGGATGTGACCAGTGTGATGCCTTTGAGCTGCCCTCTTTTACTTTTTTTGAAAACACCCAAAGTTAAAAGATAATATTAAATCCATCTCACAACAGTTTTGTTCTTCTGTACACAGTCAATGAACTGTTTTATGCAAGATCAGCAGACTGTGTCCTGAACACACACATACAGAATGGGTCATGGTATTAATAGCGCCTGGATGCTTCTGTGTTGTCCTTGATGGTGCATTTGCCATTACTCCAGTGTTTATTTTGGCTCGTGCACCTGGTGCGTCATAGCACATAGTGTTCCCTTGTGAAACAGTGGGCCACTCATCCTGTAATGCATTGCTCCGCTCACCTGTTAGTTAGAGAAAGATGCATGGCCTCCGTGGCACAACAAGATGGATGATCAGCAAAAATGCGCTAGCCTTGGCTACCCTGGAGGTGACCCAGACCTGCCTAGTGAAGAGAAGCTTAAACACACACTTGCTTTTTCAGTGAAGAAAAGGTCATGATTGGTATTACCACAGCCACTTAGTATGTCACTGTTAACTTATCCGTCATCAAAAAGGATCCTCATACTGAGTGAGAATCATAAAGGACAGCATTGAATAGTAGTTTGCTCCTGTGGCTCAGTGGTAGAGCATTGCGTTAGCAGTGCAAAAAAGGTCATGGGTTCAATTCCCAGAGAACACACATACTGGTAAAAAATGTATAGCCTGAATGCACTGTAAGTTGCTTTGGATAAAAGTGTCTGCTAAATGCATAAATTATTATAGTTAATGTTTATTTTGAATTTTTGGATGGTGCTTTGTTTCACCACCCTTGAAAAAGCCTTGGTTGTTTATTTAATTGACATACTGATTATCATGCGTACTCTCTTCAAAGAGAGGTTCTTTATTTGATGGTTGGTTGATTGATGGTTACATTTATGGTTACATGAAGAACCTTTAGCATCCATGTTACCTTTCCATTGCACAAAAAGGTTATTTCTAGTGGAAAAAAAGTTTATTTAGGTTATTAAAATGATATATACACTAAAAATAAAGTTTCAACTGTTGACTCAAAGGTTCTATAGGGAATCCAAAATGGTTCTTCTGTGGCATTGCTGAAAAAAAAAAACTTTTTGGGGTCTTTACATTTCGAACACACTCTTAAAAATAGAGGCCTTCAAGAAAGTTCTAGTAACAGTGCATTGCATGTCATTTCATCTTCTCTTTTTTTTGACAGTGCTTTTTTTTCCCTTCAACAATGCATGAATTATTTTAGCATGTTAACGTCACATTTACATTTTGCATTTGTTCATGCTTTTATCTAAAGTGACTTGCAACTGCTACAACATAAGTGATTCATCCCATGGATACATAACTTGTGAGTGGCAAAATGCAAAGTCCAAAACTGGTCTGAAAAGTATGAGCTAGGAAAGAGATGTATTTTTTGAAGAAAAGAGGGAATTGGGAAAATCATTCCAACAATAAATGTTTCAGAAACTGATTTTGTGCCTCTTTGTTTTAGTACCACAGACTTGAGGGAATGACGATTTGTGAAAGTAAGGGTAGGTAGGATAGGTTAAATCCAGTGATGGTTCAATATGCAAGCTTCAGTGCCTTATAATTGATGGGAAGACTTGAGGTTTTTCTTGCGATGTGGTCTGTAAAAGTCTAACCTGGATAATGTTATTGTTTACTGATGGTGTCTGCGTTAGGTTCAGTGGTGTTCTTTCATCCAAGTCGAGACGTCTGCAAGGCATGGTGAGATCAGTGCAGCTACTGAGCGATCATTTGGCTGGAACGTGAACGCAAAGTAAAGCTGTGTGTCGTCTGCACTTTTGTTTTGAAAGAGAGAATCTCAAACCCAAAATGAGAGCGTAAGCAAGAGCAGTGGAAATATCCTAAGCTGTGCTATATATGATGTTTTTTAACAAAGGTTGTCTGTATTTATTCCTCAACAGGCTACAGTCCATATGATTTCAGGTGAGTTTAAAGTGTTTATAGAGCAAGCTAACAAATTAATCAAAAATATTTTCACCAGTGCTCTTTTTGAGCTCTAATGAGTAATGTTGAACATTTGTGATATCCACATTTGTGGATTTTCACTTATACTTACTGCTGTTTGTTGTTTGTAGGTGCTTGTCCTTTGGTATCGTCAAGGATGCACAAACTTACTTTAAAAGAGCAGAATGATGATAAAACAGCCTCAAAATGTATACAAATGGGAATCGATAAAAGCATTGTCCTTTGTGAAAGATCTGTTCACAAAACAGAATTGTGATGGCTATGCAAATGAACCAGCTTCCCACATTGCTATATCATCTTATTGATTGACAAGAGTAATGACAATGCACTTGTTATAATTTTTAGTCTTGCACATAAAAAGATCATAATTCCAGTAAATCATAATTCACTGCTTATAGAAGCTTTGGAAACAAGTGTAAATCTGATTAAGCATTTCACTAATATCTTTTCATCGTACAGCAAAACAAAAGATCATTAAAAGAAATGTGTTTCTTGAAACTGTTTAGATAGCACAGTCACAATTCAAACCAGTTATCTACTTGTAAATAATGACACCAGAAGCATTACCTAATGATTATGAGAGCATTAATCTAAAACACTTTTTGTTGAAGTGTAATTGTTGTTGAATAATAGCAGTAATCGCACTCCACAATAGTACACTGTTTATCTGTAGATTGAAGCAAAGCTGGTGTAGCGTCTGGAACACTCCAACACACAATATATATTTTGTTAGCTAGATTTCACAAATACTTTGTAACACCCCAGGACGCCGAAACAAGACCCTGGTTTCATGGTAACCCTATACATTTACAACCTTGTGGAATGCGAGACGACTCTTAGCTGCATTCTCCAGAAACAAAGGGACACAAATGCACAGGAGAAATGGACTGTTCTACTAATTAATTCAGAGGAAAACCTTCTTTGAATGAACACCCAATTTCTTCAGGCCATTGTGTATATTATTGCTGTGTTGTATTTAATCTGTTGTATTATAGACGATTTTTATTCATGCTTACGATAAACCAATCATTCATATAACCTTACATATACCGTGTTTAGTATCTATGAATTCGTCTTCGGATGATATAACTGAGAGTGCATATTACATGCTGACACCTATGCAACATATTGATGTTCTAAAAATCTTTACTAATTTGTGCATCAACACCCAAGTGAATTACATATGCAAAATACCATGCTTAGAGACAAAGGGCCATAAAAACGCAGAACTCCCACTTGAGATTCCAGACTCCCTCATTGGACAAGCCCATCTTTAGAGGCATGAATCTTTGCAGGCTTTAAAGGCCACACATCATGTGACCCGCCCCAGTCGGTGGTCCGGTCAGAAGCAAAGATGAAGATGTGAGAAAAACGCTCCAGGATACCAAAGCTCGTGCCAGGCTCCGGCCTAGTCCTTTCATTCATCAAGTGACTCTGACTCAAAACTGGTTCTTTTCATCAACCAAATTCAGCAAGATCTTGGGCCTTAAGATTGCATCAGGAATCTCTTTCAGACATACGCAAGTATCAAACTTAGTCGATTTAATTGATGCATTAAGTATCAGCTACACCTTTTTACAAAGGTGTGTTTGAAATAAGAAACTGATGTTTCCCTCAGGCTTTAGATCTGCGGAATATGCAAATGGTTCCATAATTTCATTCCTTATTTCCTCTTTACTGCTTAAGCTTTAACCCTTTCCTATACCAACTGTATGTGTGTGTGTGTGTGTATGTGTATGTTAGACCGGCTTAATGTGTTTATGTAGTATGTTAGACTAGTTTAAGTGTTTATGTAGTTAATAAAACCTTACTTGTATCACACTTGACGTGTTCATTGTTTACTCATAACCGGAGTCAATAATCATGCAGATTTACGTTACAAACTTATAGAATTGTACAGTAAGAAAGTTATTTCCCTTAACCAGGAAATTAACGTTCTTAGAATTGACAAGACGGTTGACCCTGAGTGGTCAGCTAAATTTCTACAGCGGATCTAAAATATGAATATTAATTATAACTGTTATGGTTAAGTATTCATATTTCCCCATGAGTTGATTAGCTACAGATTGGTGGAGAGAATGCGGGCATGATAAAACGAAAGTTATGAGTTTAAACACTGGCAACTTAAAAGTGTGTGCTTGATAGCCCAGGTTAAAATAGGACGTGACTTCAGATGCCCGGTGGTGTCCTATTTGCTGGCTTGTTGAGATGCAGATAAAGTGGGGGTTTGAATTGGTACCGCTATTATAATTGTGAGAGTCTTTATGTATTTCATGCTAAATGTTATCAGTGTAAGGTTAATCTGATCTTAGCAAAGAAACCCTAATTTCAGTAATAAAGCATAAATCTGTCTTGACAAAGCGTAGGTCTGAATCTCAGCTCAGCGGCATGTAACTGTACCATAATGTATAATGCTTTAGTGAAGAAATCACAAAATTGCAGTATTGTTTAAATAGTTTCTTTGAAGAAGAAATCTCAGTACAGTTATATCAAGGTAGATGTGAGCGCTGCTCCCCTTTCTACAGCATAAAGGCCTTATAGTTTATAATTAGATTGAAGCAATTCATCTACACTTTGACTGTATATATATAAGCCGAGCAACCTGGTGGTCATTACTGTGTTTCACTCGATGAGTGAAATTAAAGGTGTAATACTGTACTTTAGTACTCATATGTGAGGCAAACATAACTACATATATGTTTAAACCGGTTTTAACTTACAGTAAACACGTTTTGTAATTCTTTAAACAAGTGCAAGAAGTTTATTGTTGCATTAGAGAAGCACTCACCGAAGTGCTTAGGTAATGCAACAAGTCTTGAAGGCTGAAAGCACCACGTTCTAAAACTATGACTGTTTAACATAGACAGACATTAAACAGTTGAATTACACTGGCATGCATTGTTACCGTGACAACAACTTGTCACAGAAAGTGCTAACTTCACATAGCACAACAAGCCATGTTGTAAACAAACCACCTGAAACAGCTAAGCTAACACGACTTAGCATAATTTCATTTTAGGCTAAGCTACCAAATAGCTTTAACAATTAGGGGTTAGCACTCTTTAATTGAAGCTTTTAAATACAGATGTGTGTGTGCAGTGTGAAGCAATTTGAATTTAACCTAATCCCTCGTTTCTGATTTTTCCATTTCTCTTCCTTCTTTTTCTTCTTTTTCTATGTTTCTCAATCTTCAATTCGTCTCAGCGAATTTAACTATCTAGATGTATCCTTCCTGAATGCTATTGCTTAGTTACTAGTTAATTAAATCTAAATTTAATTAAATCTTAACTGTCTATCGAGGAAAGACTCATTAAGGTATTGGGGTGCTGTGAGTAACACACTAATCACTAGTGCTGCTATTTGTTCCTAATACCAGAATGATTACCTTGTTTTGTTAATAGCAGTCAGCTAATTTTAAATCCATTTACATGTTATGCCCCCTTGATGTTCTCTCTGAACCTCAAAAGGAACCAGAGACATTTCTATTTTTGATTTGTTTATTTTCAAGGAAAAAAAATAATAAGCATAATCTGAATAGAAATGCTCTCCTTTTCCTTCTGCTTTTCCCTTTTCTCCTTCATACCTCAGAGATTAAGCCTGTTGGGGAACCGTCAGCAAATTCTGAGTGATAATTTGACAATAATTTGACAGTAGTCTTAAGTCATCAATCAAAATCCTGTTTACGCCCTTTTCAGCAAACATATGCTGACCCAAAACTATTTTAGCATTCACACTCTGTTTTGATCTTGTAGTAGTCTCTAGCCCTTACTCTAAACACAAGTTTGCCAAAATGTTGCAAATGCTCAGACTAACTGCCCAGAATGCAGACCGAAGAGGGCTGGGCAGGCGTTGTGAGGAACACCCCCTTTACCCAGGGCCGACGACCACCTACTGAGCCGAAAGCAACTGGACACAGAGAGAGAAGTGTACCTCAGACTCAGGACTCAAGCGAGAGTTATGGCTACAAAAAGCTCACCAAAGTCATCATCTTCCTGACCCACAACCTAATGGGATTGAAACAGGAGGAAATTGATAGACATCAAGAGACTCTGATCCAGCAGCTGAAAAACACTCAAGACAAACTTGACATGGTCCAAAGAGAACTCAGGTACGCCTACAGGCGGCGAAAAGAGACGCAGTGGGAGAGACACCCTACTCCTGCATCCTCATTCAGCCGTGCAAACTCCCTCATATGCAACAAGATACGAAGGGGAGAGCCAACACTTTCTGCTTAACAACTGACAGAACAGAACTGTAATACTTCCAAGCATCCCCGCAGCAGCGCATGATGTGACCCCCAGAAACTTTGACAAGCTAGCCAGAAAAATCCCGGCATTCACATTGCTGGGGAAACAATAGTTTCCTACTTTAGGCAGTACGAGCAGTAATTTAGAACGGTGGAGTCGTTTTAAACATTGCTTGCAAGCAGGACCAATAATCAATCTTATTGTGTCTGTGTCATAAGTTAGTAACTTCTTCTCCATGCGCCTACCAGTTCCTGATCAAAACCAGATAAAATTATAGGTTGAATGCGCCTTCCTACAAGCAGTAAAAGGTTTTCAGTGCTATAATGTGTTTAAAACATACAATAAGAAACTAACCTGATTTTATCGAAGAAATCCTAATCTCTGTTGTTAGTAGAGCACAAGTCTATTTTCTGACGACGAAATCTCAGGATTAGCAGCTCATATAAATGGTACCAGAATAAATCGGTTTGATTTTGGGCGAAGAAATCCCCTTTTCAGTATTGTGTAGGTGATCTGAGCGATGCTCCTTATTTCACTGATTTAAGGCCTTATTATGAGTTATGTATCATTGTATTCATATCGACCCACTCATGTTAAACATTTACGTAACTCTTATACATGCGCGCACCAGGTTCTGATTATAATCAGATAAAACTATAGCTTGAAGGTGCCTTCCTACAGGTATTAGAAAGTTTCAGTGCTATAATGTTTTTAAATCGTACGATAAGAAACTAACCTGATTTTAGCGAAGAAATCCTAATCTCTGTTGTTAGTGGAGCATAAGTCTATTTTCTGACGACGCAATCTCAGATTAGCGGCTCATATAAATGGTACCAGAATAAAAAGCGGTCTGATTTTGGGCGAAGAAATCCACTTCTTCAGTACTGTGTAGGTGATCTAAGCGATGCTCCTCATTTCACTGATTTAAAGCCTTATTATGTGTTATGTATCATTGAATTCATATCGACCCACTCATGTGAAACATTAACGTAAAATGAATGGTGTTATTCTAGCATAGCTAACTACGAATCCACCATTGCCTGTGAAGTGAATGTGCTGTTTGAGTAATGAATGAATTTGAGGGACATGCTATGAGTTGCCATGCATGCTCACAGCAGTGTAAGTCTGCTCCACCTGCACCTGTTGTGGGCTTGCATTGGTCTCCTAGCAACACGTGACCACGGAAGTGTGAGCAGACTCTTCCGGTTATTCTGACAACAGCATTCACTTCACAGACATGTGTGTCAACAAAGAATTGCGTGTAACCAACGCTAACTCTTAAGCTAAGCCCTTTACCTCAACTGCTAGCTGTTAGCATCTGGCTAACGCTTAGATAGGCGTGTAAAGTGTAACTTTCTAACCACACCTCTCTCTCCCTCTCTCTCCGTCACTCCTGGTGTCACTTCCTGTTGATGCCATCACAGGTCCCTGTGGGGCCCACCCACATACTGGGTTTTACTTGTGTTATTGTTTATTTTTGTTTGACTTTATTCTACCTCTTTTTAAATTTATTGCATTTATTTACATTTGTTTCGCACAAATGTACCAATTCAGCTAAATTGATTTGTATTAAATCTGAGATTAATTAACTCAAATTTTATTTATTTATTTATTTTTTTATTCCATTTTTATTTTTATTTTAATTTTTTAATTTTATTTTTTTAATTTCCTACAAGCTCTTAGGACACCTTTTTAGTTATCATTTTTTTTTTGTTTGTTGTTTTTTTCTTTTACCTTATTTTAGTATTTTCACAATCACCATCGTCGCTTTTGGATAGGATTACAGTCGTTCTAGCAACTGTTGTTTCCTTAACGAGTTATACAGGTTCTTAGTAGCATAATCCCTGTTTCCTCTCTACTTCTCCTCACGCCTCAGTGCCAGGCCTAATACGTTGAAGGGCAGCTACCATTGCAACACAATGTAGGCTAACATAAAACTAGAAACAATTCCCACTGTTTCTTTTTCTTTTGACGAGGTATTTGGTGGGTCCCTGCTAGTTTAGCTAACAGTCTAACCCTAGGTTTAAAAAGCCTATTCCAGCATCACCCACAAGTGACACCTGCTTAACCATATCTCTTAGAAAAAAAAACTAAAATAGGTAAAAATGTTCCCTTTTTTTTTTTTTTTTTGAGTTCATCCTATTTTATTTCAGTTTCGTCATAGTGACAAAACCCGTGAACCATCAGTAGTATAGACCGGTCATCAGCTGACCCCTGCTTACAGCACCATCAACAAAGTTACTCAAACTCTCCCTTTGTGTTCACGAACACAAAAACATAGCACCCTACCTCACTAGCTGCCTCCCACCAGCTAGTCATACCTTACACGGCCTACACAGCCGTTCCCCTTAGAGATAGTTTAACACCTCTGTACGTACCTGCATTTGCCTTGTGTCTCTCTCTCTCTGGTGTTCCCAAAAGTGTGCCAGTATGTCGCAGACATTCAACAGACATCCAGCCCTGGCAGCTCACCAGGACCACCTGGACAATCAGTAGAGCACTGTAATGGACATCATTCAGCGCAAAGCAGCCAACGACCGGCCATGGCAAAGAAAGGAACAGCGAGACTGCGACATAAGCGAACACTTGACCAGCATCATCCTCTCCTCGGCCCACACCCTCAAGGGCCTCAGACAGGAGGTATATGAGCTGAAACTGCAAGTCACAGAATTCTGCAGAGAACTGACACCTGCTCAACGAGAGAAAGCACAGAACGGATGCAAAGAACCTCACAGAATGGTGCAAAACAGAAGGAAATCACCAGTCTTCAGAAAGCTCTAACAGCTGCTGGACACCAAGCACAGCTGGAAAAAGCCATCAGACAGGACATGAAAAGAGAACTGTTTCACACAAAGACACTCTTAAAAACAACATATGTGGAAATAAATGAGAAAGACACCACATCTTAGGCCTTACAAGGCCAACTGCATACAGACAGAGCTGAGGTCCAACCCTGACTCAGCAATTAGAAAGGAACTTGACTTGGTTCAGAAAGAATTTAAACAGTCCTACCGACTGCGCATAGACTTAAGCAAAAGACAGCCGGCGGAATATCGGTCGCCAGCAGTGCAAGCACTCCACGCCTGTGCACAGCTACGAAAGGGGGGAAAAGGGGGCCAAAGCCTTCTGCTTGACACTTCACAAGTCGGCTCCCTGAAAACCTCTGCAGCTGCAACAAAAAAAAAAAATTTTCAGGCGAAACGAAGCAACGCAACGAGGTGAATTCAATGTCACAAATGAACAGGAATATGCTTGCAGACCACAAGGTGAAAAGACAGGGAAAACACGAAACAGAACTACCCCTGGCAAGCAGGCCCAGACCCCCCAGCCAAGAGTCCGAACCTGCGAGGGGGGCGAGAGCCCACTGTTCACACGTCACCAATCAGCAGCCACAAGGGGGTGGGGGAAGGACCTTTCCAGAGGATCACTGCAAACACACACACACCGTGTGACCCCACAGAACCCAACGAGCTGGCCAGAGACAACACAACTGGCAACCTAAATACTCTCAGACCCAAAGTCTGAACACGGACTGATCGCTGCCACAGACACCAAGCAGGGCCGGCGTGAAACTCCCCATGCTAACTACCACAGACTTTGACAAACTTACTCCAAAGCCCACAATTACCCTGGGATGGCGGAGGAAACCAGCTGCAAGAAGTCATCTAGGCATTAGGGCCAGCCGCACAATGCCTAATCAACAGCTGCGTAACCTGATACAGAAGGCCTTTAACAAGCACAAGGTCTCCACTAAAGGTGTTTGTCAAACCCACTGATTCTGAACTTCACAACTCAGAATCCAAAGCGGGCACCAGAAGGCACCCAGCATTGCCACAATGCAAAACCCTTCTACAGAAAGCCCCTAGCCAGAAGAGGACAGAGCCATCACCATGGCAACAGACCCAGGTTCCAGACCAACCACTGGAAAAAGGCGTCCTCATCCTGCAAACACCACGGAATGTCCAACAGCAGTCCACCACAACAACCTCCTCCACACAACGGAGGCTACACAAAGACAGCTGGACACGCCTACCTCTGGGATACAGGAGCTGCTGACACTCGCAAAAAAGCTCCTTGAACAAAACTCAACTAAGGAGAATTGAGAAGGACAAACCTCTGACTCCTGGCCTGCTGCAACACAGCATCAGGCCCTCCAAGGGAGGAGCATCCTTTGAAACGGTCGACACCCCTAGAAGCAGCCAGCCAACGTTGGATTGAGCAGCGGGCCCACATGCCCAACAGCGAAAGCTCTAACAACACAACTCAGGCAAGCTCAAGTCGGTGCCAACACAAGAGCCAAGTGACACCGCAAACACCGAATTTCTAGTGACGTTGAGCAAAGAAGAGAGCTCACAACCACCTGCCGCTTCCCTGCCATCATCACTAGGTCAGTCAGAAACTCTCTGCACGCTACAAAATCTACATAACAATTACCTGCAATCCCTGGAAACACCTGCACTCTCACCAGTGAGAGTCTAACCCGGCTGTTCCACATCGTGGGTACCACAGATAGCCTACTGGCTAACAGCATCAACAAAAACATCCTACCCGGACTAACTCACTTCAGGATGACAGGTGACACAGCCTCGACACCTGCTGCATAAGCTCGAGGACCCACACCTTGCTACAGCCTACATCACCACAGCACACCACCAGACAGCATCCAACACGACACCAACAGCCAAAAACCACCACTGGCTCCCAGCCGTGAGTGGCGGGTGTGTGTTCGATTGTTCTGCACCTTGACATCGCTCGTTGTTGTCTATTCTAGGGACAACAACGTTCGAAAGGGGGGGATTTGTAGCGTCTGGACCACTCCAACACACAATATATATTTTGTTAGCTAGATTTCACAAATACTTTGTAACACCCCAGGACGCCGAACAAGACCCTGGTTTCATGGTAACCCGATACATTTACAACCTTGTGGAATGCGAGCCGGCTCTCATTCTGTTTTCTCCAGAAACAAGGGGTACAAATGCACAGGAGAAATGGACTGTTCTACTAATTAATTCATAGGAAAACCTTCTTTGAATGAACAACCCTTTTCTTCAGGCCATTGGGTATATTATTGCTGTGTTGTATTTAATCTGTGGTATTATAGACTATTTTATTCATGCTTACGATAAACCACTCATTAATATAAGTAACTCTACCATGTCTAGTATCTATGAATTAGTATTCGGATGATCTAACTGAGAGTGCATATTACATGCTGATACCTCTGCAACCTATGGATGTTCTAAGAATCAGTCCAATTTTGATCAACATCAAGTGAATTACATAAGCAAAATACCATGCTTAGAGACAAAGGGCCATAAAAACACAGAACTCCCACTTGAGATTCCGGACTTCCCCATTGGGCAAGCCCATCTTGAGAGGCGTGAATCTCTGCAGGCTTTAAAGGCCACACTCCATGGGACCCGCCCCTGTCGGTGGTTCAGTGAGATGCTAAGATGAAGATGTGAGAAACGCTCCAGGATCCCAAAGCTCGTGCCAGGCTCCGGCCTAGTCCTTTCATTCATCAAGTGACTCTGACTCAAACTAGCTCTTTCTCATCAACCAACTTCAGCAAGATCTTGGGGCCTTAAGATTGCATCAGGAATCTTTTTCAGACATACGCAAGTATCAAACTTAGTCGATTTAATTGATGCATTAAGTATCAGTTACACCTTTTTACAAGGTGTGATTGAACTAAGAATCTGACGTTTTCCCTCAGGTTTTAGATCTGCTGAATATGCAAAATGGATCCATAAATGTCATTCCTTATGTCTCATTCTTTAGTGCTAAACTTTAACCCTTACCTATACCAACTGTATGTGTGTGTGTACGTGTATGTTAGACCAGTTTAAGTGTTAATGTAGTATGTTGGACTAGTTTAAGTGTTTATGTAGTTAATAAAACCTTACTTGTATCACACTTGACGTGTTCATTGTTTACTCATAACCGGAGTCAATAATCATGCAGATTTACGTTACAAACTTATAGAATTGTACAGTAAGAAAGTTATTTCCTTTAACCAGGAAATTAACGTTCTTAGAATTGACAAGACGGTTGACCCTGAGTGGTCAGCTAAATATCTACAGTGGATCTAAAATATGAATAGTTAATTATAACTAGTTATGGTTAATTATTCATATTTCCCCATGAGTTGATTAGCTACACTGGAATCAAGCCAACACAATAAATTGGATTTATGGATGAAAAGAAAACAATTCATAATATTCAGAGTATTTTAAGAGCACAATCAGACAGATGCATAGCCTTCTCTATTAGTTTCACCATTAGGCGCTTTGGCCTGGTTTGTTGTTTATAGTGTTTGAATGCACTTTTACATTATATATTACACTAGAGAGGGATTGGAATCCAAGGGAGAAAAAGCAGAGGGAAAACTAGATAAATAAATGAACATAAGTTTAATCCACTCAGGTGTTTATCATGGAGAAATGGAGGGAGGGCACTTACTAACTACTGAGCTGTTTAATTAGGTGCCCTGCTGCTTGTTAATGAGGGCACTAACGAGGGCACTGTGGCCGTGGACTGTGGCTGCCCCGCTGATCATTAATGGGAGGCAGTTTGTGTGTCACAAATGCAAGCCTGGCCCGGACAACAACATGAGCGATGCAGAGGCGGCAGGGGGCCAGGGCACACACTCTGCAGGGACAGTACGGATCCACATGACGCTGAGAGGGGGTGAAGCCAAAAGCCAGTGTTAATTGAAGCCTAGCAGAGTAAGCGTTGAAAGAGCATCCTTTTATTTCATAGCAGCTTTTACCGATTTGTTTGTTTATGTTGACATCTCATTAGTTATATTGATTAGGTGGGGGAAAAAAGTGGCACTAATTTCATATTCATTGCTTGGCCTGTTTTTATGGAGTCAAAGCTGTGCTTTATTGCCAACTTCCACAGTTCCTTTAGTGCCGTTCCTCTCATTAAACTGTGTTATTAAACCCATTTATTTCCAGTAGATAGACTGGGAACATTTTGTTTTTGTTCACTAAAAGAAAGCTACCTAAATTTGTTTGCTAATGTGTATACTCACCCTGAGCCATGACTTTATTAGTTGACCAGCATACTCTGCAACCTACATTATTCACTATATGCATTTACATTCATAAGAAAAGTCACAATTCACATTAATGCTTTCTTTTTCAAATGCCACTGATTTAACTATAAAATTTAGGATTTAATTAACTATATATCAACATATAATGTAAATAATATATCATAATAACTAATAAATGATATTGCTGAATTATTTTTAGAAATTCTGTAACAACAACAATAATAATAATTATTTTTATTATTGGTGGTGGTGTTTTTGTTATAATCAGTTGGTGTGTGTGTGAGAGTGTGTGTGTGTGTGTGTGTGTGTATTATAATTTTTTTGTTTAAATCAAAAATTTCCATTCTCATATTATTCTTTTATCAAGTTATTCAGGTCAAGTAAAACATTTATTTATTGTCATATGGCGTCTTGCAAATGACTGTTCATACAAAAGTAATACAAACTACATTTCTGGCCCAGTTATTGTGTCTCACCAATAACGCAAGATTGTGAAGAACACAAAAAAAAAAACATTATTTTTCAGCGTGTATAAGTATGCTATTTCCTGTCAATGTGTGAAAGTTTTGTCTTTAGTTGCTATAGGTAAATAACTATAGATAACTAAGAATAACAAGGTGCAGTAAAAGATAAAACTATTTATGCTGCAAACTTGTTTGATTACAATTATGAATTAAAATAATATCATAAAATAACCAGTTTGCAACATCAAGCAACATAATGAAGTCTTTTAGCACAGCTAAAACAACTGTAAGCGGCTGAAATTTGAAGCCTTGCACATTTGTATTTAAAATGGCTGCATTCGCGCTTACAGTATGTTAAAAATAAGGTAGTTACAAAGTGTGCACTGTGCAGTGACCTTCGAAAACTAAATCACATTGTATCAGTTTCCCTTTGATGCCACGTTAGAAAGAGAGCGAAACCAAGGCCATTTATCCACCAGTCAGTGCAGAGCGGATGGCTTTGAGAATGGAAAAAAAGAGGACCGGAAAAAGTAAAAAGCATCCCATTTCATCTCTGCGGGAACATGACAGAGGAATAAAAGCTATACTAAAGTTCAATGGGGCCTGTAAGTTTCTCTTCCTCCCGCAATTTGTCACAAGCTGAGAGGTCCATCCGATTGGTTCAATAAAGGTGTCCGGATCAGTGCCTGAGGGGCTCGGTCAGGCGCACAGATACGATTCTGCAACATGGTTCAGCGGGTCGCCATGTGCCATGCAGGCTTGTTGTAAGGCCATGTTATCAGATGTAGGATGCCACCAGTAGTTTCCAAGACTGAACAGCAGGCATAATTGATATTCCTCTCTGCCTTACAGCTGGAAGATTGAAAACAGAAGGCCACAGTCCCTGAGAGTATTTAGCTGGATTTGAGTCATTTAATAGGTTTTTGCATGAAAATTTAAAGCCAACAACCAACAAAAGTATCTAAAGTGCATTTATTTGGTGCCAAATAATGCCTTAATTTATTTGTCACAATTGATGATTATGCACTTATAAAACATAATGTGGAATAATAATATGTGCCCTGTGCAGTGATGTCAAATGATTTTGATACATCATGATCAGTTTTTATATAATTACAAATAAAACAAATGTAAAAAGTCCAACAAACCTTTATTAATGCTCTTAATATAGTTTAATCAAGTCCGATGCCAGCATGAGCTCATTACTCCACACATAAAAACACTCTCCAGTAGCTCAAATGGAACTTTGCATGAGAAAATGGCAAATGTACAATGCTCATTCCTCTTCTGTGTTCCAAGTGTTTTAGTGTTTAGTGAAGGGAGAAGGTTTGTTTCTGTGTCAAAAAGCTTGTCCACACTGCCTGCTATTTTCACAAACAGCAACTTCAACAGAACCTCATAAATTACTGATTTGAGATGTTCTTCATACTAGCAACTTTGATGATGATCACACAGTATTTTATCAATTCGCTGTTTTCCCTCAAGCACATAGATGATTTAGGCGTTAACATGTATGTTACTGATAACTTGTAAACTTAGCTAAAACAAAGCAAGGCTGTAACCATGTCTTGAACATTGGCCATTTCTGATTGTGTCAATGTGGTTATGGCCCTGCAACAAATTACACATGAATGTTAGTTGAACAATTGCTTAATACATCTTTAATGAATTATAACAAAAAAAAATGTTCAACAGTATTTCCCTCATCTCTGTCCGCCATATTGGAATAAAATGGTTTCCAGGTTTTTTTTTTTTTGCAATATGTTTGCCTCAATCCCTAAGACACTGCTTCATATTTTGGATGAAGCGCCAAAGAGGCAGCACAATCTAAAACAGACTGTGTTTTATGATGCGTGAATAAATAAAGATAAAGATGTTGAAACCTTAAAGTTTAAAAAGTATACTTTAGAATGTACTTTAGACACTGATTTTGCTTTAATATTTAGTTGTAATTTAAAATAGTCTTTTGATTGCACAAATCAAGGAAGCATTAAAAAGACATCCACCATCTTTGTTGGTAAAATTAAATGGTTTCATTTGAAAAATAATGAGACAATTGCTTGTAAATAGAGGCAGATGTTTCAAGAAATTAGATTATATTTAGATATACATTTAAGAACCATTCCCTATAAAGGAAATGTAAGCTGTTATTGATAAATGAGAGGTTTTTCAAAGCACTGTTTTCTGACTTAAATCATGTCATGAAAAAATAATAATAAAAAATAGATAAAGCCAGAAACAGGGTAGTAATAATAATCAGCTTTGTTCCAAAAGGCTGAAAACAAAAATTATATTTTATACTTTTTGCCCATGATTGCAGTTAGTGTACAAATTAAAGAAATTCAAACCCTTGTTATTCTAGCTGTTAACCATTATTGACCTTCTAAGAGCTGTTTATTGATCTAGGTCTTAAAGAACCACATTATCTCCATGCATATCTCCGCCTTTTCGAACACTAGGAACAGTAAAAATGCTTCCATCTCAAAAATAAATGAATGAATAAATAATAAAACAACAACCTAAAACATTGCAATGATTGCAAAGTTTCTCAAGAATGTACTGAGCACATAGGGATTTGAATTTTTGGGCATAAATGAGATCATCTTAACCATGACGCATTGTGAAGAGATTTTTATGATTTGGGGCTGGCAGCCATTAAAGAATTGATTAATGTATTGCACTAGAACATTTTACAAAGCAGTACCAGTGTCTGTCTGTGAACTAAAACGTGTTGCATGAGGGTTTTGCAAGCCACTGCTGCTATATCACTACATCACTGATTTTAAAAAACATATTTTTCCATTGACTAGCTGACACTCTATTCCGACTGATATTAATATATATATTATATATAATCTATTATTATTTTTTTTTTATTCTGGACAACTGATCATGTCAAAAACTACTACGTAAAGCTGTAGGACTGTTTCTGTTTTACTGTATGACATTCACATTACATGATTTGACAGATTTTTACATAGAAAGGGCGACAGCACACTTTCATTTTAAAAGAAATTATCATTCATGTTTTCATAACCGCTGGCCAAATTCAAAAGCGAAACTAAAAAGATTAAATCATCTTTGAGAGTTCGGGGGCCCTACGCAGCTTGCGTATTTTGCGTATAGGGAGGATCGGCTCTGATTCCCTCCCCAGAAGTGAGAGCAGCTCTCCTGCAGTTTGTTAGCTCAAACCAACCATTAAACCAAACCCACCAGCTCAATTCATCTCCTAATCTCCAGACACATGCTGGGACTCTGAGTACCCCACACAGCTCACACTATGCCCAGTGGAGAAAAGAGTGGATTGAAGGACCAGTGGAGGGGAAGGAAGATTGGAGAGGGAGGAAAGGCAGCTTGGAGGAGTCCATGAGGCTTTGAAAGAAAAACTAGAACAAAACAGAGTAATAGTGCAATGGAAGACCCCCTTGTGACTGCTATAATTTGAAAGCTAATCTATGTGTCCATCAGCTTGTCTATTATATAGCTATTCATATCTCCATATCTCAATCTCTCTCTCTCTCTAATCCATTCCTTCTCAGTTGCTGTTTTTCACTTCCTCTTCTGTGTACCATTGCTCATCCCCCTCTTTTTTCCTCTCCACCCTTGTCACCAGATTTGTTGCTTAAGTGCTGATTAACTCCCTGTGTGGTGGAAAGATGGAGGGGCCGGTTAGGGTCTAAATTAAATGCCCTCGCTCCTCTTCTCCTTCTGCAATCAGTGACTTCAGCTCCCCACTGCCATCAACTGCCTCAATCTGTGGCAAAGCTCTTCAAAGTTGTAGCATCTCAACCTCTGTATGGGAACTTCTAAACAAGGTCATCCTTAAGACTTATGATCTGTACATAACAAGCTGAATGAACAATTACACAAACTTACTGTAAGTTTAATTACATTTGAAATTAAATTTATATATATTATATAATTATATATATATGTGTGTGTGTGTGTGTGTGTGTGTGTGTGTGTGTGTGTGTGTTTGTGTGTGTGTGGATCGTCTTATGCTCCCACGCTGGATTTGCTGTTATTTTGAAATATAAACTTCTGGTCGCACTTTATTTTAAGGTCAAATTCTCGCTATAAACAAATCATTAACATGACTTTTGCCTCAAACTCATTTGCTGCTTATTACTGCTTAGTAAGGTAGTTGTTAAGTTTAGGTATTGTTTAGGATTATGGATGTAGAATATGGTCATGTAGAATATTTGCTTTATAAGTACTAATAAACAGCCAGTGTGCTAGTAATATGCATGCTATAAGCAACTGGTTAATAGTGAGAATTGGCCCTATACTAAAATGTTACATAACTTCTTTCTATATTAATACTTTAAAAAATTTAATTTCAAATGTAATTAATTGCTGAATTTTCAGCAGCCCTTATTCCAGTCTCAGTGTGACATGATCCTTTAGAAATCATTCTAATATGCTAATGTGCTCAAGAAACATTTTTTATCAATGTTGAAAACATTTGTGCAGTTTAATATTTTTGTAGAAACTTTTTTTAGGTTTCTTTAAAATGGTGGTTCGCTGTTTTTTTTTTTAGGCTTGATTGTGTTCATGGGGTGCATTCTAGCATGTGTTAATGCTCATTGTAAAACTCATTATTTTTCACATAATTTACCTTTATTCCACACCGCTCTGTCCCTTCTCTGAGAAACATGCTGATCAGCCCCGCCCTCAGAAATAGGCGATAGGCTCTAATTGGTTAGCTAGCCCAGTGTGTTGTTATTGGCTAAACCGCCTCCAGTGCGCGTCTAATCGTCCCGCCCCTCACCTCAGTGGCATGTGCTCCCATTGTATTGTAAACAACGGCGTCTTTAATATCGCTTATCAGTTTGAGCCTGATTGAGAAGCAGAGGATAGTGCAGAACCTGTGCAAGCATGGCTTTTAATGGTAGGCCTATGTTTTTTGTTTGTTGTTGTCTCATACTTTTAGATATGCTGTTATTTGTAAATGCTACTGCTCATGTTAGCATTTAATATACGGTTTTATCCTGATTAAAGCTTTAATACAGTACGGCAACTGCACGCGCATCCATGTTTAATGCTTCTCATAGCTATGTGAAAATAAGTGTATAATTGGAACAGTTCATTGTTGGAGCTGAGCTGAATGAGAGAGAGAGAGAGAGAGAGAATGCAGAGCAGGGGGACGCGAGGAACAGTATTATGAAACGTCTGCTTTAGAACATTGATTTTGAAACTTGTGAATCCATTAGAATCGTTAGAAGACAGAATCTTGATTCATATATGAATAGATTTTTACGTGCACCTCTAGTTTTCTCTTCCTCTTCAGCGCAGCATGGCCTCGCCCCCTTTGCTGCCTTTTCCCGAGGGTGGGGTTTATCTGGGTTTGCGATGTCACGGACTCTGGAAGTAATTTGTTGTAGTCCCTACCAGCCGTTTTTGTAGGCATTAAACTGCCAGAATTTTAAAAGACGATATCTCCGTTTGCATTGAACTTTCAGCTTTGTAACTTTGCAGATATTGTTTATGCTCAAACGGCAACATTACTCACTAACTAACATTTTAAAAAGTGAAATCACAATCAACCACCCCTTAATGAATAGAAATTTCAAAAGAACAGCGTTTGTTTGAAATATAAATCTTTTGTAACAATGGAAAGTTTTACTGTCACGTTTGATCAATTTATTGCATCCTTTCTGAATAAAAGTATTAATTTATTACAAAAAAAAAACCATTGACGTATTATATTTAAAAAAATTATATTTTTCATTTATATTTTATTTCTGTATATTTATGGTTCTCTTTTTTATCTTAGGTGGAAAAAGGCTACCATAAAAATAACCCTTTTGAAACTGACAGTGTACAAGTATAACCAGAAACACAGGAACTTTTTGTTAAAATCACAACATGTAATGTGGCTGAAATTGTAATTTATTTTGACTGGATCATCTGAACATACGGAAACCCATAAAGGGTGCCAACAACATTTTTGTTATGTAAAAGTCTGACCATATGAAATTTTCACCTGATGTTCTTTCATTTTGCCATGTAATCGGCCATAAACTCTGTCTGAAATGCCAATTTAAAGTGAAGAGACTACTTTAAAAGTTGTTACAGGTTCAAATGATCCATTTTAAACCTAAACAAAGTCCCACAGGCCAGAAGGACAAGAGCAATGTGATTTGAACACTTTGAAATCAAAGACACTCTATTACCCCATTGTTTTTAAACTGCATGTTGCATTGAATGGACTGTTATGCTCCTAGACAGACAAATCTAGACATATCCAATACAAGAGCAATTTGAAAAAGTATGTAATGTGTGAATTCAAATAACTTTGATTGGTATGCAAGGTCACACGCTCACTCTCTTTCTCTTTTTCACTACTGCAAACTCAGAAAAACTAGTAAGAGTGGGAATTCAATGCAAGGTACTGTGTATGCATGCATATACAGAGGCTTTCAGCAAATCACTACAGCAAACACACTTTAATGGCATTGCATATACTGAGAGAGGCTGTTGGTTGTGATACGCATGGTTCTTTTCTATTCGCGCACCACCACACACACACACACCCCACACACACTATCCTCGCTCTCGGGAGAGTTGGAGTTAGAAAAGTTTGTTTTCTCACTGTTTGCTTCTACCTATTAAATTCATTTCATATTCCTCCTCCATTCTGAAATATTGCTTTTAGGAGGAGTAATAATTTAGTTAGTGTCTACTCACTGGCATGCGTGCGAAAGCTGTCACTCCCAGGTGAGCTGGAGCAGGATGTTACCATGGAAGATGTGCTGTTGGCCAATGGGAAACAAAATGGCTGTGAAAACGCAGCCTGAGCATAAGTAGTGAGACAAAGCTGTCACAAGGAGGTCAGAAGTTCTTGCTTGACTGACACTTTTTAAATTCGAAATAGCTTTTTTTTCATTAAAAAAAGAAGTATATCAAGAACGAATTGCATTTTATTTAGTAGTTTTGCTTGGATGGAGACTGTTCGGATAAAAAAGGAGCTATTGTCTATACCAGCTATTTCAGACTGAAATAATATATATCATACTGCAGGTGCTGTTGTTAGTAAATCTGCAGAGAGATCACAGAAAACGGTAACACTTTAGTATAGGGACCAAACTCTTACTATTAACTAGTTGCTTATTAACATACATATTACTAGCATATTGGCTGTTTATTAGTACGTATAAAGCACATATTCTGCATGACCAATTCTACATGCCCTAATCCTACCCATCCCTTACTTAACTATCTTACTAACTATTAATAAGCGGCAAATTTGGAGTTTATTGAGGCAAAATCATAGTTTAATGGTTTGTTAAGAGCAAAAATTGGACCCATCAACATGTCTTCATGTATCTCTCAAATCGAATATGAGCCCACAGCTCCAGCATAAAACATCCAGAAATCTAAGAAGCTATCAAGACAATTTTATTAATTTACAATTTATTAAAAAAAGGTTTGTTTAAATTATAATTAGTTTATATAATGATCAGCATTATTATGTTAAAGAACAAAACTACATCAAAATACCTACAATAATTTGTAATCTACCACTGTTCATCCCTAATGTCGTCATCATCATCATTGAGTAAAGAAATGCTGGTCTTATCAAGGCCATATGACTGAGTTGCAAGAGCCTGGCATTGAAACATCATTTAGGAGAAAGGGTTTCATGTTTTTGAAGGTACCCACACTGGATATTTCATTTCATGTCTGGGATGAAAGTCTTTCATGGTTACTGCTACCATGGGAAGAGTATGAAGTGCTCTGAGAATGTCTCATATTTGTCCACATAAGGAGAGCACTAGCATGGTACCTAATGTGTTTAGTTGACTTAGAGATGAAGGCAAGGATCCGTGAAGCAGAGCTGAGCAAACTGAAAGTGTTTGTTAGACTGTGCAGGACATGACTGGAGTGAGATGTATGAATGAAGAAGGGACAGGGAAATACAGTATGGCAGATAATTCATGTTTGTAGTAGTGTAAAACACTGTTGATAACACACTATCTGTTTGTTGCTGCCGTGTGGTTTGAGTTCCGTCAAGTTAATTCTTTATCGTCTACTTTTTATCTTAAAATCAATTTTATACACCATCCCTTTTCAGTTTTATAACGTGTGAATATACCCCCTATCGTATTCTACAACAAAAACAACCAGAGCACCTTGTTATTCCCACCCCCCCCCCCCCTTAAGTTCTATTTTACTTCCGAGTCCGCTATTAGCCGATAGACCGCAGCATCGCCATCGTGGTTTGCCGCTTTTCTCGCTCTACCCTATACTCTATTCACACAACATTTACCATTGTTTTATCACTGTTTACTTGCTTAAATGCGGATGTGTGTCACTACCGTTGAGTGCAGGTGGAAGGACCGTTCGAGGCTGCATCGGTGCTGTCTAGCTGGAGGCCGTGGAGAAGCAGATCCGTGACCTGGTGGCGAAGCAGACCCAGCTGAGAGAGCGGAGAGCTGTGCTGGAAACATCCCAGGTTGACGCTCACAAGTCCGAGGTAAGTAGACAGCGCGCTGCTATCTCTCCCAACCTTCTACTCCGGGGTGTTTCTCGCGAAGGCCCGGTGCACCCAGGACGCGATGTTCCCAGATGTCCTTCACTCCGGCGCCGTGACACCACGGACCCTGGGTGCAGCCGTAGCGGAAGACGCGAGCCAGGTCCCGGCGAGGAAAAAAGGGGGGGATGACCTCTCCCCCTCCGCCGCCTCCGGTCTTCGAGATCTCCACCCGGAACCGCTTCGCTCCCCTCCGCGAGACGGAACGCGACGCTGTGATCATCGGAGACTCCATCGTCCGGCACGTCCGTGCTACGTTAGCTGAAGGTAAGGTGCACACTCACTGTTTCCCTGGTGCTCGTGTTCTCGATGTTTCTGCGCATATACCCGCGATCCTGAAGGGCAACGAGAGCCACTGAGCGGTCATGCTTTACGCCGGGGTTAAAGACACTAAGCTGCTGCAGACGGAGACACTGAAGAGGGACTTTAGGAGCCTGATCGAGACGGTGCGCAGTATATCGCCCGCGACGACGATCATCGTGTCAGGACCGCTTCCCACGTATCGACGAGGACATGAAAAGTTCAGTAGGCTTTTTGCTTTAAATGAATGGTTATTGTCATGGTGTAAAGAACAGAAACTGCTCTTTGTTAATAACTGGAATCTTTTCTGGGAGCGTCCTAGGCTTTTTCGCGCTGATGGCCTGCATCCCAGCAGAGTTGGAGCGGAGCTCATGTCGGACAACATCTCCAGGACGCTGCGCTCCATGTGACTATTAAGTCAAATCTCAAATAACTGCCCTGATGACTTGTGTTATACCCTCTTAAATGATAGAAGTACTTGTGTTGTCCAGTCTATAAAGACTGTGTCTGTTCCCCCGAAGTGAGGTCAAAATATTAATTTAAAGCAGGATCTAGAAAAAATCTGATCGTGATTAACCCAGAACAATTTAAAATAAATGAACAAAAACCATTTTTAAAGTTTGGGCTCCTAAACATTAGATCACTCACGCTCACCCAAAGCAGTTATTTGTAAATGAAATGATCACAGATAATCGTTTTGATGTACTCTGCTTGACTGAAATCTGGCTAAAACCAAATTTTTATATTGGTCTAAATGAGTCTACTCTACCAAGCTACTGTTATAAGCATGAGCTCCGTCAGACTGGTCTTGGCGGCGGTGTTGCAACAATATATATAGTGATATTCTCAATGTTTCTCAGAAGACAGGATACAGGTTTAACTCATTCGAATACTAATGCTTAATGTTACACTGTCAGATATGCAAAAGAAATCTATCGTATCTCTTGCTCTGGCTACTGTGTATAGACCACCAGGGCCATATACAGATTTCCTAAAAGAATTTGCAGATTTCCTCTCAGACCTATTGGTTACTGTTGATAAAGCGCTAATTGTCGGAGATTTTAACATTCACGTTGATAATACAAATGATGCATTAGGAATTGCGTTTACTGACCTAATCACCGGGCCCACTCATCGTTTTAATCATACACTAGATTTGTTTATATTGCATGTAATTGATCTTACTGATATAGATATCGTACCTCAAAGTTATGATGTTACTGACCATTTCCTTGTATCGTGCATGCTGCATATTATTTATATTAACTATATGGCTCCGCGTTATCGTCCGGGCAGAACTATTGTTCCAGCCACTAAAGACAGATTCACAAATAATCTGCCTGATTTATCTCAACTTCTCTGTGTACCAATAAGTACACATGAGCTAGACGAAATAACTAGCAACATGGGCACTATTTTCTCTAATACATTAGAAGCTGTTGCCTCTATTAAATTGAAAAAGGTTAGAGAAAAACTTGCTGTGCTATGGTACAACAGTAATACCCATTTTCTTAAGAAAGAAACTCGTAGTCTTGAGTGCAAATGGAGAAAAACTAACTTGGAAGTTTTTAGAATTGCGTGGAAAAACAGTATGTCCAGCTATAGACAGGCTCTAAAAGCTGCCAGGGCCGAGCATATCCACAAACTCATAGAAAATAACCAAAACAATCCAAGGTTTTTATTTAGCACAGTGGCTAGTTAACAGATAACCAGACGCCATCCGATCTAAATATTCCCTCACAGTTTTAATAGTAATGACTTTATGAATTTCTTCACTGATAAATAGATAACATCAGAAATACAATAACAAATGTAGATTCTACAGCGTATACTTTAGCTTCATTCATCGCACCAGAAGATAAACTGCAGTGCTTTACAACTGTAGGACAGGAAGAGCTAAATTAACTTATCACTGCATCTAAACCAACATTAACATGCCTGTTAGATCCTGTACCCACTAAATTATTGAAAGAGTTGTTACCTGTAGCAGAAGAACCGCTTCTTAATATTATTAACTCGTCGTTGTCTTTAGGTCACGTCCCAAAAACATTCAAGCTGGCGGTTATTAAGCCTCTTATTAAGAACCACAACTAGATCCTAGTGAACTGGCAAATTACAGACCCTTCTCAAATCTTCCTTTTATGTCTAAATTTTTAGAAAAAGTTGTGTCTGCTCAATTGTGCTCCTTCTTGCAAAAAAAATGATCTCTATGAAGAATTTCAGTCCGGTTTCAGGCCCCACCATAGCACAGAATCTGCACTTGTTAAAATTACAAATGACTTGTTTCTTGCATCAGACCAAGGCTGCATCTCGTTGCTAGTTTTATTTGATCTTAGTGCTGCATTCGATACTATAGATCATGACATACTCATAGATCGATTACAAAACTATACAGGTATCCAAGGGCAGGCTTTAAGATGGTTTAGATCCTACCTGTCTGATCGCTACAATTTTGTTCATTTAAATGGGGAGTCTTCTCAGTTATCACCAGTAAAATATGGATGCCACAAGGATCTGTCCTAGGTCCTCTGCTATTTTCGATATACATTTTGCCACTTGGTAATATTATTAGAAAATACGGGATTAGTTTCACTGTTATGCCGATGATACTCAACTTTATATCTCAACAAGACCAGATGAAACTTCTAAATTATCTAAGCTAACGGAGTGTGTTAAAAATGTAAAAGATTGGATGACCAATAATTTTCTCCTATTATATTCGGATAAGACAGAGATATTACTTTTTGGACCAAAAGACAGTACGCAGAATTTCGTGGATTACAATTTGCAACTAGACGGATGTACTGTTACTTCCTCTACAGTTAAAAATCTGGGTGTTATGTTAGATAGCAAATTGTCTTTTGAAAATAATTTTTCCCATGTTACAAAAACAGCATTCTCCTATCTTAGAAACATTGCCAAGCTATGAAGCATGTTATCTGTTTCTGATGCAGAAAAACTAGTTCATGTATTCTTGACCTCTAGACTGGACTATTGTAATTCACTGCTAGGTGGTTGTCCTGCATCTCAATAAACAAGCTACAGGTAGTCCAAAATGGAGTGGCTAGAGTCCTTACCAGGTCAAGAAATTATGATCATATTACCCCAATTTTACAGGCTCTGCACTGGCTACCTATTAAGTTCCGTATCAATTACAAAATATTATTACTTGCCTATAAGGCCCTTAATGGGTTAGCTCCTGCGTACCTAACTAGTCTTCTACCACGCTACAATCCATCACGCTCCCTAAGGTCGCAAAACTCTGGACTTTTGGTAGTACCTAGGATAGCAAAGTCCACTAAAGAGGTAGAGCTTTTTTCGCATTTGGGCTCCCAAACTCTGGAATAGCCTTCCTGATACCGTTCTGGGTTCAGACACACTCTCTCTGTTTAAATCTAGATTAGACACATCTCTTTTGCCAAGCATTTCAAATAATTCATCTCATAATCTTTTACTGCAGTCATAATCTTTTACTGCAGTTATATCTAATCAAATGCACATTATTATTCGTTAGTTTGGGTTAAACAAATCATTTTTGCTTGGTTGGAACAGCAGCTACGCTAATTATGTCTCTATTTTTTTCTCCGTTTTTTGCCACGGGATGTAACTAGGATTTACACAAGCTTCAGTCTGGATCCAGAACACCTGAGAAGAGATGATGCCAACCCTCATAGGACCTCAGATGATGCCAACCCTGAAACAACTTACAGAACTACCAAATTTTGCTAGAAGTTTGATTGCATCATATAATGCTGTTAATATTGTTCATCGTCTGTTTTATTATGTCTTAAATTGATTTTTCCGTACTGCTGGTTTCGTCTGGTCAGAGGAGAAACTGGCCCCCCGACTGAGCCTGGTTTCTCCCAAGGTTTTTTCTCCATTCTGTCACCGATGGAGTTTTGGTTCCTTGCCGCTGTCGCCTCTGGCTTGCTTAGTTGGGGACACTTCATTTCCAGCGTTATCGTTGACATGATTGCAAAGATATTATTTAAACTGAGCTGGATGTTGACATCAATGAATTCAATGATGAACTGTCTTTAACTGAAAAATTAGTGTTTACTATTGTCATTTTGCATTATTGACACTATTTTCCTAATTAATGCTGTTCAGTTGCTTTGTCACAATCTGTATTGTTAAAAGCGCTATATAAATAAAGGTGACTTGACTTGACTTGACTTGACTATCCTAGGTGTCAGGGGTCTCTGAATTAGGGTTTTCTTCATTTCAAGAGATCAATGATTTCTCAGTTGGGATAAAATTATTCCTGGTGTGGATGAATCTGTTACATCTGTGATAAATTTTGTATTGGGTTTAATGTTTTGAATGAAAAGGGGGTTCTGGTTGATGTCAATGTTAACAAAGTTAAAGAGTACAGGTTTATCATAAATAGTTAAATGGGTCAGCTTCACCTCTTAGCTTCTTCTACTTACTGTTCTCTTTCTCTTCCTCCTATATGCAGGAGCTCATAAGAATAGGTTCATTAAATATAAATGGGGCAAGAGTTCAGACTAAAAAGGCAGTGCTATCAGAATTTATGAAATTAGGGGATTTTTATTTTTTTAAGTTAGCTGTTGATACAGTGTTAACAGTACAAAAGGCAGCCTTTGGAAGGACACTATAGGTAAAGGCAGAGGTGAGACAGTATATTTTTTGCAATGTGGTGACAACATTGTGTAGTTATGACTGCTGCCTGGAACTGTACAGAGGATTTTGAAATTGATAGGACTGAAAAGTAGCCTGGGTGTAGTACCATTAAGGGTTTAATGACACATGCTACTACTTTTCCAAACAATATTTTAAATCACAAAATGGAAACTACTGACAGAAAAAACAGTAAAATTTTAATATGGAAATGGTTGCATGACATATATTTATGTGCAAAGTTTACTTGTTTGTGGAAAGAGTGCAGGTCACAAAAAAAACTGCTAAAGTCAATAGTGAGAGGTCGGAAAAAAGCACATTACATTTTTTTGTCAAAACTGTGTTTTTCAAATATTTTAAAGTCAGAGCTAAAGTTCAGAAGTTGCCAAGTGAAATATGAGAAAATAAACATGCTGAACTCAGTACCGAAAAGTTGGAGTTAAACCACTCATTGCATTAAAAGTTAAAGAATATATTCAGTTAATGGGTGCTTTGAATATAAATATAATTTTTCTTTAAATAAAGATTCAGCAGAAATGTTCTTCATTTGCAGGGCCCCAATGGAACGTTCATAGATAATTCAGATGAAATGAGGAGGCTGATAGTGCAGATTTATTCTGAACTGGGGTCCATTCTTCGTACATTGGTTAATACATCTGAGATGATTTGAAAGATGCCAGATATTCTAATCATGATAATTGATCTCTGGCTAATTTGGGTCTTCAAACAAATTTGCGGATTTGATTCAAATATCTGGATTAAGTTGTCTATACTGCGCATTCTCGTGTTCCCCGAAAAGGGCAGATGTATCGATACTTTAAACAACGATCAGCAATGCAGCAATTGGCTGGCGGCAAAACAGCAACGTAATGACATCATATAATTAAAAAAGATACCTGACCAAAAACTCCTTGACAATTTTAATTTTCTGGACTTTAAGGAAGGTTCAAGTCAGCAAAGGCAAAACTATATAATGTTTTATAATAGACTCATTCTTTTTTTTTTTTTTTTTTAATGATCCCATTATTTATATTCAAGATTTATTTTATTTCAATGTTGGAACTATGCTGACTGCTTTGTAAAGTGTGTAGCGTCTGGACCACTCAAACACACAATATATATTTTGTTAGCTAGATTTAACAAATACTCTGTAACACCCCAGGAAGCCGAACAGGCCCCTGGTTCCATGGCAACCCTGACACCCGATACATTTACGACCTCCTGGAATTTAGGTGAAGAAAATCGCTTCCTTGCCCATAAGGAAAATCCACAAGGGAAGGACTTTTCTTTGCTAATTAATTAATAGGAAAACCTTTCTTTGAATGAACACTCATGATCCTTCAGGTCATTGGGTATAGTATTGTCATCGTGTATTTTGTCTTTGAAATTGTATACTGTTGTGCAGACTTATAATCGAAACACACTCCTCTCAGCTTACATATATATAACCCTACCATGTTTAGTATCTATGAATTCGTATTCGGATGATCTAATTGAGAGTGTATATTGTATGTTTACACCTACGCAACATATTAGTGTTATAAGAGTCTTTAGTAATTTTTATCCAAATTTCATATGCAAATTACCATGCTTTCAAACAAAGGGCCATAAAAACGCCCCAGTATCTCAGAACTCCCACTTGAGATTCCGGACTTCCTCATTGGACAAGCCCATCTTGAGGCGTGAATCTTTGCAGGCTTTAAGGGCCGCACTTCATGTGACCCGCCCAGTCTGTGGTTCTGTTAGGTTTCGATAAGACGCTCCAACGCTCCAAAACATCCTAAGTTACTTGCCAGGCTTCGGCCTCGACCTTACCATTAACCAAGATTCTCTGACCAAACTGGTGCTTTTCATCGACCCAAATTCAGCAAAGATCAAACTGAAACTGGAAACTTCAGATTACATCAAACATCTCTTTCAGACAGACGAGACGTGCAAAAATCAAACTTAGTCTTATTAATTGATACATGAGGTATCACTTACACCTTTTTAAGAAGGTGTGTTTGAACTAAGAATCTGATTTTTCCCTCAGGTGTAGATCTGCTGAATTTGCAAATGGTTCCATAAATTTCATTCTTTATGTCTCTTCTCTGTACTGAGTTACGCTTTAACCCTTTCCTATACCAACTGGATGCAGTGTTGTGTTGTGTGTGTTTGTGTTGTGTGTGTGTTGTTGTTATGTGTGTGTGTGTGGTATGTGTAGTTAGACCAGTTTATGTGTTTGTATGTAGTATTGTAGACCATTTGTGTTTATGTTAAGTATTTAACGAGTTTAAGTTTTTTAGTAATACACCTTACTTGTATCACACTGTGACGTGTTCATTGTTTTCTTAGAACTGAGTCACTTAATCATCAGGCAGAGTTATGCTACAAGCTTTTATGTATAATTGTACAGTAAAAGGTATTTTCCTAACCAGAAATTAACGTTCTTAGAATTGACAAGACAGTTGATCCTGAGTGGTTAGCTAAATATCTACAGTGGATCTAAAGTATTAATAATTAATCATAATTAGTTATGTTTAATTATTCATATTTCCTCATGAGCTGTTTCGTTACAGTGTTTTCCAAGCAACCAAAATAAGCATTTGAATCTTTTCTAAAGATGAATAGCTGTCTCTTTTTTTGTGCATTTACTATTAAATATTATCAAATTGCTTAGCAAATAGGCTTAAAAGTTCACGTTCACAATTTTTCACAAATGAATACAATTATTCACAGAGAATACGTACTTTTTTATGTCTGGTCTTTCAAAACAATGTTTTGATGTTTTATATCAGAAGTAAAACATATATATTCTAATGTTCCTGTCTTTAAAAATGGGTTTTCAGTGTTTGCTTTCTGGGTAGTTATATTATTGCCATTGAGTCACTTTTATTTAGACTGAGAGGAGATCTTGTGGGATTTGTAATCATAAATGATGCTAAACAGTAGATTAATTATACTGACCTCTTGTGCATATGACATGGCAGTAGTTATAAATGAACAAATATGTAAGCAGTCTTGTAAATATCCTAGAGTTATATGAAACAACATTCTCAGCCAAATTAAATTAAATTGGTTGTGCAGTAGGGCAATGCGCAATGGCTTCCACAGACAAGAGTTTGTTGAATTACATCTTGCACTGCACAATTTGAAAGACTAGGAAGAATAAGAGATCGGGGAGTGGATCCTGAGAGAATGTTTAAGGGTTTAATTGAGATGGGATTGAGAACTGGTTTTGTTCATTACGCATTGGTGGAAGATTTGGGAACCTTAAGAGAAAAGTGGTGTTTTGGGGTGGTAATATGTTATATTGATGAGGACCTGCTTGTTTTTAACTTGATGTGCACTGGGGGGAGGGATTTCATTTAAAAAATAATAATAATAATTTGTAAAGTTGATTTAATTTTTTTATTCTATTGATGTTTTAAATGTGAAATGTATTGATGTATTAGCCTGCCTTTTTGTTCTTAAATAAAAGGTAGTATTTCTGTTGCATGCTGGGAGTGCGTTGATGACCGTGAGGGCTTTGTCTGTTTTGTGAGATATATTTAATGAAAGTATTTTTCCCCTTATTATACAATACCGAAGCCCAGTGTGACTGACCTGTGCTCTGTGCGAGAGGAGGCAGGCATCTGTGTGTACAAAGCAGTCATATATTTTTTTTTAAAACAGAAGCTTTAATCAGTTTGATTTGATCTGTAAGTCGAATACAGATGAAAGAAGCTTTGTATCCTCTCTAGCAACAAAAATGTACACTGGCATGACTGATAAAAAGATTTGCTGGACCACAACATATCAGGTAGTGGGGAAAAACTGGTTTTAAATATATAGGGTTGTTTTGTGGGATCTTTGTTTTATGGAAATTTAGCCCTGAATTATTTAAATAGGTTGATATTGAAAGCATGGACAATTTTGAAATAAATTATGCTCAAGGGTCTGTGGTTGAAGGATGAACAGCTTTTATGCAGGAAGTCTTGGAGGACTGCAGGTACAACCAAAGTCTGACTTTTAGTGAGCATGGATGGATGGATATCTGCAGATAATTTGGCTTCCAGGCTTGGCATCAGGTCAAGTAATTTGGCATAGAGTTGGTTCCACAGGACTATAGACTCATTAGAGACACATGATGAGGATGAAAACATCTCTGTTTTTCCTGAGCTAAGAATTTCAGCTGCAGGGGGTCTGATTTCTCTAAAACACCTTAGTTAAAATGCCCTCAGAAAGTCCTGAAGGTGTTACACCTCCATTCTCTTGAGAAACTCAAGAATTCTAAATGGAGCTTGAGGAGGAACATGTTCAACTAGTTCTGTCAGTCACAACAATCAGTATGTTGTATGGAAGTTTTTTAAAGAAATCTCTTTTTCTGACCCAGGCTGCACTTGTTTGATCATGTAAAAACAGTAATATTAAGGATAATTAAAAGATGTTTTTCTATTTCAATATTTAAAAAAAAATTTTTTCGAGTGATGGCAAAGCTGAATTTTCAGCAGAGGTATTTTCCTTTCAGGTTTTTTTTTTTTTTTTGTAGAAAGTATAGAAAGGACAACATTTATTAAAAAAAAAAGAAGAAGAAATCTCCTGCTACATTATAAATGTATTTCTTGTAATTTTTGATCACTTTAATACATCCTTGCTGAATAAATGGTACTAATTTCTTTCCAAAAAAATAAAAAATAAACAAATGAATAAATAATTATCTTACTGACCTCCTCATTTGACCTCAAGACCACTTGACCTCAAACATTTAAAGGGTAGTCATTTTATTTTATCATACAGTATATCATTCATATGGATTTTTTGAACAATGTTTTAACCTTTGGGAAATAAAGAGACTTAAAGTCACTCTCTCATCTCTCTCATCTCTCTCTCTCTCTCTCTCTCTATCTCTATCTCTCTCTCTCTCAGCCTCCCTTTCCTGTCGTTCTCTCTTCATCATTATTCTTCCTTGGCTCTCCTCCCCAGCTGCTACCTGCGCGGCTGCAGATTGGCACTTATGAAGAGAGTCTCGCTAAGTCTGACATCTATTACAGTTAAAGATCTCTCTGTCAGACTCTCTCGCTCCAGGGCCAGGAACGGCTAATGATTCCAGCCCTGCATGCATTTAAGAAAGAAGAACTGACAGCAGACAATTCATCTGCTCAGTGTGTGAGAGTGTGTTGTGTGGGTGTGTGTGTGTGTGTGTGTGTGTGTGTGTGTGTGTGTGTGGTGTGGTGTGTGTGTTTGGTACGTCTGTGTGGGTATGGGTGTGACTGATGGGAGGTTTATAATTTAATGCACTGCTTTCAGTACTTAATATCACCTTCTTTCCTGTCGCAGAGTTTAAATTTCCACTGTACCTGTCACTAGAGTGGGGAGCCAATTAACCGCCTTGTCTGCCTTTCCCATCACAATAAGCATGCGAGGATTATTAGGTTTCAGCAAAATGTGTGTACTTGGCAGTGTGTCTTTGTGTTTGAGTGTGTGATGAGAGATCGAGAGAGAGACACTTTGGTTATCATCACAGAGATTCATTGAGATTCATTTCAAATTTCATCAATTTGAAAATTTATAACTGCAGACGGTATAGAACTGGGATTTAAAATCAGCCTGGGACCTATACAAGCATGATTTATTTCCTACTGTAATATCTAGTTCATGTATTTTGTTTTTCATAGATATGTCTGAAACAGCCATTTGCACATAGCGAAGGCAGCACAATTATGTTAATAAACATGTCATCTATATTTATATTTCAAATTGTTGATTTATTTGTGTGATTACTTTGAAAAGATCTGTGCAGGACAGTAATGAACATTTATCCTTTACCATGTTTACTTTCTAGCTGGTGAGGAGGCTTGTAAAGACAGACAGCAGCAGAAGTAGGATGGGATGGCCAGTGGCGCAGAGGGAAGGTAAGCTGCTCGAAAAAAAAAAAGTTAAAACTAAAACTACTTTCAGTTTCAGCTGGAGCAATTCTGTAAAACTGCCATTACTTTTGTGTGAAAGGAAGCACCACACGCTGTCTGTTCCAAACAGTTTCAAGGATTTTAATGTTACTTATACTTATAAAATCTTTGTCCATCCCTGGAACCAATGTTCCTCCTCTACAGTATATTCCAAAGCAACCTTCTATTTATTAAACAGAGAATAGGCCTATGTTTGGGATTAGGGCTGGACTGTATATCAAGTTTGTACGATATATTGATATTTAATGTGTCCTTGCAGAATAAAGTATTAAATTATAAAAAAGACAAACAAATAAACAAACAAAGAAGAACAACTTCTGAACAGCAATGTACATTAGAGTAAATAATGACATTTCACCTTTTTTTTTTGGTGATACTCTCTTAAAACAGACTTAAGAGTTGTAAATAAAGCTATATTTACTTGTTCTTTTGACATTGCGTGATAGGATTTGTACAGTGGAATAGTCAGAAGATTCACTGTTGTCTCAAAGTTCTCAGAACAGGCTCAATAAACTAAAAGAACAGTCTGATCAGAACACAGATGTGCGATGACCTAGTCCAAAGGGGTTTGATTTATAAATGCTGTATCTTTTCTTCTAAGTCCAGGTGAGGCAGATGTAAGATCTAAGTTTCTGAGAAGGCTTTTGGCATCAAGTAGGCCTAAGAGTAATACATTATCTGGGCCAGTATGTATATAACTTCTCTGAAATGCTCTTAAGAATAGTCTTAAGCTTTGACTTAAGTGTCAAAAAATTCTTAGTAAAAAGTAGGACTTTTCTAAGAGTAGGAGACTTGTATAAAGACGCTAAAAGCAACTTTCAGTAAAGTCTAAGACTGATTCTTAAGTGTTGACTGAGGTGACACTTAAGTGTTGTGAACTAAAGACTACAATGATGTCAACTCAAAATGGCTGCCCTCGACCTCTGAAACGGCCAATAGTGAGCCTGCTTATGTGAAGTCACAGCAGCACAATACTAATCATTTAATGTAACTACAATAAAATCATTTAATTAAGACTGAAATATTTTAATTTAAATTTATTTTTAAATGCTTTGCATTGTGCAAAATTATCACAAATTATTACTAATGCTTTGTTTAATGGTATGTCTCCTCATTTACAGTTAGAGCAATGTGAACATGAGTTCCATCAACGGCTCCAGTAACTCCAGGAAAGCCCACAATCCTCACAAAAGTTGTTTTTGCAGTATGGTTTGGCGGTCAGTTGAAAATGTAATAAACTGCCATATAGTAGTGACCAAAAGTGATGTCCGGCCTTGGAAATTTGACATTTTCATCCTTAATTTAAAAAAAAAATGTGCAAGATTTTGAAAGCATATTGCATAGTTGCTTAGTCAGTTGTTTTATTTGTGATAATAATGCAATGAAACAAGCCAAATTTTGTGGTCATAATTTTTGGCCATGCTATCATACAAAGACATTATGAACACATACAAAAACAAGAGGACCAATGAAATGTAAATAACGTATGTTGTAGTCAATGTGCCAATGTTGCCAATTTAGTGATTTTGTCACTATATTTAGTGACTTCCGCATCCCTTTAGATACTTTTTTCAAAAACCTAGCAACAAAATCAATTTCTTGGACAAACGTTATCTACATTCTGAGACTCTCCCATGACGTCATAAAGGCGAGTTCACTGATCTATATAAATATAAATATAGATCAGTGAACTCACCTTTATGAGGTCATCTAGCAACATTAAGTGACCAGTTTTAGCTACTTTCAATTGAAAGCAGTTGGCAACACTGGTCAGTGTTTTTTTGTCCTTTGTATTTTAACGTTTTAAGTGAAATGTGGGGTCATAAAAAAAAAAATCAAAACACTATTGTGTTTGGTGGGGTTAGTGCCACAATATGTAAGAACCTGCTTACTGTGTCACCACCGGTGCATTACTGCATTTTTCCAATTTTCCAGCCAAAAAAAATTAATTACTACTTTAATTTCTGCTGTTAGAGCATTGACTTGTTGAGTGGAAGAGGTTATTACATTTTTACTTTATCAGTTACAAAAAAATTATACTTTTTGATCTTTACAATTAAGTTTTAATTGTATCGTTTTATCATGATCTAATTGAGAATGTATATTGTATGTTTACACCTACGCATGTTTACATATTAGTGTTCTAAGAGTCTTTATTAATTGTTACACAAGCTTCATACCACAAATTACCATGCTTTCCAACAAAGGGCCATAAAAAACGCCTTGTATCTCAGAACCCCCACTTGAGGTTCCGGACGTTCTCATTGGATAAGCCCATCTTGAGAGGCGGGGATCTTCTCCGACCTTAAAGGCCCGGCTCCAGGGACCTGCCCCAGTCGGTGGTTCGGTCAGATGAAGATGTGAGAAAACGCTTCAGGATATCAAAGCATTTGTGCCAGGCCTTTCTTTCGGCCTTGTCTTTTCCATTTCAATCAAGATTCTCTGACTCAAACTGGTTCTTTCTCATCAACTAATTTCAGCAAGATCTTGGGCCTTAAGATTGCATCAGGAATCTCTTTCAGACAGCCGAGACTCGCAAGTATCAAACTTAGTCTTATTAATTGATACATTAAGTATCAGTTACACCTTTTTACGAAGGTGTGTTTGAACTAAGAATCTGACGCTTCCCTCAGGTGTAGATCTGCTGAATATGCAAATGGTTTCATAAATTTCATTCCTTATGTCTCTTTCTTTAGTTCTAAACTTTAACCCTTTCCTATACCAACTGTTTGTGTGTGTGTGTGTGTATGTTAGACCGTCTTAATGTGTTTATGTAGTATGTTAGACCACTTTATGTGTTTATGTAGTATGTTAGACTAGTTTAAGTGTTTATGTAGTTAATAAAACCTTACTTGTATCACACTTGACATGTTCATTGTTTGCTCATAACCGGAGTCACTTATTATGCAAGATTTATGCTACAAGCTCTTGGTAGAATTGTACAGTAAGAAAGTTATTTCCCTTAACCAGGAAATTAACGTTCTTAGAATTGACAAGACAGTTGACCCTGAGAGGTCAGCTAAATATCTACAGTGGATATAAAATATTCATAATTAATTATAACTAACTATGGTTAATTATTCATATTTCCCATAAGCTGATTCGTTACAGGATATATTTTTAGATATTGTACTCTTCATAATTTTACCCCAGTGAATAAAATGGTAAGAGCTGCTTGACAACGAATTGGAATGTACTGTGCGGCTGCCGCTGGGAGAAAATGCGACAGTTGAATGTGAATTTCGGATAAGAAATGTTGGATGTTGGAGAGGAATAGCTTGAAATGTCATATGCTATTGATATTTTAAAATAAAAAAACATGTGTGTCAGTCCTAAATTTAGGACTCTACAAAGGGATTTTACAAAGCCTTGTATCGCTAAAACTATCTCCTAAATCTGTAAAACATTAGGAGTATTGAAGAGGACTTCTAAGTCACTAAGACCAAGCCACGAACTATCCTAAAATGGCTGTTGCCAGCAGTCGGTCTCAGAACATAAACATTTTAGAAACATTTGATGATAACGAGCTTTTAAAAAGGTATCACCTTTGGTTTTGGAGGTTATCCCAACTCCAGATTTTCCTTTGATTATATCCTTGATTTCATTACCCAGTTGGGCAAGAAGTAACAGCTGTTCTTGCGTCCAGTTTGGTTTTCTTTTACGTTTACAAGTCTTACTATCAGCCATGATTATTCTACTCTGTTAATTAAAAGGCTATTTATATGCATATCCACTAATTGTTTATGAGAAGCATACATGTAAGAGGCTGACAATTAGCTGAACATATCCTTGTTTAATTAGTGGACACTTATGCCGAGTTCACACTGCACGATTTTAGCCCGATTTTTCACTCTCTTGACAGGTTTTGCGAAATCGTGACAAATGCCCTATATCGGAGACAAATCGGTGCTCGTTCACGTGAGTGACAATCACGCAGTGTGAATTATCAAAGATGTGATCTGAGGGAATCGCCGACACGTCGCCGACGCCCGTGAAGTATTTGGCATGCTAAATATCTGGAGCTGTCGGCGATTCACAATCACGCTGTGTGAAATGAGTTCTGACTGAAAACTACATCGGCGATGACCTACAGCCAATGAGAGACCAAGATACAGGGCAGAGGGAAGTTCGAGGAGGAAGTTATAGACCAGAATATCAGTATTTTAATAGATATATATGAACAATTATATCATACAGATCAAGCACAAACATTTGCTTGACCAGCTACAACATCTGCATTACAGTTACTGTTAAATTATTTACCTCCAACTCTCTTTGTAGAACACCCAATCCCTGTTCGCTGCATCTCCCTCCTGCATAATCTGTTCTTCTTTTTCTCCCTGTAGCTGGAAATCAGCTCACAGACAATTTGCGGGCTATATATATATATTTTAAATAATTATAGTCTTGCTCGCTAGAACTCCGGTCTGACGCACGCGGGTTTTCGTGTTATTTCCTTATCACTTCTCGCGTGTGTTTTGTTGTGAAACGTCGTTTGCGGACCAGACAGTGCTGTCGGCGATTCTTCCTATTGTGAATCATGCAGTGTGAAACCCCCTGTCGCCGATCCGTCGTGCAATGTGAACACAGCAGCAACTGATTGCTACCTCAGATAGTCATGCAGTGTGAAAACAACGGCAATCCGACGAGTTTGAAAATCGTGCAGTGTGAACTCGTCATCAACCTGCATTTTAAAATCTTTATTTGAATGTAGCAAAGTAACATTTTTATTTTTAAATCTTTATTTGAATATGGCAACATAATATCGCGCTCTACGATATTTCTATGAATAAATCTCTGACAGAGACTTATCAGCCAATCACTGTGTGGATAGTTAGTAAGTATGCTGACATCATTCATAGCAACAAGGTCAACCCCACCCTTATTCTTAGCTTAAGACATCTCTTTATTCCTTAGTAAAGTTTGTCTCAGCAGCTTTGTGAATAGGTTTTAAGAGAAAACTCTTAGTGGTAAGATTAAATGTTTTGTGAATACAGGCCCAGATCATTAGACTTAAAGGGGTCATATGATGCAATTTCAATTTTTCCTTTCTCTTTGGAGTGTTACAAGCTCTTGGTGCATAAAGAATATCTGTAAAGTTGCAAAGACTAAATTCTCAAATTCAAAGAGATATTCTTTATCAAATTTATGACTCTGCCACGCCCCCCTAAAATGGTTTGTTCTAACATGCCCCCACATACCTACATCACTATCTGGGAAGATTTGCATAACACCGACCAAATGTTAATGCAAAGAAAGAAGGTGTAACTTTTATTCTTGTTGTAGTATTGTTGTTGCCGCTGCCGCCATTTTGTGAAGGCGCTGTGTGTTTCGTTGTGTTTCTTTGTTTGGTCTTCCAAAAGAGGATTATATCTGCTTCGTCATGCCTGGTGCTGATCTGTGCTTGTTGCTGAGGAAATACTACAACTTTGAGCTGTGGATCGCCGAATCGGCTTTCACAGTGGACGAAGCGGAGTCCAGCCCGGTGTTGTCACATGTGGTTGCCGCAAGCCTGCAGGATGTTCCTTCGTCGAATCCGCCGGCCGCACCGCTCACTCTAGCCCGCTGCCTCTGCTCACTCTAGCACCCAGCCTCTGCTCACTCTAGCACCCAGCATCTGCTCACTCTAGCCGCCGTTGGTGAGCGCTGTGTTCGTGTGAAGCGAAACTCTTTTGTTTTGGCTTTCCCAAACTGGACACACTAGAAATAGTGGGTTTTAAGTTTTATTTACAACACTGTCCAGAACACCTTCACCCAATAGTAGATGTGTGCAGCCCCTTTTATGGAGACTGTTTTACTGATCCTGGTAGAGTAGCCTAAAAATGCCGGCTGTTCTGACTCACCGATTGTAAGTACGTTTTTTATATTTAAAGAGTTTTTATAATTTTATATTTTTTGATTTAAAGCGATTTTTTTTGGGCAGTGTAGAGTAGGGCTTGTTGTTTGTCATTTTTCCGATCACAAATGCAGACATGGTTTTATGTTTATGTGGCGTGATGCAACGCGTAAAAAGACAGTATAAGTCATTATAATCCATAATTATGTCCCCACTGGATGCAACAAATGCCTCGTTTATAATGGGTTTCATGTTTTTGAATCATCACTCCGGACTGACAGGGCATCATCACAATATGCTAAGGGGCGTAACATTTCCGTCAAATGATTGAGGTATTCGGCCAATCAAAACGCACCGGATAGCTGTCCAATCAGAGCACACCTCACTTTTCAAAACAATGAGCTTTGTAAAAATCTACGCGTTTCAAAAAGGCGGGGCATAGACAAGAAAGAATAGTGTACAGTATGTGGAAAATAACGTGTATTTTTAACCTTAAACCGCATAAACACATTTCATTACACCAAATACACAAAATAATGTTCTTTTAGCAACATCATATGACCCCTTTTAACTTTTGGATAATAAAAGTCAGGCTTTCTCCACTTGATTATTTTGTTCTCCTTCAGGAACTCGATCTGTGTCGAGATTCGCTTTGGGAACGCCCCTGCGTGACCGAGTTCTGAAGCACGTGTCAAATCCGTCCAATGGTGCAGCTAGACGTCACGAGCAGGGTGACGTAAGCAACAGAAAGCATAAAAGCGCATCCGGCCCGGGCGCCACCCAGCTTCTGCCCTTCAGCAGTGCTCTGTGTATGTGTCAGTCTATTTACTATTGTCTGTCCGGGAAAAAGCACAAGCACTATATATATCTATCTATATATATATATATATAAAACAATGAGAAAGTCTATGGTGGGTGAATGGCATTACAAACGCTGTGTTTCTCCTTGCCCACGATATCTGGTGGCAGGGGATACACACGATTTGTGTGTCGTTTGTTTGGGAGCGGAGCATGCACAGTCATCTTTTGAGGAGCTGATTGTCATCACTGCGAGCTCTCACTTTTTTTTCTTCCTCTAGACGCCCCGCTTTCGCCCTTCTGGCCTATTCGGCGATGCAGTCAATTCTGTCGTCGATAGGTACCAGGAGGCTCGTAAACAGGCGGCGGTGTTTCAGTGGTTCCTCCCTCGCCGCTCTCCAGCTCTGGGGGCTGCTGAGCGGGAGCAGCCCCAGCCGTCAGGCTCCTCATATCGCCAGTCACAAAAACAGAGCGTTGCAACCCGCACCCCTCCGCAAAAAGAACAGGGGTCGGGGCGACGCTCTCAGTCGGGTTCTTCTAGACCGAAAACGGATCTGCGTACCGTTATTTTGTCTAAGAGGACCTCGGCTAAATGGTCCTGATGTCACTATTGTCAGGTCCCTGAGGGCAGCCCCACCTGGTGAGGAAAGGATAACACCTCAGTATACGCTGCCCAATCCTCCTCAGTGCCCTCACGGAGGCTTATACCCCTGCCACCCTCGGTGCTTCATGGCTCAGTGAGCTACGACGAGCAAAATTCCCAGCTGCCGCCCGGCAACGGTACGGCACGGGAGAGCTCGCCCCCTCAAGTGAGGGTTCTACAGTAGTCAGGTCGGTCGTTCCCTGCTGGTCATCTGCTTCAGGGATCTGAAGTGACTCCTCTAGCCACACCAGAGGCCATCCTCGAGAGGCTGGTTCCCTTAGTAGAAACTTCTGGGAACTTCTGCCAAATATATCAAAATGGGTCCTGCAGATTGTAGAAAAAGGTTACAGAATCCAGTTCGGTTCTCGTCCGCCTCGATTCAACGGGGTCATCCCAACACTAGTGGGCCCCGAGCAGGCTCTTGTAATGGAACAAGAAGTAGATACTCTCTTGAGGAAGGGGGCCATAGAACGTGTTCCGCCTCTCGAGAGAGCGTCCGGGTTCTACAGCCGTTACTTCATCGTTCCGAAGAGGGATGGGGGGTTGCGTCCGATCTTAGATCTCCTTCGTCTGAACCGCGCTATCAAACAGCTTCGGTTCAAGATGCTCATGATCAAGCAGATAGTATCTCTAATCCGGTCCGAGGACTGGTTTGTTATGATAGATCTCAAAGACGCTTATTTCCATGTTTCCATCCTCCCTCAACACAGGAAGTTCCTGAGGTTTGGTTTTGGGGGCGAAGCATACCAATATTGAGTTTTTCCTTCGGCCTGTCACTCTCACCCCACACTTTCACGAAGTGTGTGGATGCTGCTCTGGCTCCTCTGTGACTCCAGGGCATCCGCATACTCAATTACATCGACGATTGGTTAATACTAGCTCAATCGGAGCAGATGGCGGCTCGGCATCGAGATGTCGTCCTCGCCCATATGAGCTGGGGTTAAGACTAAATGCCAATAAGAGTGTTCTTTCTCCACTACAGAGAACCACTTATTTAGGCGTGGTGTGGGACTCAACCTCGATGCAGGCACGTCTGTCTCCTGCTCGAATCGAGTCAATCCTCACGACAGTCACGAGAGTAGGAGAAGGCCAGTCACTCACTGTCAAAAAGTTTCAAAGGCTGTTGGGCCTGATGGCAGCGGCGTCCAACGTGATACCTTTTGGCCTGCTGTACATGAGACCCTTGCAGTGGTGGCTCAGAACCAAGGGATTTTCCCTGAGGGGGAATCCGCTTCGCATGATCAAGGTCACGCGGCGATGCTTACGTGCCTTAGATGTGGAAGAAACCTTGGTTCCTGTCTCAAGGCCCGAAGTTGGGGGCTCCTTGTCGTCATGTAACGCTAACGACAGATGCCTTTCTCACGGGCTGGGGGGCGGTCATGATTGGCCGCTCTGCCCAGGGTCTGTGGGAAGGCCATCATCTCTTTTGGCACATCAACTGGCGGGGAATGCTGGCCGTGTTTTGAGCTTTGACACACTTCCTTTCAGACCTAAGGGTGCATCATGTGTTTGTCCGCACAGACAACACATCGGTGGTCTCCTACATCAATCAGCAGGGGGGTCTGCGTTCGCGCCCCTTGTACAAGCTGGCGCGCTAGATCCTTCTGTGGGCTCAGGGTAAGCTCCTCTCTCTAAGAGCAGTTTACATCCCTGGGTATCTAAATCAGGGGGCAGATATCCTGTCGAGACAGGGGCTGAGGCCCAGGGGATGGAGGCTCCACCCCGAGGTGGTGGAGCTCATTTGGAGGGAATTTGGCCAGGTGGAAGTGGATCTATTTGTGTCGCAGGAAACGACACACTGTCCGCTCTGGTTCTCCCTCACGCATCCAGCTCCACTGGGGCTTGATGCCATGGTGCAGACGTGGCCGAGGCTTCATCTGTACGCCTTTTCTCCGATTTTTCTGCTCCCGGGAGTTTTGGAGAGAGTACGCCGGGATGGGGTCAGTCTGTTGCTAGTAGCCTCGTTCTGGCCGGCCCGAGTATGGTTCTCGGACTTGGTGTCCCTCCTCGACGGCTCTCCGCTGGAGATTCCGATCAGGAGGGACCTCCTCTCTCAGGCGGGGGGCACCTTTCTTCACCCCCGCCCGGAGTTATGGAAGCTGGGGGCATGGCCCCTGAGGGGGCACAGCTCCTAGCATCTGGTCTCTCAACTGAGGTTGTTGAGACTATACTCCAGTCCAGAGCTCCCGCCACTAGGAAACAGTACGCCTTGAAGTGGAAACTTTTCGCTTCATGGTGCGGACAGCGACTGCAGGACCCAGTCAACTGCCCATTTGGTACAGTTCTGGGGGTTCTGCAGGGTTATCTCCCTCCACTCTGAAGGTATACGTGGCGGCCTTAGCTGCTTACCACGCCCTTCTGGGTGGTCAATCATTGGGAAGACACCCACTTGTCACTCGTTTCCTCCGTGGCACCCTGAGGCTGAGGCCGGTACAGCGCACTAAGGTGCCCTCATGGGACCTGGCTGTGGTTCTGGAGGGGTTATGCAATGCCCCCTCTAGGTTATGTATGTAACCATGGTGCGTCTCTTTGCCATACTCCCTGCATCCCTGCAGGCGCTACTGAAGAGCAGAAGCTGGTTTGCGCTTTGCTGGATGCACTTTTTTATACTTTCTGGTGCTTACGTCACCCCGCTGGTGACGTCTCACTGCTCCATTGGACGGATTTGACACGTGCTTCAGAACGCGGTCACGCAGGGGCGTTCCCAAAGCGAATCTCGACGCAGCGTCTCGTTCCCTCAGGGAACCATGGTTACATATGTAACCTATAGACGTTTTATGGCTTTACTCACTTGATTTACTTGATCTGTATTTTGTTTTTCCTTTCCAGTGAGTGTTTTGGAAGCTGAGAGGCTCATGCGCTGACAGATAACAAGTGAAGTGGCCAGCAGCAGTTAGGTAAATAGAGAGCTGCTTACACAAAGTTACTTGCTAAGGCGGAAATCACTTTCAATGAGAAGAGCGTGAATGTGCAGAACTGTGCGGTGAATGTGCAATAGATAAGTGGAGAGAACTGCAGGGGCCTACATGTGCTGCCATCTAAATGGCTGGGCTGACGATAGCAGAAATGTTTCTCTTAAATTGGTGTATGTTTACATTGTGTGCTAATTTGGTTTCGACAGCAAGTTGATGAGTCCATCTGGAAAAAATGTCCCATGAAGCACAGCTGTCAGGGAGTGAGCAGTGGCAATGTAGGAAGTACAGGACAAATGCAAGTGTCTTGCTGACTTTATATACTCTGCCAGCATTATACCCATGCTGTGAGAGCCACTGTTCACCTGACTGGGAAAGCTTTTTGTCCTCTTCCATGATGAGCTTTCATTGCTGACAGGTGTCATTGATTATTCCATCCAGCTCATCCATGTGACTGCCCAGGGCGATGCTGACAGCTGCACAGAAAGCTTGGGCTCGCAACTTCCCTCCAAAAATTAAAGAATTATTCAACAAACTTCCAATCACTTTAGAAGCATTACGGTGTGACGGTTAGGAAACCATTTTGCTCAGTTTTATTTGGGTCTATTTAATCAGCAAAAATTGCAGGATGGTTACTGTTACAGTTAAAAAACACATTACAGTTGAATCAATGTCGGATAACACATATGTGACCCTGGACCACAAACCCAGTCATTAGGGTCAATTTCGAGAAATTGAGACTTATACATCATATGAAAGCTGAATAAATAAGCTTTCCATTGATGTATGGTTTGAAAGGATAGGACAATATTTGGCTGAGATACTATTTGAAAATCTGGAATCTGAGGGTGCAAAAAAATCTAAATATTGAGAAAATCACCTTTAAAGTTCTCCAAATGAAGGTCTTAGCAATGCATATTACTAATCAAAAACTAAGTTTTTATATATTTACGGTAGGAAATTTACAAAGTATCTTCATGGAACATGATCTTTACTTAATATCCTAATGATTTTTGGCATAAAAGAAAAATCGATCATTTTGACCCATACAATGTTTTTTTTGGCTATTGCTACAAATATAGCCCAGTGACTTAAGACTGGTTTTGTGGTCTAGGGTCACATATGCATTTGTTCAGTGAATAAGATGAACAGTAAAAGACAGCACAGAAATAGTTTTTCTTTTTCTTTTTGGCCATAGTATACTGCTCTGTAATTGCTGTTTTCGCTAGGTTCTCACTTGGATTATTTTACTGAAATATTGTGTTTTATTGTGGGTGTTGTGAGTGAGTCATGTACCTGGCCTTTTGTGGGAAACCGCACATTAAAATAAGATGTAAAAAGTGAAGCTACACGTAACCTTGGCAGAGTTTTATGAGACGTATTCATGCTGCACGTCTCTCGAGTACAGGATTTGCAGGATAAGGCATTTGCAAGCATGTGTTGTGCTTTCGTTTCCTTTGTAATGTTTATGCTAATGATTTCAACATCTGAGACACAAGTTTCCCTAAGAGAAAGCATAGGAGGGGAGGTGTATGTAAAAAAGACTATTTGTGTTCTCTCTTACCCTCTCACTCTCTTTCCTACTCTGTCATACGTAGCTCCTACCTGGAGAGATAAAACTATAGCACACACCTACATCCCACCTACGCTCGGCTTTCCGGGCCGCCCAGGAGTATTACATCAGCAACCCCAACTTTAAACCCTGCACTCAAATTCAGGACTTATTCGTTGACACATTCAATGCACCAAACTCTGTATATGTTTCTGAGCTGATAAGCATGGAGATACTCACATTGCTCTGAGACTGCTGGGCCCATCGGTAGCATTATGGGTTAGATGGCCGGAAGGGTTTGCTTGTAGGGTGCTAATAGAACACTATCAGGATGCTAACAGGATGTTTAGCGTGGGTTCAGTGTAGTGACCCAGGAAGGAGCCATGTGACCCTTATGAACAATGTGTGGGAAGATGATTTTGTGTGTCAAAGTAACATGAGCGCGTACGAACCATGAGCACAGACATAGATAGAAACATATGTGCACATGCAGCTGTGGTCTTGAGATTTAATTATCATTTTGATGCGGTTTGTGTAAGATTTTTCCTAAGGATCTCTTCATGTACTTGTTCATTGTTTTTTTAAGTAGTGCAGCATTCATTAAGGCTTCTCCAGTCCTTGATCTTTCCACCCTGCTTGAAAATCTATTTTAAGCATTTTAGAACTTGGTTCCTAGCTTGTCTGATTAACAAAACTTATCTAAAACTAGCCAACAGACATGTGGCCATGGTGGTTGACTTTTTTTCTTTTTAGTCTTGATTGTGTTTATGGCGTGCAGTTTAACATGTTTTAATGCTTAGTTTAAAAAAAAAGAAAAAAAGCATTATTTTTCACACAATTTACCTTTATTCTATACTGCTCTGTCCCTTCTCCCAAATGAAAAAAACCAATTTCTTTGAAAAATTGAAAAAAATTTTTTGTTCTGGTTTTATGAAGCCCCTCCCTCAGAAATACACAATGGGCTCAGATTGGTTAGTTGGTCCAGTTTGTTGTGACTCTCTAAACTGCCTATTGCAGTCCAGAAACATCACGTCCCTCAACTCAGTGGCATGTGCTCCGTTTGTATTTTAAACAATGACGTCGTCAATATTGCTTATCAATTTCAGCCCGAATGAGACAGAGGATATTAGTGAAGAGGATCACGCAGAACCTGTGCAAACATGGCTCTTACAAAACGTTTGAGAATGGTATGTTTTTTGTTTGTTGTTGTCTCATACTTTTGGATACACTTTTGTAAATGCTACTGCTTATGTTAGCTTCTAATACTGTATACGGTTTCATCCTGATTAAAGCTGTAATACAGCAGAATACATGATTGCGTTGTAGCATTTTTGTAACTGTCATGGAATGCCAGGAGAAAACAAGGTTAGATCCAAGTGCAGTTTATTAAAGTACAAATAAACAGAACAAAAACGTGGCAAAAGGTAATCTAAAAGCACAGGGAACAGAAAACACGATGTAACCTCAAACAATACTGCAGCAAAGACAGACGGAGTGAGCATGGTATAAATAGTGATGGGATGAGTAAATTACCAACAGGTGATCATTTCAGAACAGAACAGAATTAACGAGCAGGGGACTATGGGAAATGGAGTTAAACACATAACAAGAAACTGGAGAGCGCCCTCAAGTGGCCAGTCCAGGGCATCCCAACCAGACACTGTGACATTACCCACCCCTCGACGGGGCGAATATCAGACGCTCCACCAGAAAACATAAAAGTTCAGGAAGGAGGTGGAACTGAGGCGGACCAGGGGGAGGGACGGCGGGCCAAGACCATGCAATGGAAGGGGGTTAGGGGGACAGAGGTAGACCAGGGTATGAGAGCTAAACCGGCAGGGTGGAAGGCCAAGGCGGGGCCGGTAGGATGAACCAGCAAGGCCCCAACCATACAGGAACCCCAGCAAATAGCCAGGATGGAGCTGGGAGGAATGAGCCAGTGAGGCTCCTGCAAAACCAAAACCCAGGCAGGCAACCAGAGCGGAGACGGAATCCTGCCAGGCAACACTGGTGGGACAGAAAACCCTCTCAGCAACTCAGGGAAAACTGTAAACAAGAGCAGAGAGAGTTTAGTACAGCCCTCGACAGCTGCAACAGACACGCCGATTGCTCCTCAACGGTCCCCTGTATCTCATGGATTGGAGTGAGTTCCTTAATGAGCTCTGAGAGCTCCCGGACTTGAGCAGGCTCGGGAGTGGACCTTATGAGCTCCCGGACTGGAGCGGGCTCAGGAGCGGACCCTATGAGCTCCCGGACTGGAGCGGGCTCGGGAGTGGACCCAGTGAGCTCCCGGACTGGAGCGGGCTCAGGAGTGGACCCAGTGAGCTCCCGGACTGGAATGGGCTCGGGAGTGGGCTCAGAGGGCTCCCGGACTGGAACGGGCTCTGGAGTGGGCTCTGTGAGCTCCCGGACTGGAGCGGGCTCTTGGAGTGGGCTCTGTGAGCTCCCAGACTGGAGCGGGCTCAGGAGTGGACTCTGTGAGCTCCCGGACTGGAGCGGGCTCAGGAGTGGACCCTGTGAGCTCCCGGACTGGAGCGACTTCCTTAGTGAGCTCTGAGAGCTCCCGAACTGGAACAGGCTCTGAATTGGACCTTATGAGCTCCCGGACTGGAGCGGGCTCAGGAGTGGACCCAGTGAGCTCCCGGACTGGAGCGGGCTCAGGAGTGGACCCTGTGAGCTCCCCTACGGAGCGTGCTCAGGTGTACCCAGTGAGTTCCCGGATTTGAGCGGGCTCTGGAGTGGGCTCTGTGACCTCCCGGACTGGAACGGGCTCTGGAGTGGGCCCTGTGAGCTCCTGGACTGGAGTGAGTTCCTTAATGAGCTCTGTGGGCTCCCAGACTGGAGCGGGTTCATGAGTGGACTCTGAGGGCTCCTGGACTGGAGCAGGCTCTGGACTGGGCTTTGTGAGCTCCCGGACTGGAGCGGGCTCAGGAGTGGACCCTGTGAGCTCCCGGACTGGAGCGGGCTCGGCGAGTGGACCCTGTGAGCCTCCCGCTGGAGCTGGCTCAGGAGTGGACCCTGTGACGCCGGACTGGAGCGGGCTCAAGGAGTGGACTTGTGAGCCCCGTCTAACATTTCACTAACATTTCATTGTGTTCTGTGTGTGATTTCAGATACTGTATTCAAATTGTCTTAAAGGATTCCATCATTTTACCCACGTCTAAAGTTAAAAATGTTATTTTTAAAATGTGTCATTTCATCATTACACTTAAAAAAAAAGATATAATCAGTAAGTCGTCAACATGTTTTTCTGTTACTTATCAAATTAATTGAATCAATTTCAACCTCTTTTTTTTTGTAAAGGTATACAAGATTCAGCTCAATTTTTATTTTAAAGTTGCTGGATGTTTTTTTATTTTTTACTGTACTAAATCATGAAAATACGATAATATGTTTGCAGGTATTTTGGAAACATGCTAACATATAACATACAATATTATAAAGTGTATGTTTCTACAGCTGCGCATATGTCTATATTATATGTTTCCGAGAATATATCCAAATATACAAAAGTGTACATGGAAATATGGTATAAACACTCAAATCAAGCTGAGATCAGTCTGAAAAGTCATCGCTTTCATTGTATGCAGTATGTAAAACAAATCCATGAGGATAAGTAATTTTAAAAATGAAAATAGAGTTGACAATGGCACCAGAGTGACGTTTTGGAGTGCAAAACTCTGTTAAGTGACCTTTCTTTAAGAGATTCTGAGACCAGCTTGTGAACACATGGCACAACCAGGCACAGCATGGTTCAGCTTTCCAAGAAACCCATGAAACTTTGATGGAAAATAAATTCACTGCGGCCTCTCCTCTGCCATCCCCCCTTCATCTTCCTAAAGGTTGGTTTGATCTTTATCTCTCCTCTCATTTCTCCATCATCAGTCTCACAGCCTCTGACAGAACAGCTCGACCAACTGATTCCCGTGTGACGGGAAATACCACTAATGGGACAAACATCCCTAAACACTGAGCGAGAACTCTCTCAAGAGAACCTCAAATCCTCAATCTCTGGAGATTATTATGAGGACATCTGAGTAGAGCAGCTTTGTTTGCTATAGCTTTAATGAGCATCATGGTACATCAAGATCTCTCCTCTTCCCTGAAGTGCGANGGGAGTTTTCTGGCTAGCTTGTCAAGGTCTCTGGGGGTCGCATCATGCGCTGCTGCGGGGATGCTTCCCTGTGGTTGCTTGAGGTTTTATGGTTCTGTCTGCTGAGTTGTTAAGAAGAAAGTGCTGGCTCCCCCTTTCGTATCTTCGTGCACCTGAGGGAGTTTTGCACTGTTGAGTGAGGATGCAGGAGTAGGGTGTCGCTCCCACTGCGTCTCTTTTCGCCGCCCGTAGGAGTCCCTGAGTTCTCTTCGGAACACGTCAAGCTTGTCTTGAGTGTTGTTCAACTGCTGGAACAGAGTCTCTTGAAGTCTATTGATTTCCCCCTGTAACTCCATTCTGCTGGGGTCCATTTGGGATACCGCCGTGATCGGTTGCTTGAGATCATTTACCTCCTGTTTCAATCCCATTAGGTTGTGGGCCAGGAAGATGATGACCTTGGTTAGCTTTTTGTAGCCATAACTCTCGCTCGAGTCATTAGTCTGCGGTACTCTTCCCTCAGTGTCCATTTTCTTTCGGCTCAGTATGTGGTCGTCGGCCCTGGGTAGGGGGTTTTTCTCACAACGCCTGGCCAGCCCTCTTTTGGTCTGCATTCTGGGCAGTTAGTCAGAGCATCTGCAACATTTTGGCACACTCGTGTTGAGCGTAAGGGCTAACCTACTACTGATCAAACCGCGTGTGAATGCTAAGTAGTTTGGTCAGCATATGTGTTGCTGAAAAAGGCATAAACATTGTATTTGATGATGACTTAGACTACGCTTATTTTCAAATTGATCACTCCGAATTTCTGACGTTTTTTCCCCAAAACAGGATCAATCTCTGAGGAATTGAAGCAAAATGGAAAGCAGAGGAAAGGATAGCATTTTCATTCCGATTATCTTTATTTGGTGCTCAGGACTATAGTTATGCCCTAGTTTTTGTCTAGATGACTTTGTAACAGGGTTTTAAAATTAGGGCACATGTTTGAAAATAGACAAATCAAAAATAGAAATGTCTCTGTTTCCTTTTGAGGTTCAGAGAGAACATCTAGGGGGCATAACATGTAAATGGATTTTAAATTAGCTGACTGCTATTATTAAAATAGGGTAATCAGTCTGGTATTAGGAACAAATATCAGCACTAGTGATTAGTGTGTTACTATAAGCACCCAATACCTTAATGAGTCTTTCTTCGATAGACAGTTAAGATTTAATTAATTTTAGATTTAATTAACTAGTAACTAATCAATAGCATTCAGGAAGGATACATCTAAGATAGTTAAATTCGCTGAGACGAATTGAAGATTGAGAAACATAGAAAAAGAAGAAAAAGAAAGGGGAAAATCAGAAACCAGGGATTAGGTTAAATTCAAATTACTTCACACTGCATACACACATGCTGTATTTAAAAGCTTCAATTAAAGAGTGTTAACCCCTAATTGTTAAAGCTATTTGGTAGCTTAGCCTAAGATGAAACTATGCTAAGTCGTGTTAGCTTAGCTGCTTCAGGTGGTTTGTTTACAACATGGCGTGTTGTGCTATGTGAAGTTAGCGCTTCCTGTGACAAGTTGTTGTCACGGTAACCAATGCATGCCAGTGCAATTAAAGCAGTTTAGTGTCTGCCTATTTTAAAAGTTGCCCACAGTTTTAGAACGTGGTGCTTTCAGTCCTTCAAGACTTGTTGCATTAAATAAGCACTTCTGTGAGTGCTTCTCTAATGTAACAATAAACTTCTTGCACTTGTTTAAAGAATTACAAAACGGGTTTACTGTAAGTTAAAACCGGTTTAAACATATATGTATTTATGTTTGCCTCACACATGAGTACTAAAGTACAGTATTACACCTTTAATTTCACTCAGCGAGTGAAACACATAATGACCACCAGGTTGCTTGTATATATGCAGTCAAAGTGTAGATGAATTGCTTCAATCTAATTATAAACTATAAGGCCTTTATGCTGTAGAAAAGGAGCAACAATTAAATCTACCTTGATATAACTGTACTGAGATTTCTTCTTCAAAGAAACTATTTAAACAATACTGCAATTTTGTGATTTCTTCACTAAAGCATTATTCATTATGGTACAGTTTGGACATGCTGCTGAGCTGATATTCAGACTTACGCTTTGTCAGGACAGTTTTATGCTTTAATACTGAAATTAGGGTTTCTTTGCTAAAATCAGATTAACCTTACACTGATACCATTAAGCATGAAATACATAGACTCTTCCAATCATAATAGCAGTACCAATTCAAACCCCCACTTTATCTGCATCTAAACAAGCCAGCAAATAAGGAGAAAAACCACAGGGTCCACGCCGGCTATTTACCTGGACTATCACTCCATACTTTAAGGTTACGTTGTTAACCATAACTTTCGTTTTATCAGCCCGCCTTCTCCTCCCCATCTTGTACGAATCAGCTCATGGAAGATGATACTTACTCATAACTAGTTTAAATTAATTATGAATATTTATATCCTCTGATCTATTTACTTGACCTCTCAGGGTCAACTGTCTTGTCAATTCTAAGAACGTTAATTTCCTGGTTAAGGGAAATAACTTTCTTACTGTACAATTCTACCAAAAGCTTGTAGCATAAATTCTTCATGATTCAAGTTGACCAGTTATGAGCAAAAATGAACGCACGTCAAGTGTGATACAGTAAGGTTTTATGTACCTACATAAACACTTAAACTATCTACATCCTACATAAACACATAAACTTGTCTAACATCCTACATAAACACATAAACTGTCTAACATACACATACACACACACACACACACACAGTGTTGTATATGGAAGGGTTAAAAGCTTAACGCAGTAAAGAGAAATAAAAATATGAAGTTATAGAACCATTTGCATATTCAGCAGATCTACACCTGAGGGAAACGTCAGATTCTTAGTTCAAACACACCTTTGTAAAAAGGTGTAACTGATACTTAATGTATCAATTAATAAGACTACGGTTATACTTCAAGTCTCGTCTGTCATGAATAGCTTCCTGATTCATCTTAAGGCCCAAGATCTTGGGCTGAAGTTGGTTTGATGAGAAAGAAAACCAGTTTGCGTCAGAGTACTGATTAAGTGGAAAGGACAATCCGAAGCCATGGCACCGCTTAGGGTTTCCGGTAGCGTTTTTTCTCCCCACCTCTCATAATTCCAACAACCCCAACTGTGTGGGTCCCATATTGCGGCCATTTAAAGCCCTGAGAAGATTCACGCTTCTCAAGATGGGCTTGTCCAATGAGGATGTCCGCAAATATTAAGTGGGAGTTCTGAGATACTGGGGCTTTTTATGGCCCTTTGTTTGAAAGCATGGTATTTGCATATGAAACTTGGATAAAAATTATTAAAGACTCTTAGAACTCTAATATGTTGCGTAGGTGTAAACATTCAATATACACTCTCAATTAGATCATCCGAATACGATTTCATAGATACGACTGGTATAGTTTATATATCTAGTACGCTGACAGGAGTGTGTTTCGATTATAAGCCTGCGTAACAGTATACAATTTCAAAGACAAAATACACGATTACAATAATATACCCAATGACCTGAAGGCTCATGTGTGTTCATTCAAAGAAAGGTTTTCCTATGAATTAATTAGTAGAAAAGTCCATTTCTACACTGCCTCTTGCCCTGGGACATGCAGGGATTTTCCCTGCTTTGCATTCCTTGGCCAATAAACCCAGTGATATATGGTTGGTTGCCATGGAACCAGGGGCCTGTTCGGCTTCCTGAGGTGTTACGCATTTCGGGGGAAGGTTCATAGGTCCTCATATGGCTTGTTAACAGGGGTGTTACAGAGTATTTGTTAAACATAACTAAAAAAAATTGTGTCTGATTGGTCCAGACGCTACAATGTGACTATCCTTTCAGTCACATATAAAAAGGTAATTAATTTCAAAGAATGCAGATGGTTAGAGGGTAAAGGTCACACATATCGTTGAATTATATATGGGAGTAAGTCACACATAAATTATTCCATACGTCTATTTCAGTGCACACTGTGAACTTGCAAAACGCTTAATATACTGTGTATTAGTATGCTTGGGGGAATGCAGCCTCATTTACTAAGAGATGGAGGTAAAGATGGAGGGAGAAAGGTCCATCCATAATAGGAAGCTCATGACAAGCCAATTAAATGAAGAGAGTTGAAGCTAGAGTTAGGAAGTGGGAAAAAACAATATATAGCAAGCAGAAGAATGACACCTTAGGCTAGTGTACACTTTCTTTCATCCTTTCCATCATTTTCCTTTAAAACTGGAGACAATCACTCAATAGTCGCAGTCCCAAAGCACAATCGCCTGGCCCTGCATGCTTGGATTTCTAACACATCTGAAAGCACATCCAGACATTTCCATTATTCATTTTAGATGAACAGAAGGAGAGTTATGCTTTATTGCCTGAGGTAAATACTTTTGAATTTCGAATATTCCCAAAAGAGCTGCACCTTTTAACTGCAATTAAAATGTTGAACAATAATTACAGCGTTCATCTAAAATTACACGTATTTCATATGAATTTAATTTCTAGATTAAAGTGGCCAGAAAAGACGCTGAGTCCCCTTGTTAAACGTTATCTAATGTCGCTGTTAGGCAGCTTTACTTAAGAAAACGTTATACATTATTCAATGATTAATTTCTCATCAGAACGATTTTCCACTGCCTCCTCAGAGAAAACGCCATTGCTATGTGTATGTGAAGTCCTGCGACCGCACCTTTGCACTGAGCAATATGTGTGTGAAATAGATGCTCTTCTCTTTGTTCCATTATCTCCTGTTCAAATCACAGGTTGGCTTGGTGATGTGAGTGCCCTTTCCTCACAAAATGACAGGCAATGAAGGCAGGGGCAAGGGGATGCCAGCGGCCATGCCAGCTAATGCTTCTGGAAATTGGCGGCTGACTGCAGAGTGCACTGAGAGAGAGGGCCTTTAATTAGCACCCAGACTGACAGAGCACTGGCAATCAGCCATCTCTTGTTTCTCTGCCTGCTTTATGTCCCGTCTCTCTCTTACCCCCCCCCCCCCCCCCCCCCCCCCCCCCCGACACAGAATTAGTGCTCTGGAAATCTCTGTCTTTAAGCATGTTGTTGTTTTTTGGGGGGTGGGGGGGTTTCGGTGTTGTCTCATTTCTCATCACAGCATCTTTGTTATAGGCTATGGCCACTTTTCCTCTTGACTTACTGGCTCTCAAATCTTTCATTTTCTTTTCCCTGTCTGCCTCTGGTCAGTTTATGTGGAATTTATTGTACTCGTGGTTACATATTCTGCACACATGCACATACGCACATACACACATGGTCAGCCTGGGTTTGGCACGCATTCGTCTCTGAGTTGTCCGGGGGCTATTACTGTCTCATTAAAAGCTAAGCAGTGGAGGAGCTCTGGCCGATAAATCAATCAAGCGGCCTGTCGCCACTGGAGACGGATCAATCCTGAAGAGACACCTATCCCAGTATGCTTCACTCATGCAATGAATCATAAGCAGCCGATCAAGGGATACACGAAGCTGTGCTTTCAGATTAAAATCACACATGCATTGTTTTCATTTGCAGATCAAATTCCACAAGAATTTCCCAAATATACACAAATCCCAAATCAATTCATGGACTTTTTCTTTTTTATATAAGCCTAAATTTTGTGGCTGAAATCAAACATAATTTAATCATCTTTTTATACTTTAAAAAAGTTCACCCTATCTATTATTTAAATGCATGTTATTCATATTTTGAACAATTCATCACATCTTTTTACCTAATTTTTAATCATAATGTCATGACTCAAACTTCGAGTGTATGCTGGACTTCTCTAATAATTTATTCCACTTAAATCTTACAAGAAACTGTGAACTCACATCAGATCAAGAACCGATCGATAGAATCAAGTCCCCATCCTACATTTTTGTCTTATTTAATAATACTATGATATTTTGTATGTATATCACAATATGGACAAAAACATCTGCCACTATACTTCTATTTTGAGACTCACACAAAACAGGTTGTCCTTTTAATATTACAAAATTGATCATGTTTGTTCTATGAAATGGATTCTATGGACTCAATATGCAAACCATCTCCCCATATTTCACAATTCATTAAGTTCATTAATAAATAATCATCTAAGAGACTTTGACTTAACACATAAATTATTTGGATATGCAGAGAGATTTAAGATGCTGTTTTTATTGCCTGACAAGGTCGTCAAGTGTCCAATGCTGAATTGAAGTAAGATTTTGCATATGTTAGAGATGAATATAAATATAGCCATTGCCCTGCATGTGTGTTTGTTTTCATCTCAATGGCAGTGGAAAGTAGTTTGACCAACTTTTTCTGTATTTATTTTTTTTGCTAAAATCCCTCTCTTTTTTTTTTTTTTTGGATGTGTGTACGTTTGTTATTTTTACAGTTTCCTATTTAAGCCACACCCACTTTTAGTTCTATATATCTATATGCATATGAATGTTATTAAGTTGGTAAAACCTGATTCACAAACAAACAAAAAAAAGTTGTCGCGTTTATAATGTTGGACAACAGAACTGTCAAGTTCACACTGCAACAACAACCACCAACAGGGTTAACACAGTGAGAATACTACAACAAAACCCAAGAAGCATTGGAAGTTGGTGGTTGTTGGCATTTGTTGGGTCAGCATGAACCAGCCTTAACAGTTACAGATACTGATACAAATAATGGCTTCTCTGCACTCTGTGGAAAGGATGCATTTTGGCTGGGGCTGACTGAGATAAACAGACGAGTGAAATAATCTGTGCTGGACTGCTTCCCGCTTTGGATGAGTCAAGAGGCCATAAGATGCTCAGTGTGAAGAATATTGGCCCTCAGGGGATACAGAGACTGGCAAAAGTTCTGTGTGGCATTCGTGTACATGTGCGGGCAGAACGGCATGGTTGTAACACTATGTTCTAATACACTTTTTTCTGGAAACACAATGTTTGGCAAAATAGAGCAGTGTATAAGATGACATTTGGCACAGTTGTTAAAGTAACCAACAAGTTGTTCTATTTTTTTATTGTTTAATATTTAGTTTTTTGGCATTTTCACCTTTATTACAATAGGACAGACAGAGCTGACAGGAAGTGAACATTGGGATAGATAGAGTGGATGGGATTGGTAAAGGTTTCCAAACCAGGGATTCGAACTCCGGGAGCCCAGGAGCACAACGCCGCTGTATGTCGGCCAACAAATCTCCACACACGCAGCCTATTGGCTCAATCAAATATATCACACACCTTTTTAAAAGTACAAAAACATGTTTAATGGTTCACATTTTTTCAGTTAAAATGTTTAAAACAAATTGGGTTTGTTTTGTGTTATTTACATTCAAGATTTAAATTTACATATAAATTTACAACGTTTAAAGCCCCGTTCAGACTAAACGATTTTGTGAGTCGTTTCGACATTCACTTTTGTCGATTATGGTGATTTTGAGCTCCTAACATCTATGTCGTGTCTTGTCGTAGCAAAACGACACGAATGGTCACACAGGTGTGTTAATCAAAAAAATAGAGCAAGTAGAAACTACCCGACAGTCATACTCATGCCAAATCATTACGGACGGGGATTGAGTAGCCGAGGTGGTGCTGGTCATCAATAAAGTCGTGACTAACATGATAGGTGCCTATGAGTGTACTACACCAACAATGATGGCTAGCAAACAAGCGTGTTTTGCCCTGTCTTGTCATCAGAAAAGCCCAAAAAAGAAAGAAAACCTGACAATGGACACAAATCTGGATGGCATGAAGAGGATGGTATGGCCTGTCAAAGAGAACTGAGGTAAAATAGTTTTTATTTTACCTTTTTTCACTGTGTCGCGGTAGTCCCTCATCATAAATGCAGGAGTATTGTTGCCATAGCTCAACAAACATTTCCTCCATTGTAAAATTACACCTAGCAAGACCGATACGTTACCATTGTCTCCCTTTCGTTTCGGCATGTTTGAAAGCTTGTACAAAGGCACTTCTGTGCTCCTATTGGCCAGTGTCATAGCTGTGATGGAACTCGTCGTGGATGACGGAAGAAAATTAAACATGCTAGTCCTTCTGTTTTGACGTCGTGAAGCATCGCAGAGGTGTCTTGCACTATGACACTACACGAGATGAAACGATTGAATCGTGCGTCCTGACAACCATTGTCGTATACGAATCCCCACGACACCCTACGTCAAGCAGATCATGGCAAAATCGGGCTAAAATCGTGTAGTCTGAACGGGGCTTAAGTTGTAGATTTCAAAACAACTCATTTGTACCAGATAAATGTAGGAAAATTATATCACAGTTTGAGATAAGGGTTACATTTTGAAATCCAACTTGTCTTTTTTTTAACTGTTAGGATGCTTTTTTTTTGGAACCGTTTACTTTTTTATTAATCCAAGATACCCCCCAGAAACATTTAAAACTAAATAAAACTCCATACTGAAGGCCACTTCGATCTTACAAAATTTTATTTATGCATACAATTAAGCAAATAAAAAAATAAGAACTGCTCATTTTGATGAAGTACGTATTTAATCACTTAGCTTTACAAACAAGTTATTCTACACTTGTTGTACATTTATTGTGCCTTCTCTTAAATATTAATTCTGAAAGTCAGATTTTATTGATTCTCTTCCCCCACATCCCTGTGCGTTGAATTTAAACAATGCATGTTATTGATACATTTGCATGCATGAAAGGTAGTGGCTGAAGTTTTGTTTAGCAGAAATCATATCAAGGCGGATTTTGGATGTATTCTCCTGAACATCCAATTAGCAGCGAGCGAAAGCAGGAAGTCTGAAAGCAGGTCTATGTCTAGTTTAGATTTACCAGGAGAGCAGTCTTATCCCTTCTCCTTAAATCTGGCACCATTTGGTCAACAGAGACCTGCTTGAGTCTGCATTGTTTCATTTCACAAAACCCCCAATTTATCTCTCGCTCTATCTTTCTTGTCTTTATGCCTTTAAAATATGCTGATGGAGGAAACGAGAAAAAGGAAAACAACCTCCTTTTTGCTTCCTGCATGCCCAAAGGAAACAACTTGTTATTCTGTTTCAACTGACTTGACGTTTTCGCTGGATCAAACACCTTATCATGCCATGCACTGTGGGGAAGAGAGGGAAAATAGAGCAAAAAAAGGCGAGTAAAGTGCTTACTGATCACTGCAGGTGTGTAAACGCTGCATCCAATCATGCCACCACCACCACTTTGCTTTTTTAATCCCTCTTGCATTCTGCAGTAATTAATGAGTGCTGTCCACTCTCCTGGAGTTTTCTTGGTAAATGCACTTGTGTACAGTATAGCCAAGCAGAGCAGAGCAAAGAAAACCTGCTGGAGGAAGTCCAGCACAATTTCTGAATTTGGATTAGATTAGATATTTTACATTCAGAAATGACTCGCTCCTTTTTTGCTGATGTCAGATTTGATGCTGGTTAATGATCAATTTAAAATATCTCATTATTTAAAGTCTTAATTTACCTGATAACTAATTAAGAATAATTATCATTTGTCATACTTTTTGTCATAAAAGCTTACTTTTTGTGTCATGTCATACGATATAACTTCAGGCAATTTCTTTCTAGTATAAAATTACTTTTTTTCTTTTTTGATAGAATCACAAAAATTTTTATTGTGACAATAATGTACTCTACCATTCAAAATGCGTACAAATGTTTTTGAAAGATATCTCTTACACTCACCCAGGCTGCATTTACAGTCAAACAGTAATATTGTGAAGTATTATTACAATTCAGAATAACTGCTTTCAATTTTAATATATTTTAAAATGTAATTTATTTCTGCAGTTGCAAAGCTGATTTGTTAGTGTTACTTCCGAATTTAGTGATGCATGATTCATCAGAAATCATTCTAATATGTACTAAAAAATGTTAAAAAGCTATGCTGTTGTAAAAAAAAAAAAAAGAATTTGTAAAATTATACATGTCTTTCCTGTCATTTTTTTTATCATTTTAATGCATACTTACTGAATAAAAACATACATTTCTTTAAACGTTTAAATGGTAATGTATCTCTCATTTATTTTGAACAAAATGAAAACACTATATGAAGCAGATTTTTTTAATTTTTTTTAACTGTGTCAACAAAAGTGAAACGTAGCCACGTGGTCGACAGATACTTCAAGCCTATTTGCTAAATGCTACAAAAGTACAGCCTCACGGCAGAATTGAGTCAGCACCCTTGTGACCCAGTCTTAACAAAAATTGTATGTTGTCACGTCCTCAAAGCTGGAACATATGGCAGGGCTGCCATTCGAAAATAGCTTGTATCCAAGGGGAGCACATAAAAATGTACAACCTGGTGTACAGAGCACAAAACCTTGGATCCTTTGAGCAATCATACAAAGAAATATGGTCAGATTAGTCATCTTTCATCTAGTTGTTCACACCCAGAGAGTCAGCAAAAGTGCATCTATGTTGTTGGGAGTTATTAGGTGATATGATAGCACTGCATGGACTTGAACAGTCAGGAACATGAGACCAGTTTTTAGACTAAGTGCAAAATTTGGTTCACTTATATTTATGTTCCTGTAGCTCAACTTTTGTTTCACAATTTTGACTTTGTTTCTTATTTTAAATTGTATCTCATTTACTTTTTTAAATTTTGTACTCGCAGTGTTTCCATATATATTCTTTTTTATCACATGGTGATATTTAAAAAAAAAGTGGTTGTACTTAATGTATTCATTTATTTATTTCAATTATTCATTGCAATTATATAAACCGTGGTTTACAGTAAATTTACAACAGTTAAGGGCCGTTGTTAGGAACATTATACACTACCATTTACTACTGCTACTGTTCTTTTGTCAAAGAATCCTAAAAAAAATGTAGCGTCTGGACCACTCAAACACACAATATATATTTTGTTAGCTAGATTTCACAAATACTTTGTTACACCCCAGGACGCCGAACAAGACCCTGGTTTCATGGAAACCCGATACATTTACAACCTTGTGGAATGCGAGCAGACTCTCAGCTGCATTCTCCGGAAGCAAGAGGCACAAATGCACAGTAGAGATTGACTTTTCTACTAATTAATTCATAGAAAAACCTTTCTTTGAATGCGCTTACCTATTATTCACCTTTGTGTGTAATATTGCTGTTTTGTATTAATCTGTTGTATTATAGACTATTTTTTTCATGCTTACGATAAACCAATCATTCATATAACCTTACATATACCGTGCTTAGTATCTATGAATTCGCCTTCTTAAGATCGAAACAAGCGTGTATATTATATAATGGTACATAGGCAATATATATTAGGGCCCTGAGAATCTTTAATAATTTCGATTCAAGTTCCAGATACTAAGTTCCATGTTTCCACAAAAAGAGTCATAAACTCCCCAGGATCTAAAATGCCCACTTGGGATTCCGGCCTCTCTCGTTGGTTAAGCCCATCTTGAGAGGCGGGGATCCTCTCTGACCTTAAAGCTGACACACCATTTGACCCGCCCAGTCGGTGGTTCGGTCAAATGCAGATGAAGATGTGAGAAAACGCTTCAGGATATCAAAGCTCGGTGCCGGGCCTTTCCCCAGCCTTGATTTTTCCATTCACCAAAGATTCTCTGACTCATACTGGTTCTTTTCATCAACTAATTTCCGCAAGATCTTGGGCCTTAAGATTGCAGCAGGAATCTCTTTCAGCCGACCGCTGAGACAAACTTAGTCTTATTAATTGACACATTAGGTATCATTTACACCTTTGTTACAAAGGTGTTTTTGAACTCAGAATCTGACGTATCCCTGAAGGCTTAGATCTGTTGAATATGCAAATGGTTCCATAAATGTCTTTCCTTATGTCTCTTTCTTTAGTGTTAACTTTAACCCTTTCCTATACCAACTGTATGTGTGTGTATGTTAGACCAGTTTATGTGTGTGTGTGTATGTTAGACCAGTTGATGTGTGTATGTAGGATGTTAGACCAGTTTATGTTTTTATGTAGTATGTTAGACTAGTTTAAGTGTTTTTGTAGTTAATAAAACCTTACTTGTATCACACTTTACGTGGTTCATTGTTTGCTTATAACTTGAGTCACTTAATCATGCAGATTTATGTTACAAGCTTTTGTAGAATTGTACATTAAGGAAGTTATTTCCCTTAACCAGGGAATTGACGTTCTTAGAATTGACAGACAGTTGACCCTGAAGTTGGTCAGCTAATATCTACAGCGGATCTAAAATATGAATAGTTAATTATACTAGTTATGGTTAATTATTCATATTTCCTGTTGTTAGCTAAATTCGCTACATCTTGGTTGAGAATGCGGGCATGATAAAACGAAAGTTTTGAGTTTAAACACTGGCAACTTAAAAAGTGTGTGCTTGATAGCACAGGTTAAAATAGGACGTGACTTCAGATGCCCTGTGGTGTCCCTATTTGCTGGCTTGTTTAGATGCAGATAAAGTGGGGGTTTGAATTGGTACCGCTATTATAATTGGTAGAGTCTATATGTATTTCATGCTTAATGGTATCAGTGTAAGGTTAATCTGATTTTAGCAAAGAAACCCTAATTTCAGTATTAAAGCATAAATCTGTCCTGACAAAGCGTAAGTCTGAATCTCAGCTCAGCGGCATGTCCAAACTGTACCATAATGTAATATGCTTTAGTGAAGAAATCACAAAATTGCAGTATTGTTTAATTTGTTTCTTTGAAGAAGAAATCTCAGTAGTTATATCAAGGTAGATTTGAGTGTTGCTCTTCTTTCTACAGCATAAAGGCCTTATATTTTATAATTAGATTGAAGCAATTCATATACACTTTGACTGCATATACTGTATATACAAGCAACCTGGTGGTCATTGTGTTTCACTCGCTGAGTGAAAGTAAAGGGGTAATACTGTACTTTAGTGTGAGGCACACATAACTGCATATATGTTTAAACCGGTTTTAACTTACAGTAAACCCGTTTTGTAATTCTTTAACAAGTGCAAGAAGTTTATTGTTACATTAGTGAAGCACTCACCGAAGTGCTTATGTAATGCGACAAGTCTTGAAGGCTGAAAGCACCACGTTCTAAACTGTGGAAAAACCCCCCTTTTTTTTTTTAACATAGACAGAACATTAAACTGCTTAAACTGCGTTAATTACACTGGCATGCATTGGTTAACGTGACAACAACTTGTCACAGGAAGCGCTAACTTCACATAGCACAACACGCCATGTTGTAAACAAACCACTTGAAGCAGCTAAGCTAACACGACTTAGCATAGTTTCATTTTAGGCTAAGCTACCAAATAGCTTTAACAATTAGGGGTTAACACTCTTTAATTGAAGCTCTTAAATACATGCGTGTGTGCAGTGTGAAGTAATTTGAATTTAACCTAATCCCTGGTTTCTGATTTTTCCATTTTCTTTTTCTTCTTTTTCTATGTTTCTCAACCTTTAATTCGTCTCAGTGAATTTAACTATCTAGATGTACCCTTCCTGATTCCCTAAAAAAATTTTTTTTGGCTAGTTACAGTAATTAAAAATTTAACTGTCTATCCTGAAAATACTCATAAGTATGGTGCGTTTAGTAACCACTAAATCACATTTCTGCTGATTGTTCCTAATATCAGTTTGATTACCCTGTTTTAATAATAGAAGTAAGCTAATTTTAAATCCATTTACATGTTATGTACCCTTGATGTTCTCTTTGAACCTCAAAAGGAACCAGAGACATTTCTATTTTTGATTTGTTTATTTTCAAACATGTGCCCTAATTTTTATGACCCTGTTACAAAAGTCATCTAGACAAACACTAGGGCATAACTATTGAGTACCAAATAATAAGCATAATCTGAATAGAAATGCTCTCCTTTTCCTTCTGCTTTTCCCATTTATCCTTCATACCTCAGAGATTAAGCCTGTTTGGGGAACCGTCAGTAAATTCTGAGTGATAATTTGAAAATAAGAGTAGTCTTAAAACTTTTATTACCCCTTTTCAGTTCAGCAAAACATATGCTGACCCAAACCTATTTTTAGCATTCACACTCTGTTTTGATCTTGTAGTAGTCTCTAGCCCTTACTCTCAACACAAGTGTGCCAAAATGTTGCAGATGCTCAGACTAACTGCCCAGAATGCAGACCAAAGAGGGCTGGCCAGGCGTTGTGAGGAACACCCCCTACCCAGGGCCGACGACCACCTACTGAGCCGAAAGCAACTGGACACAGAGAGAGTGTATACCTCAGACTCATGACTCAAGCGAGAGTTATGGCTTACAAAAAGCTCACCAAGGTCATCATCTTCCTGGCCCACAACCTCATTGGTCTGAAACAGGAGGTTAATGATCTCAAGCAACAGATCACGGCGGCAGCCCACAAGTACCCCAGCAGAATGGAGTTACAGGAGGAAATTGATAGACTTCAAGAGACTCTGATCCAGCAGCTGAACAACACTCAAGACAAGCTTGACATGTTCCGAAGAGAACTCAGGGAATCCTATTTGCTGCGAAAGGAGACGCAGTGGGAGAGACACCCTACGCCTGCATCCTCATTCAGCCGTGCAAAAACTCCCTCATATGCAACAAGCTACGAAGGGGGGAGCCAACACTTTCTGCTTAACAACTCAGCAGACAGAACTGCAATACCTCTAGCAACCACAGAAAGGAGGGGGGGGTCCCTTCCAAGCATCCCCGCAGCAGCGCATGATGTGACCCCCAGAATCTTTGAAAAGCTAGCCAGAAAAATCCCAGCATTCACATGCCTAGGGAAACAATAGTTTCCTACTTTATGCAGTACGAGCAGTAATTTAGAATGGTGGAGTCGTTTTAAACATTGCTTGCAAGCAGACCCAATAATCAATCTTATGTGTCTGTTTCATAAGTTTTAGTAACTTCTTCTCCAATGCGCATACCAGTTCCTTATCAAAACCAGATAAAATTATAGTTTTAATGCGCCTTCCTACAAGCAGTAAGAATTTTTCAGTGCTATAATGTGTTTAAATAATACGATAAGAAACTAACCTGATTTTAGCAAAGAAATCCTCATTTCTGTTGTTAGGGGTGGGGAGCATAGGTTGGGGGGGGGGTCCTTTTTTCTGACGACGAAATCTCAGGTTTAGCAGCTCATATAAATGGTACCAGAATAAATCGGTCTGATTTTGGGCGAAGAAATCCCCTTCTTCAGTACTGTGTAGGTGATCTGAGCGATGCTCCTCATTTCACTGGTTTAAGGCCTTAGTATGTGTTATGTATCATTGTATTCATATCGACCCACTCATGTGAAACATTTACGTAACTCTTATACATGTGCGCACCAGTTTCTGATCAAAATCAGATAAAACTATAGCTTGAATGTGCCTTCCTACAGGTAGTAGAAAGTTTCAGTGCTATAATGTGTTTAAATCGTACGATAAGAAACTAACCTGATTTTAGCGAAGAAATCCTAATCTCTGTTGTTAGTGGAGCATAAGTCTATTGTCTGACGACGCAATCTCAGATTAGCAGCTCATATAAATGGTACCAGAATACATCAGTCTGATCTTGGGCGAAGAAATCCCCTTTTTCAGCACTGTGTAGGTGATCTGAGCGATACTCCTCATTTCATTAATTTAAGGCCTTATTATGTGTTACGTATCATTGTATTTCATTTTGACTCGCTCATGTGAAACATTTACGTAAAATTAATGGTGTTATTCTAGCGTAGCTAACTACGAATCCACCATTGCCTGTGAAGTGAATGTGCTGTTTTGAGTAATGAATGAATTTGTATGGGACATGCATGAGTTTCCCATGCATGCTCACAGCAGTGCAAGTCTGCTCCACTTGCACCTGTTGTGAGCTTGCATTGGTCTCCTAGCAACACGTGACCCCGGAAGTGTGAGCAGACTCTTCCGGTTAATCTGACAACAGCACCCACTTCACAGACCTGTGTGTAAACAAAGAATTGCGTGTAACTAACGCTAACTCTTAAGCTAAGCCCTTTACCTCAACTGCTATCTGTTAGCATCTGACTAACGCTTAGATAGCGTGTAAAGTGTAACTTTCTAACCACACCTCTCTCTCCCTCTCTCTCTCTCTCTCTCTCTATCCCTGTCACCCCTGGTGTCTCTTCCTGTTGATGCCATCACAGGTCCCTGTGGTACCCACCCACATACTGGGTTTTACTTGTGTTATTGTTTATTTTTTTGTTTTGACTTTATTCTACCTTTTTTTTATTTTATTGCATTTATTTACATTTGTTTAGCACAAATGTACCAATTCAGCTAAATTGATTTTTATAAAATTTGAGATTTAATTAAATCAAATTTTTATTTATTTTTATTTATTTTTTTATTCCATTTTTTATTTTTATTTTTATTTTTTTTTATTTACTTTCCCTTTTAATTTCCTACATCTCTTAGGCCCTTGTTATTTTTTTTTTTTTTTTTTTTTTTTTGTTGTGTTTTACTTTTACCTTATTTTAGTTATTTCACCATCACCATCGTCGCTTTTGGATAGGATTACAGTAGTTCTAGCAAATGTTGTTTCCTTAATGAGTTATACAGGTTATTAGTAGCCTAATCCCTGTTTCCTCTCTACTTCTCCTCACGCCTCAGTGCCAGGCCTAATACATTGAAGGGCAGCTACCATTGCAACACAATGTAGGCTAACATAAAACTAGAAACAATTCCCACTGTTTCTTTTTCTTTTGACGAGGTATTTGGTGGGTCCCTGCTAGTTTAGCTAACAGCCTAACCCTAGGGTTATGAAGTCTATTGCAGCATCACACACAAGTGAAACCTGCTTAGCCATATCTCTTAGAAAAAAACTAAATAGGTAAAATCTTCCTTTTTTTTTTGAGTTCATCTTATTTATTTCAGTTTCGTCATAGTGACCAAACCCGTGGACCATCAGTAGTATAGCCCGGTCATCAGCTGACCCCTGCTTACGGCCCCTCAACAAAGTTACTCAAACTCTCCCTTTGTGTTCACGAACACAAAAACATAGCACCCTACCTCACTAGCTGCCTCCCACCAGCTATTCATACCTTACACGGCCTACTCAGCCGTTCCCCTTAGAGATAGCTTAACACCTCTGTACGTACTTGCATTTGTCTTGCCCCTTTCTCTCTCTGGTGTTCCCCCAAATGGTGCCAGTATGTCGCAGACATTCCACAGACATCCAGCCCTGCCAGCTCACCAGGACCACCTGGACACTTAGCAGAGCACTGTAATGGACATCCTTCAGCTCCAAACAGCCAACGACTTGCAATGGCAAAGAAAGGAACAGCGAAACTGCGACATAAGCGAACACTTGACCAACATCATCCTCTCCTCGGCCCACACCCTCAAGGGCCTCAGACAGGAGGTATATGAGCTGAAACTGCAAGTCACAGAATTCTGCAGAGAACTGACACCTGCTCAACGAGAGAAAGCACAGAATGGATGCAAAGAACCCCACAGAATGGTGCGACAGAAGGAAATCACCAGTCTTCACAGAGGCTCTAACAGCTGCTAAACACCAAGCGCCGCTGGAAAAAGCCATCAGACAGGACTTGAAAAGAGAACTGTTTCACACAAAGTCACTGTTAAAACTACATATGTGGAACTAAATGAGAGAGACACCACATCTAAGGCCTTACAAGGCCAGCTGCATACAGCCAGTGCTGAGGTCCAAACCCTGACTCAGCAATTAAAGAGGAGCTTGACATGGTTCAGAAAGTATTTAAACAGTCCTACCGACTGCGCAGAGACTTAAGCAAAAGACAGCCGGCTGAACATCATGTCGCCAGCAGTGCAAGCCCTCCACGTCTGTGCACAGCTACGAAGGGGGGGGGGCCAAAGCCTTCTGCTTGACACTTCACAAGTCATCTCCCTGAAAACCTCTGCAGCTGCAAAAAAAAAAAAATTTTCAGGCGAACCGAAACAACGCAACGAGGTGAATTCAGTGTCACAAATGAACTGAAATATGCTTGCAGACCACAAGGTGAACAGACAGGGAAAACACGAAACAGAACTTCCCCTGGCCAGCAGGCCCACCCCCTCAGCCAAGAGTCTGAACCTGCGAGGGGGGGGGCGAGAGCCACTGTTCACACGTCACCAACCAGCAGCCACAAGGGGGTGGGGCAAGGACTTTTCCAGAGGATCACTGCAGACACACACACCGTGTGACCCCACAGACCCCAACGAGCTGGCCAGAGACAATACATCTGGCAACCTAAATACTGCAGAGACCTTGAGGACATCAAAGGAACTGATCCTGCAGTCTCACCAGCAGTTTAAAACAGCAATCATAAAGGAATTCTCAGACCCAGAGTCTGAACAGGGACTGATCGCTGCTGATTCTGAACTTCACAACTCAGAATCCAAAGTGGGCACCAGAAGGCACCCAGCATTGCCCCAATGCAAAACCCTTCTACAGAAAGCCCCTAGCCAGAAGAAGACAGAGCCATCACCATGGCAACAGACCCAGGTTCCAGACCAACCACTGGGAAAGGCGTCCTCACCCTGCAAACACCACGGTATGTCCAACAGCAGTCCACCACAACATCCTCCTCCACACCCTTCACACGGGTGCTGAACGGAGGCTACACAAGGACAGCTGGACACGCCTACTTCTGGGTTACAGGAGCTGCGGACACTCGCAAAAGAGCTCCTTGAACAAAACTCAACTAAGGAGTACTGAGAAGGACAAACCTCTGACTCCTTGCCTGCTGCAACACAGCATCAGGCTCCTCCAAGGGAGGAGCATCCCTCGAAACCGGTCGACACCCCCAGAAGTAGCCAGACAACGTTGGATTGAGCAACGGGCCCACATGCCCAACAGCGAAAGCTCTACCAACACAACTCAGGCAAGCTCAAGTCGGTGCCGCCACAAGAGCCAAGCGACACTGCAAACATCGGATTTCTAGTGACGTTGAGCAAAGTAGAGAGCTCACAACCATCTGCCGCTTTCCTGCCATCATCACTATGTCAGTCGGAAAATTCTCTACACACTAAGAAATCCATAACAGTTCCCGGCAATCCCTGGAACCACCTGCATTCTCACCAGTGAGAGTCTAACCCGGCTGTCCCACATCACGGGTACCACAGATAGCCTACTGGCTAACAACATCAACAAAAAAACATCCTACCCAGACTAACTCACTTCAGGATGACAGGTAACACAGCCTCGACACCTGCTCCATAAGCTCGAGGACCCACACCTTGCAACAGCCTACATCACCACAGCACACCACCTGACACATCACCACGGCACCAACAGCCAAATAGCTGCCACTGTCTCCCAGCCGTGAGTGGCAGGTGTGGGTTCGATTGTTCTGCACCTTGACATCGCTCGTTGTTGGCTATTCTACGGACAACAACGCTCGAAAAGGGGGAAATATGTAGCGTCTGGACCAATCCAACACACAATATATATTTTGTTAGCTAGATTTCATAAATACTTTGTAACACCCCAGGACGCAGAACAGGACCCTGGTTTCATGGTAACCCGATACATTTACAACCTTGTGGAATGCGAGCCGACTCTCATTCTCATTCTCCAGAAAAAGGTGACAAATGCACAGTAGAAATTGGACTTTTCACTATTAATTCATAGGAAAACCTTTTCTTTGAATGAACATACATTTTCTTCAGGCCATTGTGTGTAATATTGCTGTTTTGTATTAATCTGTTGTATTATATACTATTTTTATTCGTGCTTACGATAATCCACTCATTCATATAACCTTACATATGGCTTGTTTAGTATCTATGAATTCGCCTTCTGATGATCTAAACAAGAATGTATATTATATGTTGGTACATAGGCAATATATTAGTGCCCTGAGAACCTTTAGTATTTTCGATTCAAGTTCCAGATACTATAGTACCATGTTTCCACACAAAGAGTCATAAACTCCACAGGATCTCAAATCGCCCACTTGGGATTCCGGCTTTTCTCTTTGGATAAGCCCATCTTGAGAGGCGGGATCTTCTCTGACCTTAAAGCTGACACACCATGTGACCCGCCCCAGTCGGTGGTTCTGTCAGATGCAGATGAAGATGTGAGAAAAACGCTTCAGGATACCAAGCTGGTGCCAGGCTTTGGCCTTGACTTTTCCATTCACCAAAATTCTCTGACTCAAACTGGTTCTTTTCATCAACTAATTTCAGCAAGATCTTGGGCCTTAAGATTTGCATCAGGAATCTCTTTCAGACCGCCGAGACTCGCAAGTATCAAACTTAGTCTTATTAATTGATACATTAGGTATTATTTGTACCTTTTTACAAAGGTGTGTTTGATCTCAGAATCTGACGTATCCTTGAAGGTTTAGATCTGTTGAATATGCAAATGGTTCCATAAATGTCATTCCTTATGCCTCTTTCTGTACTGAGTTACACTTTAACCCTTTCCTATACCAACTGAATGCATGTGTGTGTGTGTGTATGTATAGACCTTTTTTATTGTTGTATGTAGGATGTTAGACCAGTTTATGTGTTTATGTAGTATGTTAGACTAGTTTAAGTGTTTATGTAGTTAATAAAACTTTACTTGTATCACACTTGACGTGTTCATTGTTTGCTCACTAATCATTGTGAGTCACTAATCATGCAGATTTACGTTACAAGCTTTGTAGAATTGTACAGTAAGAAAGTTATTCCCTTAACCAGGAAATTAACATTCTTAGAATTGACAGACGTTGACCCTGAGTGGTCAGCTAAATATCTACAGCGGATCTAAAATATGAATAGTTAATTATAACTAGTTATGGTTAATTATTAATATTTCCCATGAGCTGATTCGCTACAAAATGTATGCAAAAATTTACATTGATAATAAGAAATGTTTTTTAAGCAGCAAATGGCATATTAAAAATCATTAATGAAGGATCATATGACACTGCTGAAAATTCAGCTTTGCCATCACAGGAATAAATAACATATTTTTGTGGTCTTTCAGATATATCAGTACATCATTTATTCACTGTGTTTGTTTGTCATTATTCTTGCTCGATCTCCCTGTTGTGACCTGTAATGCCTTCAGAGGTTGCTGTCTGAGCGTTAAGAGTACAATCATTCATGTCACTTGGCTTTATTGTTGTCTGCATGCACATACAGTTTGTTGTTTTCATCACAGTTTTGGCATTTAATGCGGCGCTATAAGCACCGTCTTTTTCTGTGCATGTGCGTACATTACGGTTTGCTCTGACATAATTCCATTTTGCTGAAATCAAGCTGCTCTAACCAAGCAGGAGAAACATACTCATTACTCCGTAATGATGTCAGTAAGGTCTGCAGGCTTGTCAAGGTATTGTTTAAATAGCCCAGTGCCACTGGTCCACTATAACGGCTTTGAGCGCCCATTCCAGACAGTCTTGTGGGTGTGTGTGTAGAACAGGTCATACGGGGAGCTGTAATAAATAGGGTTCCATAATGACTAACAACCATGTTCTGCTTAGGTCATACGAGGCTGCTGGCATGGACAGCATGTGTCACAGGTCTGAGGGCCACGTCCCTACCCGGGGGCCCCTGCGGTGCCATTTAAGGGGCTGCCATCGTTGCGCCGCAGATCCCAGATCAGGGAATCATGTGTCAAGCAGCCTCCATGCTGGGCGGCAAAGTTATAACGACACAATGTGGTTCCTTTTTACCCCCAAGCTCTCTTTGCTCAAGCGTCTTATTATTTCTCTCTGGAACAAGAGAGGGAGAAAGTGAGAGAGAGACAGAGAAAGACAGGCAACAACTTCGGTCTTGTTAATGCTTGCTTGTTAGAGCCAAGACTGGCTTCTAATAGCCTGGTGCCAAACTTTCAGTATTCTTTTGTAATTGGCAGGTAGCACAGCGAGCCTGACAAATGAGTGTCAGCTATCAGCCATTCCAGTTTTACACATTCCAGGCATGTGGAGGAAATCAAAATAATTTAAATAAATAAGGTGCCAAATGCCAGGCTTGAACACTAAAAGAGAGAGAGAAAGTGTGAGAAAAAGAGGGCGTGTTTGTGAACTGGAGATGAGAGAGTGGGATGGATGGAGAGAGAGGGGGAAAACAGAACAGTGTCAGGTTAGAAATGCTAAGCCTGTTAGCATGGAACAATTATTTGTGATACCAAAAAACACATACAGTATAGGGAGAAAAGTTACAGTTTACATCACGTGTACAGAGAAAGTATTGTGAAACCAACAGAGCATTTTAACATGCACTTTGTATGTGCTTATGTCATGTATCTTTCTATTTATCAGAGAATTTAGGAAAACGTATCACAGTTTCGCCAAAAATATTAAGCAGGAAAAAAATGTTTTCAACATTGATAATAATAAGTAAGGTTTCTTGAGTAGCAAATTAGCATATTAGAAAGATTTCTGAAGGATCATGTGACAGAGAAGACTGGCGTAATGACTGATTTACTTGAATTAATTATATTTTAAAATATATAAAAATCGAAAACATCCATCCATGCATTCATTTCTCCAAACCACTTATCCTCTGTAGCGTGGTAGGAGGGCTGGAGTCTATCCCAGCATCCATCACAATAAAACATCCTCTGTAAATGTCTGCTCACTCATTTTGCATTGTCTGCTGTCTGTAAATGTGCTTTGCTGTGGTGTGTTTCCTGGAAGCTGTGGACTTGTTTATCTGGAATATATGAAGGTGGTATTTCAAACTTAATGAATTGTAAGGAATTGGTTATGGTGAGGACACTCATGTGTTAATTTGCGCACTAATAATTATCATACTCCCCTTGTGTGTGTGTGTGTGTGTGTGTGTGGTGTGTGTGTGTGTGTGTGTGTGTGTTTGGTGTGTTGTGTTGTGTGTGTTAAATATTTTTTGAAAGAATTTCCATGTTCACCCAGCATTTTATCTACCTGTATATTCTATTCTATTCATATGTGTGTGTGTGTTTGTTTGTTTGTTTTAAATATTTTTCAAAGAATTCTCTCATGTTCACCAAGCCTGCATTTTATATACATGTATATTCTGTTCTATTCGTGTGTGTGTGTGTGTGTGTGTGTGTGTTTTCTGTATTTTAATACAATTTGAAGTGTAATTTATTCCTGTGATGTCAAAGCTGATTTTTCAGCAGCCATTACTCAAGTCTCACATGAATCAGTGTGACATGATTCTTTAGAAATCATTTTAATATGTTGATTTGATGTTCAAGAAACATTTTCTGTTATTATTAATGTTGAAAACTGCTTAATATTTTGTGATACTCTTTTCATGATTTTATAAGTAGAAAGAACATTATTTATTTTGAATCTTTTATAACATTTTTAAATGTCTTTACTGTCACGCTAATTTATTTTAAATTATTTTCTTTTAAAGAACTTTTGAACAGTAGTGTATGTGCTACGTAGATACTTTTTCTCTGCCACGGTTTCTTGGCTGCCAACACTAAATCATGCATTCCACACACTAAACTGATGAGCAGAGGGCACAAGATCAACACTTAGAGTCACCCAGTCAGACTGTCACAGACCGGGCCTGAATTCTGTGCTGTGTTCTTGTGCTGGTTGCATCTGTGTGCCAACATGCTGACACGACGGTGTGCACCAAATATTAAGGCATACGTCAGCAGTGAGTGGCCTGCACCTGTCCTCAGCTCTGTGCCCAGAACTCCTACCGCAGAGAGAATATAAAAAAACAAGGGGATGTGAACAAAAAGCAGCAACAGCATGTAAGGAACAAAGGAAATATTAAACAAAGGAGGATGAGAAGGTTTAAGGATACTTAAGTAAAAAACATATATAAAAATCCGTCATTTATTCAACCTCATGTCATTCCAAACCGTCGTGATAATAAAAGCAGACGTTTAGCAGAATGTCCAATCTGCCCTTTTCCATTTAAAGGGAATGGTAACTAGTGTTAAAAGTAACTAAAATGTACTCCAAAGGGCATGTATCAAGGCTTCTGAAGCTTCACAAAAGATTTGCATTAGAAAGAGGCATAATTTACTGAAAATCTTGCTTCAGAGTCACCATTCACTTTCATTGTATGGAAAAGAGCACCTATAAATAAATAACTCATGACATTGACTAAATGAAGAGTGAATTTTGAGAAAACTGTTAATTTAAGGTACTATATTTAGAAGGTAAATACACCAATAAACAAGGTAAAACTGGTGAAGAGGGGAGGAAAAGGAGATGCAGGTAAGGATTGTAGAATTGAGGCACATGGATTTGAGCTTGATGGAGAGAGACCGAAGGGGGCCTCAAGGCAGAGGTGTGAGTGTCAGTCTGACAGGATAGCGTGGTGACAGAGAGGAGGTATGTGACGTGTTAATAAGATAGTGTGTTGTTGTTCTGGTGACAGCAGCTAAACCTACACCCACAGCGTCTGTGTCATAGCTCACCGTTGCAGGATGCTTGATATCTGACAAGCACATATCTAACCATTTCTCTCTCTTTCTATCACTCTTCCCCTCAACATCTCCTGCCACTGCAGCTAATTTCGTCCCACCGGACCCATGCCTGGCGACTGGAGTGGCCCTGAGTTTTTCACAACACGATTTAATACACTCCCTCAAGACCAGAAGGCAGAAATTAGGATCGCATGTGGCTTCTCTTCCTATCCCAGACTTCCTCTTAAAAATCTATGAACATACCCCAGCCATGTTCACACATATAGAACTCTGGTGCCAAACAATGGGAGAAATGTAATGTCTGCCTCGCACCCACACATAATTTTTAAACACGCACACACAATTAAATATTAAATGGCCCTCAAAACCCATTTCCAAGCTCTTGTTTTTGCATGCATTTGTTGGCTCTCCACTTGAACACATTCCCATGCCAGAGCTTGCTATAATTTCCATTAATATTCAAACACCACAGTGACTTGTCAAGAGGGACCCAGCATGCACAGCATCCCTTAGGACAACTCATCCCTTCCCTGCTATAATTAAGTCTCTGATTGGTCGTGACCAGGGCTGTATTCTCACACAAAACCTAAAAACCCCTTTTTGCTTCTTTATTATGACACCATTCCTTCTTTAAGGGTCTTCTGAAGCTCAGCAATGCTGTTTATTGCTTATCGTAATAGGGAAACTCGAGGGTAGGAAGTTGGGCATATGTATGATGAAAATTAATTTCCTTGCATTCTATGATATATGAATAGATGGTGATGCAACTATGTAAGAAATGTCTTATTGTGGAGATTTACAGCTCTCCAGAGGGCAGGAATTGTTGACCATATAATTCTTATTTACTGGAGAGGCTAAGAGGGCAAAGCAGGAAATCTCAGAGTATTGAATCCTCAGTTGTGCCAAGTCTCTGTGGGATGCCTTTTGTTGTATTTGTGTCGCACTAGCCCGAAGTTTTGAAAAATAAGATTAAAAATCCAAGACAGGTTGTGAAATAGCATGGTTTTGTTTATCAAATGCACGTGAATAAACCATGTAGAGGGATTTCTTCCTCTAAATTCCCTGAAGTTACCTGAAAAGGTTTAAAAAGTAAAAATGGTGATGCAAACACGCCAACAGTTTACTGCAGAGGACAACACAGGACTGCAGCTTGCCTATTTAGCAGCCTGACTGCCTGAGGATAGAAGCTGTTTGCACTCTGTTGATTTTTGATTGAACTCAGATTATCTGTCATAAAGCTTTAACAAATATAATGCATAAATATAGCAGAACTCCCTCTTTTTTTCTCTACCAGAAGCTACGTCCTCTTTTTGTGGCTGACTGCACACAGCATCATTGAGAAGAATGAGAGACAGGGTGTAAGACGGATTGTGTCTGTAATTAATAATAATGTCCCCTGCCACTTTAGCCAATATACAAGCTCATCCTCTGCTGCATTCTTTCTTTTCCCCAATCTTTCTACTCTCGCTCTTTCTCCTCGGTTTTGCGTTTAGAAGAACAGTGGATTAAGAGATTAGTATGTTGAAAAAAGGCAAACAAAACATAGTTTTATCTGTTTATACGGTCGCAGAGTGTGAGGTTTGCCCACATTAGACAGTATTGAATTGCACGCACACTCACCCAAACTGCGATTTCACCCTTCTCCTGGACACAGTAGACATTTATTATTCAGCTAAACTAACTGTACTTGGGTTGAAAGCAAATCCATAGCTTTTGTGATTCTGCTAAGTACAGATTTGTGTCAGTGGAGCTGCATGCCCTCACAAAGCCTGACGGATGGGATTAGAGACAATTGCACTTGTTGTATCTTATCTGCAGGTTTCTCCATTATCAAACAGACCCCTTACAGAAAAAAATCCTCGTCTGCCTGAGGTGATGCCTTCCTGTATATAATAACCCGCTTCATCCCTTTGTACATCTGTATGTATCTGTTTGCTCTGCCAGGCTACAGAAATTCCCAAGTGGTTGAGACGAACATGCATTTGTACATTTAATGCACTGACAGCTGTGTACAGTTTAGTATCTTTTAATGATTTCATGTTGTCAGTTAAAAGGTTTGCTTGTAGATAGACTGAGTTCCACGTTTTCTTATGATATGTATATCTAAAGTTGTATATTAATGAGTGAGTATATTTATACCATCATGTTGCATGATGTGTCTGCATGGGATTTTTTTTTTATTCGTGCCCTGTCATCACATATTCCATGTGAGCTGCACTTTATCTAAAAGTCTGCAGAGCCAAGCATCTGGCTTTGTTAGCAGTATGAGGTTTATGCTGATAGTGTTTTTAGCACCGTAAAAGGGTCTTGTTCACACACAGACATGCTGAGTGGATGACACATGAACACCTGCACTGCATTTCAGGTAATAAGGATTCGTTCAGGTATGTGTTTGTTTGGGTGGGTGGGTGTGTGTGATAAATACCAAAATAATATACAAATATTCATTGTATAATGCTTTTTATGCCATTAAATTGTCACATTGCAATAGCTTTAAAAGTTTATTTTAAAAGTTTGTTACTGCTGTGATCAACAAGTATCACCATATTGAATTGCAAATAATGTTTGCTTTCAAACCAATGAGTAACATGCAGGGAAATCTGTCTGTAAGCATTCCCATTCACCTTAAAGGGATTTTTCATGCAGAAAAGAAAATTCTGTCTTCATTTTCTCACCCTGTCAATGGGTTCTGATCTTGCTTGGAACCAACATTCAACATTCAAATATATTTTGTTCCATAGAATAAAGAGAATGCAGGTTTAGAATGACACACTCAGAAAAAAATAAAAACAGGTAAAAAAAATGCCGCTGAGGGGATATCCTTTTATAAATTTACTAATATGGACCATTTATGTACTAATAACTGTATGTTAACTTCAGGTACTTTTAATAAAGAGAACTGCAGCGTATTAGAATGACACACTTTCAGATAAAAATAAAAACAGGTTAAAAAAAAATCCCCCGCCGCTGAGGGGAATTCCTTTATATAAATTACTCATATGGACCATTATTTTGTTCTAATAACTGCTATGTTACTTCATGCGCTACTTTTTAACTAAAATCAGTAAACCCAGTCACAAGGGTTTTATTTCTTGGGTGGGCCTGAGGCAACAATGTGAGCGGGCACATAGGGCAGTACGGTGATAGCGCAAATACGATGACCCCAAACGCGAATCACGTGGCGCCGATGGGTGTTATGGGCGGGCGAATACGATCGCACCCTATTGTAAATAATTGTTTTTAACCAGGAAGGCGAGCCAATGGATATCACAAAAGCAACGTGCAAACTTTGCGCAAAAGTTATGCGGTGAACCTCTTAATCTCAGTCAATTCACTAGAAAGTGAAAGTAAAAACTGATGGCACGCATTTCGGCCTTCCCAGTATCTGAACGCATGCCATTTAACAGGCGATATTCTCTCGAAACAAACGATGATCGAGGACTAATCTGCTTCATAATGCCCTGATAATAGGTAGCTATATAGCATATTAATCGTTTTAAGGTTATCTACTTTATATATTAGCTTGGTGCAGCCCAAAATAGGTAGTGGAAAATAAAAGAAAAATATAATAGAGGCAAAAATCTATTTCGGGTTTTAAAACCCAGGATTTTTTTTCTTTTAAAAAAGTCGCTGGCTGATATTGAAATAAGCTTGTTCCTGATGATTGCCCCAGTGTAATTAATTTTAATTATACGGCTACTAATTTAATTTGTCTACTACTATTTTGACAAAGACCTTTTCTAAACAACCTTTTCCAACTGAAGTGGCAATAACTAGCCTAATCTTTATTATCTCGCATATGTAGAGTCAGTTATGTGGGACTGCGATATGAAGTTATTGCCAGGGCAATATTAATTGTAATAGTTAATTTAGTAATAAAGGGTATTAATAATAATAGGCCACATAGGCTTAAAAGGAAGAATGTAACAGAGCCCTATGCTTAATATGAAATGGCTTCTAATTAGATATCGGCTAACTAAAAGATATAGGCGATATAATTATTTTATTCAGAAATGTCATGTTTTTATGATTTTTTTAATTAATTTTTTTATTTTTTAATTAATAGGCCTACAAATTAGGAAACAGGTGCAGTTAATCGCCAGCGTCAGTCACAAAATTTTTATTTTTAAAAATTCTCCCTAGTCAGTACTTGAGAGTTTGTAAATGTTTTATTTTTGTCAGAATTAGCCATTGCCTGCTGTATTTTTCTAAATTTTCTAACACAGACTGCAAATTACAGTCCAACTGAATGGGTGAACACGCACGAATTTACATGCGGCCCGAAAGGATCGCACCCACATGTTTGCAGCCACTGCGCGCATAACACTTGGCTTACACTGCTGTCAATCAAACTCATGAAGAATTATGCAAAAACACATTTTATTTACTTTAGTTATTTGAGATGTATAATAGTTCTCTAATTGTGTTAAAATAGATTAAACAATAATTATTTAACAAATATTACATTTGTATAATAAACTGGGGAGGGGGATTTCATCAGAGTGGGCGGGCCTGTGCCCGTCAGGCCCGTCCGCTGCCTACGCCCCTGATTTACAGTCAAATTTACAGCCTCGTGCCATTGCATTACGGGTGTTGACATTTTCCTATCGTTTTAGCAAAAAATGAATGCCTCAACCCTTTTTCTCTGTTTTCTCTAGTCATGTAACACTGATTAAAAATGGCTTTTTACTGCATAGACAGCCAAGTTTTATTTAAAGTTTCATTAAAGTGGTGAATTATCTCTATAATTGTAAAACGGGACTACAGCCACTATATTGAGTTACAATTGTATATACGTTATGATGCGACTCTTTTTTTTTTTTCCCCCCCCCCCCCCCTCCCCCTACCTTTCATGGGAGAATATTAAGCATAAAAATAGAATTGATAGCCACTGAAGTTAAAGCACAACTTTTTTTTTTTTGTTCAAGTTGCAGGCATATCTCACAAATAACCCCCTGCGCTAAAAAAATTATGCTCAAAGATCAATAGAAGCTATCACCCTGTGATATGGCCATTCTAATACCTCCCTCCCATCTCCTCTGGTTGCATCAAATTTTATGGAGAGGGCTTAGTCGATTGCACCAGATATATAAGGGTAGGGATTGGCACCTGGGAAAGAGGCATCCACAAATGAGGCACTTTGAAGTGAGACGTTTGATGCTTCAAGGGAAAGAGACTGAGAATGGAGGGCAACAGTGAGAGAAAAAAAGAGAGCCATCATGTGGACTTTGAATTCCCACTTTCTATACCTGAAATATTGCATGGATCGCAATGATTACAAGTAGCATCTCTGGTGTAACTTTAGAAAAGTACAACTTTTCAGCACCGGCGTGGGAACTGCATTTTTTTTTTTAAGAGGAAGAACCGTCTTCACAAGTCAGTGAATGCCACCAATACAAATTAATTAACAAACGCTATTTTGTCACAGTTCACAAACTTTAAACACAAATGTATGAAAACAGCACTAAGCCGAGTATTCAATGATCATTTACACAGCCATCAGATGGCCCCCTTTTATCATAGTGCTAAGAATTCATTGACGCCTTTTTTTTTTTTTGTCCCCCCGGAGCTTTGGGGTGATCTCCACAGTCAGAGATTATTTAACGTTTTTTAAGTGTAAATTGCATAGACTACTACGTGTTTAATTCACACAGCCTCCGTAACTTGGTGAGTTCCGCCGTCAAGTCTGAATTTGTACCATTGTGTCTGCCTTGTAGACTAGTAAATGACTCTCCTGCAACTGAGCAGACCAGGATGAACATGCAACATGTACTTTGCACTGTATACAACCGGTGTTTTTTAACTCTATCTCCTCAGATTTCTTTTTGTTCTCTCTGCCCCCGAGTTTTTATTTTCTGCAAGTTTTTTGATAATGAATTCTCTTAAGTGGATATGCTCTTCCCTGCTCGGTCACACCCAAAGTGGTGTTGCCTTTCGAAAGTCTGTCCTTTCAGTGTGTTTTCAGCATCTTAGACATTACCCAAAGCGAAAACCACGCTAGTACAGGAGTGTATCTGTTGTATTATATGGAGAAAAACATTGTATCTCCTGCTATTCAGCGAGACACATCATATGTAAACTAGCCCTGCTGTCTTTCATAGAGTCTTGTGACTACAGGATGACACGGATGCTTCATAGTCTCTATACAAATCACTATGAGGGAGTGTTTGAGTGAATATACCATCTGCACCAGATCCAAACACGCCTTGCATTCACAGGAAGTACAATCCATAAAAATGCGATATTGTGTTGTTCATGGCTGGTGACCAAGAACAAATCAATCAAAAAACAAACACCCCCCAACCCTAGCTACAAGGAATATTCTTTCCATTCCATAGGAGCGACAACTTGTCTCTGTTCCCTTCCCCTCCCCAGTCAGTAGGGGTTAATTAAGTAGGCGGAACCCCTTGGCTCTAAAAGGTTTTAAGATTCAGAATGAGGACGGTGGCTCCGATGCCCCACAGCAGTCTACTGTGCTGTTTTACTTTTAAATAATATGCCTTTTCAGTGGCCAATGCCTCATTTACTGATATTCGATGGTGAAATGCTGCCTCTTTACAGTTACATTTTCCATGGAAGGATCACATTTAGACAATGCATTTTGTCTTGCTATTCTTTTGACGAGAGTCGTTTGTTATTCTTTGTAAATATGTATTGATTATGTTACCAACGATTTCACTACTATAAGAGAACCGTTCTTTTTTAGTAGTTTTGATGTACAGTCAACTTATTTTCCATGTGGGGAGGGGCGAGAGGGGGTGGGTGGGCCGGGGGGGTAGGGCGGCGGGTGAGGCGTGGTTTTATTGTAGTTTTGTTATGTGCTTTTTCTTTTTTAAATTGCAACCTTACTATTATCATTTAGTATACTATATATATTTTTTTGACAGTTTTAGGAATTTTTAGTAATACTTATTCATTTCAGTATTCAAGCAAACCATACAGTGACATAACAAAGAATATTAGACCATCACCCACACAATGGACACATTTGGTTGCTGCCCACAGATACGATGCCTTAAACTAACAAAGTATGGCTGATTACCAAAATAAATATAGTATGCCTTTCTGTAATTAGGGAATCCAACCCAGTATGACGTTAAGCCTTTTTTCTCACAATATTGTTACAATCGCACTAAAATATTGTAGTTATACACATGCCAGATCTTTGAACTTTACTGTTTTACAAGAAAGCGTAGAACAAATAGAAATAACTTTATTGTTTTTTTGTTTTTTATCAAATGCCCAATGCTACAGTCAATATACAACGGAGAAGAGAGATATGGAAAAAGTACATACACCAATGATCCGCCAGAACTGCAGCCTCGATTATCAGGACCAAAGTGACGGTCGCACATACATACAAAATATTAAAGCTTCTATAAGTTTCTTGAGTTATTACTGTGCTGAATCAAAGACTTAGTCGTTGCTAGGTATTTCCAATAAAATTTATTTTAACAAGTTTGTGACAGATTCCTAAAATATTTGTGTTCCCAGACCGAGGCGTGATGTCTGTCGAGAGCAGGGGGTGGCTGCTGCCGTGATAAAAAATATAGTTTTCAATTTTTGATCAATGCTAAAATGTCTCAAAAAGCATCGTATTAGTAATAGCCATTCTGATGGTGCAATAAATAAGCCATGCCCACCAACTTTCTTAATTGATGTATCCTATTAGATTTCTTATTGGTTTCTATTTTATTACTGAACTGCTTAATTGTCATTAGTTATTCAATTCAAGTTTGAAAATACATAGACCCCTATCTCGTGCTACTGCACCAAAGATTACCCCACTGTTAAATATTAAAGAACACTGCGTGAAGCCCAAAAATTTGTGAGATACGGCCCAGTCTTGTATCATTGGTAATTAACTAATGTCTTACTATGTATTAAATGCCTACATGAAAAGCCTGTCATATAAATTAGGTCTCTTCATTAGAAATATAGCCTACGAATGCCACATTGATTGCGACAAATTTTTAATCAATATTAAAACTATCCTGTATGACATTATATACGCGATCCGCTAAAAAAAAATGTGAGACAACACTGACCCGGCTAATGCGATTAAAGCACATACAGTGTTTAACAAAATGTTATTAGACTCTATCTTATCTGCAATAAAATAATAAATAAAGTGCGTCTTGACTATCGTTTATTACTTTCATTTGTAAAACTTTTCTTCTTCCCCTCTATCGTAAATTTGAAAATTCATGGATAACAACAATAATATATTTTAGCATTACAAATACTACGCGTGACTAAGAGCTGTACAATACTGGACGTGGATTAACCATCACAAGAAATTCACACAACATGATTTTGCGTTAATCGCAATATGTTAGTTAGGGCAGTTGTGAGCACAAACCTTACATTGCGTGGTGTATCGGTCTCTAATAACGTTTGATTAAGCACTGATATCTAACATATCTCAAACATTCATTTTGTTTTCATTCTGTTTTTTATGTAGACGTCACGATGATGACACTTATTGACGTGTAAGGACGAGGCACGTTTCTATATAAATAATAAAATCATCATCGCTATGCGTAGCCAAAGGGTAAACAAAGAGAGATGATGAATACTACCCTTTAGCAGTGTGTATTTTCATGTGTGCCTGCACAAATTCAAATGGAAGCGGGCGCAAGAGTAGGAAGGGGTTAGGTAAGAGCTTGAGGTAAGCAGTTCTTAATGGTTTTTTAGAGCAAATGTGACGTTGAGTTAATGTACGCCCATTTTATAGGCCCTTTCGGTCAGTAACGTGGAGTCGTACCAGCAAACACACGGTGCCCGATGTATCATGCTGTATCGTAGGTATCTTTGCCGTCGCCATGACTGCCTGACATACGAAGACGTCTTTGCACCCTCTCTACACTGTACGCACACACTGTTAAGACTATTATTGTTATTTGTATTGCAATATCGCCAGGAAGTTAACCTGAGACTACCTTTACAGTAGCTTATCTCAAGTTCCTTTTTACAGTATAATGCCCTTACCGCAATTTAATTTTACAGTATGATGGCCTTACCGCAACTTAATTTTACAGTACTTTATCCTTATATTCTTACTGTAACTTAGTTTTACAGTATAATGATATTATAGTAATTTTACTGTAATTTATTTTTCACTATTTATTTCATAAAACCTTTGAATATTTTACATGAATACCATTGAATTGAATAAATTCCAAATAAGTGACATGAGTCCACGTACAACAGTATATTTTTTATTCACTGTCACTATTAAATACATCCAATACATTACTATTTATTGTGCTTGATTCTGGAACATTACCAATATATGTTGCTAAAAAACAATATCACATGAAGGAATTCATAACAAACAAATCAAAGCAGAGCAGCATCGAAAATATTGCACAACAAAGAAACCATACGGCAACAAGCATCATACTTGGTCTTGGCTGCTATGGCTCCATAACCTACCTGACAGCATGATCTGCAACAAATACAGAGCGTGGAAAACGTGTGAGAAAATGCGTCATGAGTTTATATCATCTAACTTTGCGTCATGCGCACGACAACCTCAGTGCATTCGGGGGAGCGTAACAACTTGTGATAACGCAGTTATTTACACAGTATAGCTACTTGTTTTTAAACAGGATGCTTTATTGCACCATCCTTGCCAGGGACACTTCCCTTAATTGCTACTTCGAATGCATGCAATCACATTAAAGAGTAATTTTATGGTCCTTCAAACTTAAACTTTTTTTTTTTTGTTGTGCTGTGTTTTAAAGTATCTTTTTAGTTGTGACAGTTCTTGATCCAAGGAATATCAGTGTGTTTCAGCTACTGTAACATTTGTATTGTTTGAAAATATTAGAGCAAAACAGGCTTTTCAGTCGATCTAGAAGTACTCTTGAAGAATACAGGACTATAACCAAAATTAATACTAAATCAAGGTACATAAATGGCCGTCATCAAATTCTCAGAAATATTTTAATCCAATTAAATCATATGAAAACTGGAATCAGAATAAGAGAATAAGAAAAATTGTGAATCAAACTGAATTGAATCAATATCAGAACTGCATTAAGAGCTTGTGAATCAAATGGAATTATAAAATCTGTATCAATCCCCAGCCCAACATATGAGTGATCATATAAAAAATAAAAAAAACTTACAAAGCCAAAGGTGCCGTGATAGGTAGCCCTTAAAAGAGTCTTTGGGGTGTAGTTAGCTCCTGCTGACACAAGAAAAAGGGAGGAAAAGAGGAAACATCAGAGAGATATTGCATATCTCAGGTGTGGGATGCTTGATCATATATATATATATATATATATATAGTACTAGATACTATTTATTCTTATATATATATTATATCTTCTATATCTTACCAAGAAACTTAACTAATATACTCCGAACAGTATATATATTTCTATATATATCAAAATCAAATTTTTTAATTATTATTATATTTAAAACATTTCGTATAGCTGCAGTTAATCTAATGTCACATACTGTGTCTGATAGTTAAAACATACTTACAAAGCCAAAGATGATCAATGCTGTGGCTCCTAAAATAGCCTTTGAGGTGTAGTTAGCTCCTGTTGAAACAAATAAAAGAGAGAGAAAAAAGAATCATTATTTTTCGTCAGTGATTATTGACTAAATCATATCATGTTAATGACCATGATCAACATCAATAGATCATAGCTATGACTGCTATGATTGATCACTACAAATCGATTACCAATCAACACTGAAAAAAAGAGGAAGATAATATATCCACTAACCATGTAAAAATAATTACTCTGAAACCTAAAGGAGTGCTGTGATGTAGGATGGGAGATGCACCCCGAGTGGTGAGCATAGGTATTGCCAGTATCCAAATTCATAATATCGGAGGTGATGTGGTTTGTTTCACCCGGCCCCTCTCCCCTCCAGACTGTGAGGCAAACACAGATCAGGTGGTACAGACTTGATGACATCAAAGGAAACGAGCGCACGTGACGATAACTGAAATGAAATATGCCTTTTGTTCCTGTTTTTTCCGCAACTGGCACACGACCCGTTTCTGGGCGTCGCCATGACATACAATTCATAAGGATATTCAAAAAAGGAATACATAACTGATGCTCTAGCATTTTTTTCAGTATAAACACGTATGCTTAACTTAGCATGATACATATTATTGGTATTTTCCATGATTAAGTAGAGTCCAAAAACTACATACATTTCCCCCCCCCCTCCCCCTGCACTTTAACAGAGCAACACTAGACTGTGATGAGACCATTGCATTCTATTAACAAACAAGACAGCATAAAAAGAATTGCATTTTTTCTGAATTAATTGATTATAATATTTATTGAATATCTATTTTTTTCTATGGTCTAGCCACTGAGCCAAATGTTTCAATTTACAATTTCGGAGAGGGGACGCAGTGCACATATAGGCCTACCATCCTGCAAGCGAAGAGATGAGAGGAGGAGCATGCCCGCTAGGTGCATCTCAAACGGACGTCAACACCCATTTAACGCGCCATGCATTTAACTGAGGCGTAAAATACACTATTAGCTAGACAGTAAAGTATGGACAAATATTCTTTGCGGTGCTAAATATACACATATTACTGCGAAAGACCGTCAGTATCAGGCCTCATATATACGGTCTATCATCTGATATAGCTACCAAGTCGTGCCAGGCCAATTGAAGAGTGTCATGAACGCGGCAGTTTTTGAGGGAGGAAAACTAACTTTTCCCTCACGACTGTCCTCGCATAGACTATTAATTAAGATTTTACATAGTACTTTTCTCATATATTGTACACTTCTATGATATTGATAATGGCCCATTTCATTAACAGTAAGTGCAAAAGTACTTACCACAGGAAAACTCGACCAGTTGACGTCTGGCGATTCCTCAGAGGGGAAGTCCCGTAGTGAAGGCACTGCGACAAAAGCCTCAGTATTATATAAACATATGCCCGTTGTTGCGCGCTTTGGCACGCGAATAAAATTTAAATGTTGGGGGGTTGTCACAAGAAAATGTTTATATATTTTTATTTTTTACTCCTTAAAAATGCATTGTATTTCACCACACTTGCATGCTTACCCAGCACATTTATGAGAATGCAGGGATTAACTGTTTTTCGTCTGCAGAACACTTTTAACAGTACCGCATTACGCTTTGAGCAAACAGTAAAGTCCTGCAAATGCCCTATCAGTAAATTACGGTAAATGGCAATTAAAATACCCAGAATTCATATTACATGTAGTTAACCGGTACAAACATCTATACGGCTAGTTTACTGGGACTGTTCTTTGCCGCCGTAAGGTAACTGATAGGTACAGCAAAGTCTTAACAGCTGCAGGACCACAGATAGGAGCACGACGATCACAGATACTGCCCACGATTGTTTCACGATTGCTCAATCTTCGTCTGGGAGCAGCCTGCAAAATTTGTGAGGTGTGTCACGGGTCTTAAAAAGAAATCGGTAGACAGAGGAGGCATGCTCCTCAAAACAAAAAAGCGAATACCATAAAGCTTGCCTCCACATACTGCTGAATGACTGATTATCAGCACAGTTATAAGTTATGCCGCCATACTATTGATCATGCCCCTCGTTCTGGTCCAAACGAACACGGCGTATTTTCAAAACATCAGACTTTTTCTCTGCGGTTTTGGCGTTAAGGCCAATGCAACGCCAGCACCAGGTCACTGAAAACGACATTTTGGCAAATCCGGCCAACGGTGAGAATTTCAAAAAACTCCCGTTGCCAGTGTTTTCGTGACAGCGAAAACTGCGAGATTATTTGTTTGTGACGTCGGAGCATGCATTGCTCTATCTCCACTACTGGATACTTTTTCAGGCTTCTGATTGGCCAAAATGGCTTTATGGTTGAGATTATATCGCCACCTGTTGTTTTGGCATGCTCTTGACAGTGCTTCATTGCATGCGTTTGCGGTTTCATGTGGACAGAGATTTTTTTTTAAACGGAAAAAGGAAAAAGGCACAAACTTAGGCGCTAAAGGATTACCCACCGTTAACATCAACATCCCCTCACAAAATTGTATTTTCCTTCCCATCTTTAGAAAAATAACCGTGTTACATGTGACCATGGCTTTCGTTTGCAGACCTGAAGTTTGCTTTTTTTCACCGTTGTCATGGTTATTGATTTGATTTCGTCATTTTGTTTAGGTGTGTCTTGTTAATTATCCTCATTTGGTCTGTGTACTTAAGTTCCTGTTAGTTCAGTTAGAGTTGTTGGTTCTTGAGCGTCAATGTTATGTGTGTCACCAACCTTCTCTTGCTTGGAAATGACCTATCTGTGGATTTTATTTACAGCCTGCTTATCTTTATCTTTGTCTTCATGCGTGTTCATCGACACAGTATGTGACAACTATGTTTACATTGTTTATTAATAATAACATTTTCTTTTTACTGATATAATGTATTATAATAGTTTGTTTTTATAAATGTATTCTATATAACATTTTATGTGAGTGTAAGTTTAAACATTTCATCTGGAAACTGTGTCAATGTCAAATAAACCACGAGCATGGAATTACATTGAATTAAAATGCTGTTTCCTTAGCTTCACGTAGTCATTCAGAGTTCACTAAACTAATTCTAAAGAACAAACCGCTTGTCTCGTCACTTACAACACAATGACTAAGCCAACCACTATGGTGGGATGTGCAAGGACACTGCAACACCTGTGAGACATTTGGTTTGGAAAAGAAAATGTGGCTTTTGCACACTTCCTGAATACATCCATAAACACCTGTCCTTATTCAATAGCAGTATCTCACTCTTTTTCATTCAATATCGCTGTGTCTCTCGCTCTTTCACTCTCCATCTCGCTGTCTGAAGCAAAGTTTGAATCTCACCCCTTGCTTTTTAAATGCACCCTTTTTCATTTCTGCCACACAGTCGTGGTTTCAAAGAGTGGGGACCCGTGTTGCCTAGGCAACCAACTGTAGTTGATAGTGGGACGTGGGAGAACAATAGCTGCCTGGCACACGTCTTAAAGGCCTGGGACTCATGAGGCTTGTTCAGTTCCTTTTTAGAAATGGCAACCACATTGTTCACGTGTTTTATCTCTTTTTCCTCCTCTTGCAGACACATCCTGGGGTCTTAACCTCAAGGAGAGCAGAGAGACAAGACAGACGATGTCAGATAAAGAACAGGAATGAATGCTTCGAGTCGTGGCGTACAGTAAGGGGTCTGCGTCTCGTCGTCATCGACATTCAAAGCTATCTCTTCTGTGCAGATTCAAAACATTGCTGCTCCTCTCAGTCTCTTAAAGTTGAACTATTTTACGTGGTTTTTTTTTACTTGAGAAGGGACAGACCTGAGCAGAACTCTATACTCAGTACCAAATAGAAATGCGAGTTGCACATAACGCTCCTGTATACCACTGACTGAATTTCATTGTTGTGTTGGGGGGCCTCTTTAGGTTGTTTTTTTTTGCCAAGCAGAAAAATTGCAAAATGATCAGTGCTTGATGAATAGACATGCAGAAATGAAGGACAAACGTAATCGTGCTGATCAACTTCAAACTTTCTTTCTCACCTTTCCTCGTTCTCTCCTCTTTGCGATCATACTGTGGGGAAATCCTGAGGCTTTTGACTAAGGAGGAATCTCTTTGTGTTGGTGCTCTCTCTCTCCTTGCCAGGCTTGAAGGGTGATTGTATTTGTAATTAAGCAAGCAATACGCTGCGCATCAAGAATTCCTGACACATCGGCGTTAACAGGTGGGCATCACACAGAAACGTTTATAATTCTAATAGGACACAAAACATGCAACTGGATTTGCAAATTAGTTTTCATAAGATGTCATGATTAATGTAATAGCAGTACTGTGCTGTATAATTAACAGAAATGCTTAAGTCTGGTACTTGATTACAGCACTAGCACTTTTATTTGGGTTGATTTAATCTAGTGACTCTCCACCATCAGTATTCAGATATGTTGTTACACTGCCAAAACATTTTTTTATAAACATTCTATAGAACATTACATCATTCACAAATATTCTTTGAATGCTACAATGTATGGATAGCCATAGTGAGCATGAGGAAATCAAAATGCCCAGTATAAAACTGAATCTCTTATAGTAGCTAAAAATGTCCTAAAACAAACAGTGAGTGATTTCATATGCAGCCTCTATCTTTCTCATATACACTCTCTTTCTCTCAATCTACACAGTCTGGTAATTATGGTTTCAAGTGGCCTCACATACAAGACCTATGCTTTTCTATTCCAATGGGTAATAAGTAGACCTCTGTTGCTGTGGAAACAGTAGAGTCTGAAAACACGACCAGACCCCATAGGAACAGGTTTTTGTCAGCTGTAAACAAATAAGACATGAAAACACCCATCCTCACACATTCTTTAGCCATCACGCTATAATCATTTGCTCACAGATCATATGCTTGTGTCCACTTACTGGACCAGGAAGCAGAGACGTCTGCTGAAGACCATGTGTTGATGTTTCGTATTAGATTGTGCTTTTGAGAAAGTGAGATAAAAATTATCATTACTGGCTGAGTGAAATATGAATATGAATGAACGGATGGACAAAAGAATGAACAATCAAAAAGTCACTGACACTTTTATTTCTTTATTTGCTTATTCTTATTACAGATTTACTAGCAAAACCAAATGAATTCAGAAATAGAGAATGAAACCGCATTGTACATAACAACATTGATTGAATATTGTAGATAATGTTATTCAGCATTTCAGTATGTTGTTCAGCATTCAGGATTTCCAAAGATCCTGATGAGCAATCGTTTGAAAAGATAGCTCATATTACAACCATTCACTGAAGAGAAGAAAAACATGTCATGCTATATCTATATTTTATAGAGTTATTTATTATATCATTCCAAACCTTTAATGTTCATTCAAATGTTTTTTGTTACAGCTTCAGCTAACATAAATGCAGTTAGAAAACATCATAGGAGTGGATATTCTTTGGTCGAAGTTGAGGTCATCTTAACGATTGATGCATTATGAAATATTGACTGAAATATTGTGTGCTTGGAGCATGTTTGGTGGAAGTAAAGTGAGAAAAGTTCAAGCTTGAAATACCTGAGCTGGTACTAATGTGGGTGTAAACAAACTGAAGGTCAAAGGTGATGTGGCTATTTTAACACAGTCACACGAGAACATATACAGTATGAATGCCTGTGTCTAAGTCAAGGCATGAATACAGATTAACTTCTTCTTGTCAGCTTTATTGTTCATCCTCTCCCTTCACTCAATCTGAACCTTGCTACAGCTCTCTCTGTTCGCTAACAGACCCTCACATTTCAGACAAGGTGTCAATCTTGCACCTCTGCATTTCTGTCATGTTTTTTCTCGTTCTCTCACTCTCTCTAGTCAGTCAGGAAAGATTTGAAAAGAATCTCTCACCTTCAGTTCATAGCCATCTGTGTCTCTGTCTTCACTTCATAGATGCATAGATGATTTTCAAAGGATCCACGCTGGGCTGAATTAAGTGCTGTGAAACCTGTAGATAGACGTAGAGAAGCAAAAAGAGTGTTCCCCTTCCTTTCTTTCCATGTTGTTCATCTACTCACAATCCTCCTGCATTGCTGAGCTTGAGGTTAAATGCTGCTGGCCTTCATACAGGACTCTGCTAGTGATAGAAATTTCAGGAGTTTAATGAGGACTTTAAGGTCAGAAAGACAGTTTAGATGCTAAGCTACGATTCTCTCGATACGATGAAACTCACACGGGGCAGAATAAATCTGCCCAGATAGACAGAGAGATAAATAAATACAGAAAACTGCAAAAAAAAAGTGCCAGTGGGCAATAAATCTATCCATCAGTTGTCCTGGATGACAGTAATCTGAAAATCTTAAATCCACTGACAGGCATTATCTATCAGAACAGATATCATACAGAATTACAGAGCCGACATTCTCTCAGAAAGTTTTTTTTTTCTGAGAAAATTGATAATCTGTTCACCAAGTATCAGCTTATGTGACGAATCCCTCAGCAGCTTGTGTCGATCCATTTAGAATCAGTCCCTTCAGTTTGCATGCTGAATAGCTCCAGTTGGCCATGAAACACTATCATCCTTGTTGACAGTTGTCAAGATCTGCAGTTTTAAATCAGTAATACTCTCAATCAAGCTTGCATCAGATGATGCTCAACTGATCCATGCCTGCCTACAGGAATATGATGCATTATGTTTATTAAAACTTTTGATGAGTAACTGTGCTCAAACTACTGTACTGTAGCAATGCCTATAGTCATGGGTGAGTTTGCTGCACCTATACACCACGGTTGTGCACAATTCAGAATTTATTTTAGAATGTCTTTTAAACTCCAGTTATAAAAAATCTGTATAAATTCTGAATTTATTTTACCTATAGGTTCCTGAATTTCATTTGAATTTGAGGTAACAGGATGCAGAGTTGCAATTTGAATTTAAATGTTGTTCAAGTTATACTTCTTTACAAAGTTTATTTTTTAAAAAAGGAAATTTGAAGGATGGCTTAACAACCTGGTTGGATGGATGTCAATTAGGTGGAAGGACAATTCAGGGTGGGAAAATACTGCATTACCTGTGTTAAATCTCTGTAAATTTTAAATCAGTACATTCTGCTGTCTTTCTTCCAATTCAGCTTCCTGTAGAGTGTGACCAATTCAATTCAAATTCACACCCATTAGTAGAAAGGGAGCCAGTTCTTAAATTCTGAATTTTGTACAACTTGTCATGTTCCGGGTTCTTTGTTTGAGAACAGATCCAAAATCTATAGAAACTCCAATTCAAGTACTGTTCTGAGATCGTTTCACTTGTGTTTTTCCATTACGTCTAAGCTTTTTGTCACTGGATTCAACATTGCGCTCCAAAGCAGCTTTGGTATTCTTCTGATTTCATCATGCAATGCACTTGTTGAACCATTCAGTGCCAGAGGCAACAACGCAACCACACAACACCACAAAACAATCTTCATGCTTGACCGTAGGGAACATAGATATGTTCTGTGAATACCCTTTTGCTTTTTGTAAACACATATATGGTTTCATTTGTTTTTATATATATTATATTCTTCTAGAAAGAGTTTGACACATTAAGTTGTAAGTGTCTTTGTCAAAAGTGGGGTCAGCCTTAGAACTTACAGTGAAGTTTTGGATCCCTGTTTCATTGTGTCTGAAGGCCAATTCGAATCTGTGTGCCAACAGATCAAAGTGTCTTCTCTACAGAAAGAATCCGTTACTGCAGTCTTTAAGTTTTCTCTTGCAGTCACATCCACAGTTGTCGGCCAGACTGGCGTAGTACTGATAGCATCACATCTGTCACGAAAAGAAGCATCAAGGCCCCTGGAGATGGACTTACAGCTTTGAGATTGCTTAGTTGTAGACATGCAAGTCCCATTAGCATGATCACATAAATTACTAACTCTAAGTCATGCTTTTTTTGTAGATTTGTAGATTTACTGTGGCTTTTAACAATTCTCTTGTGGCAAGTTTTTGAATATGAAGAAACTAGGAGTATATATGCAGGGACTGGAACCAAATTCAGAAACATTTCAAATAGACTTCAAAGAAGGACTGACAACCACTGTTGAGCATTTTTATCATCAACGCAATCCAGTGGGGACTAGCATGACAATGACTGTTCTTATAGTAGGACATACATCAAGTCTTTGATGTTTACATATCTTATCCATTAGAGCAAAAACACTTAAGGTTTAAACCGGTGCTCTCCAGAATAAATCTTTCTCCTTTTCAATGACCATGTCAACAGTGATCTCTCCACCAGCATCTAACCAATATCAATAGCTGTATATGTGTTTGTGAATTGCTCAAAGAGCAGAAACTTACTTAAAATTATTTAGAAACTGTTTTTTTTTGTTATGAAATGAAATACAAGATGTAAAAGTGTTAAAATATATACTGTATGTATATATGTTTGTTGGTGTATAGAAGCCATTTCATTTACATATGTGGATAGATCTCCTAAAAATTAAGCAAATAGCTATTATTACATTTATTCATTTATTGACCTACAGTTGAGGAATACAACAAGCAATTCATCATAAACGGGCAAATCAACACAGGATTTGCTCGTAATACAAAGTTTCAGACATATGTCAGATTAGTACAAACAAACCTAGGGATTAAGTAAAAGTGTAAGCAGTGTGTGTGTGTGTGCGTGTGTGTACGCGTTTTTGTGACAAATGAGGACATAATTTGTATAATGACAAAGGTATGACATAGTTATTACAAGGAGAAGGTGACTTTTCAGGACATTACCCCATTTCCCCACTTTCAAAACGCTTATAAATCACACAGAATGGAGTGTATTGGAAATCTGAAATAGCACAAAGTCTCCTGTAAGGGGTAGTTTAGGGGTAGGGTTGGTGTAGGGCAATAGATATACGGTTTGTACAGTATAAAAACCATTACGCCTATGGGATGTCCCCACTTTTCACAAATGTAAACCTGTGTGTGTGTATGTATAATATATTAGTTTACATTATATTCTGTTGGTAAATATTGTATATCTCTGTAATGTGTGTAATTAAGTTTTATGTAAGCATAAATATGTTTACAGAAGAACCAACACAGTGATGGTTGTCATAAATAAACAGCCAGTGTGATCTTATGTAAATTATTAAATCTTCCAAATCTTTCTCAAAAAGAGAAATTCCAAATTTTACATAATATCCAAGGAATTAATAATTGTATTGTTTATGATTATAATTAATGCTCATTTAGCATCAACTGTTTATAAATTCGTTTGATTTGGAACAAGACCAAAATCAACTTGTGGCTTTGCATGGGCAAACATTGTCTTAAAAGATCAGTTCATGATGGATTCTTTCATTGGGGTCCAAAGATCTAATTTTTCCTACTCTTCTCTGTATATGAACGAATGTGCGATGATCAAAAAGGATGTTCCTGACCATGTAAATATTTCTAAAAACAGTAAAACCTTCAAACTGTGCTTAATCAAGTTTAAAGTCATCATGAAATGAAAATTCATCCTATTTTAAAAATTCATGTTATAGATCTTATTATAAACGAGTCATTAAAATACATTTCATTTTTAACTTTTTCTGACCTTGTAATGTTTAATCAAAATGTCATATAACTCAATCTGCAGATGTATGCATAAATGTATGCATTTTTTAGTTTTAAATTCCCCATCATACTTTTTTTTGTTTGTTGTTTGTTTATTTTGCAGCCATTCAGATGTAATTCAGTAAGCTCAGATGTACATCACAATACAAAAAGATCTGTCGCTACATCTATTTCATCTAGACTTTAAGTTGCCTAGCTAGGGGTGCAAGTAAAACTCATATGAACACACAAAGAGTGTACACAACTATAAAATCTGCATATGCTGACTCTGTTCTTGGACTTTATACCAACACCTTTTGGCGTGCATGCATGAAGTTTGTTTATGAAACTCTTGGACTCAATACGAGTGATGTTTCTCATACTGTGTGGGGACTTGCGATACAAAGCTCTCTCTCTATATATATATATCATCACACTGTTTGCAGGGTAGTTGCTATGGATGATACTGCAATATCTTGTTTGGAGGCAAATGCTGTTGAAGCTATCCATTATTATGTTGTGTTTAATGCAGTATGTACAGTATATAGTGTTTGGCTTGATGTACCTTTATGTTTATAATAGTAGTAAATCATTTTGCCACTTTTGCATGTTTTTCTAGGAAGTGTTGTGAGGGATTAATAGATAGTTGCATCCAACTGCATCTGCTGTGAACATAAGAGATCACAAAAATTCAAATTTTTAGGGGTACTATACTGCAGCACCCTCTGCCACCATGCTGTCCTTTCAACACCCCCCTCACCTCATAAACGTCTTCAAAAATATACTGAGATCATAATCCTGCTTTTTCCCCCATGATCTAAGCACCTAACCTCAGCAACATAACTGAGAGTGAATACAGATAATAAGACAGCAGATATGTGAGATTAATGCACATTCACTGAATCTGTATGTGTTTTAAACTTTCTACTTTTATCACCTTACCTTCCATCTCATAATCTCTCCCCATCCTCTCCCTTCATGGCATTCAGCCTGGGTAAAACCATGATGAATTGAGGAGAGGAGAATTAGCTGGATGTTAAATTACATTCTAAGAAGCCTGGAAGCTATGTTAGCTCAGTCTGGCTGGGGTGCAATCTATCCATTAGCACATGTTCCCCTGCATCAGTCCTGAGCCATTAATCACCAAACCAACCTGGGCTACTGTCCACTGAAGCACAGGCGATCAGACAGCTCCTGTCACCAGTGAACTCCCTTTTCCTTATTTTATTGGTGCCCTGCAGGAATATTTGTTTTTGGTTACCTCAACATGCCTGTCCACTAGAGAGTGCAACTTACTGAAGGCTGCTCTAGGCAAAAGACAAAAGTTGGGCAGACTCAAATGCTCCTCTATGGGCACAGATGAGTCAGGCTGTAATTGTGCTGATTTGCAGTGCAGGGAAATGGCATGCTGAAAATCAGCCCTGTTTTACTGCTGGTGACTACTGTAGTACTTATGCCAGTGATGTGATTTATTGCGGAAAATAAAGTCAGTTTTAATATTTCTTTAGAATACCATGGAAAAGTAGTTTATCTTTTAGCTATCGGAAATGGTGGCTAACATTAAGTGATTTAAGAGGCTGCTTAGGGCCCCGGGGAATCAGGGGCCCCATCTGATATTGGCGAAACATATTTGCAGCATTGAGCAATGTAGCCAATCATAGACATATCTGTTGATTTCTTGAACGCAATGACCAGAAGCATTTGATTAACTTTTTTGATCCCCTTCAAATGTTGACTACTGATATATAAAATGTCCTTTTTTGTCCCTTCTCTGGTGAAGCATCTTGAGCAGCTTTAAAAAAAAAAATTATTCACTGCAATGGAGAAAGAGTGGTAGAACCTTCAGCAGTTTGGGTAGCCCATGGGCTAAAATTGGTTATGTAATGGCACTGGTCAAACCATTGAGCTACACAGAACTTTAAGGTCTTCAATGTGACGTCAACATGCAAGATTACAAATGTTATAAAATGATAATTGTGGCTATCATCAATTTATGACTGTTTGTGTTCTAATGACTAATTTTTGTTCTTGTGTATCTCTGATTATCAGGAACCTGCCATCATGGGATTGCCGTCACCAGCCAATGTGCTGAAGTGAGCTGGATTTTTCCTCCAGTTTAAGCCAGCAATCATGGCGGGAATCAAGCGTGGGTACGACGGAAAGATCGCTGGACTATATGACCTGGACAAGACGCTCGGCCGTGGCCATTTCGCCGTGGTCAAACTAGCCCGTCATGTATTCACAGGCCAATTAGTAGCAGTCAAAGTGATCGACAAGACCAAGCCTCGCCACGGTCCGCAACCGGTCCACTCTGTTCCGGGATGTCGCTGTATGAAACTGTTCAGCACCCCAACATCGTTCGGCTCTACGAGGTCATCGACACGCAGACCAAGCTCTACCTGATCTTGGAGCTCGGCGATGGTGGTGACATGTTTGATTACATCATGAAGCACGAGGAGGGACTGAGCGAGGAGCTGGCCAAGAAATATTTCGCCCAGATTGTGCACGCCATCTCGTACTGTCACCGGTTGCATGTGGTTCACCGTGACCTGAAGCCGGAGAATGTGGTGTTCTTTGAGAAACAGGGCCTGGTCAAACTCACCGACTTTGGTTTCAGTAATAAGTTTCAGCCGGGAAAGAAGCTGACCACCAGCTGTGGCTCGCTGGCTTATTCTGCCCCTGAGATCCTGCTGGGAGATGAGTATGATGCACCTGCTGTGGGTAAGTGTGCATAGTAACTCTGCTCAGTAATTCTGACTCCAAAGTTCAAAACAAATCAATACCTATGACGTTTATCCAAGAATATTTTATTTCCTCATTATTATTTTAGTGTCTCGAAAAACTGTTTTAGGGTTACAGTAATTTTATCATGTGTTAAGGAAGTTGTTTGCCACAACTCTCATGGTCGGTTGAGGAAACTGTCTTTGCCCCCATACTAAAAGTAAGAGTTATTATTACTAAAGCTAAAACCATAAAAATGGATTTAATAACATTGCCTAAAATAAACATGAACTGAAATAAAGTATAGATAAATGTATTTACCCTAAACTATATGTATAACTGTAAATATAACTTATTTTGATAAAATTATATTTTGTTTTGTGTTGGAGCCAGTAAAATTGTTGGCAAACTAAGGCAAGAGGAAATCTGACCTCACCAGGCAAACGGGGGAAAAATAATCAATCATCAATGACGAGCCTCAAAATAAGTTCTGGCAAATTTTGGGTCATAGACTAATATGATGAAGAACCAATACGAGCTCTGTAATTTTATGCAAGATCTCACTGTGGTTAAAATGTCTAAGTGTTTTTTTTGGTCATATGTTTTTCATCAGGATTTGAAATTAACACCTGCCAAATGCGGGTAAAAATCAGCTGTGGTGGGTAACGCTGTCAAACCACTAGCCGATTTTGTGGGTTATTTTTCATAAGTTATGTTTACTCATTAATTTCTTGGGGAAGTTCATGCAAGCCAAATCTGCGCAGGTTTAGCGCAAATACTCAACTCGTGAGACATCATGACATTATCGAGTATATTGCAAAAGCGGCGTTATGAGTCTGGTTTGCCAACACAGGCTTTAGGTGGCGTAGGGGCATACGTGCTTTCTTCGTTTCACTGCATGATTCAGTCTATTAATATGCATTAAGAATGATCACAAAATTCAAGATAAGGGCAGAAAATTTATATATTTACAGTGGGTACGGAAAGTATTCAGACCCCCTTAAATTTTTCACTATTTGTTATATTGTAGCCATTTGCTAAACTCATTTAAGTTTTTTTTTTTCCTCATTAATGTACACACATTACCCCATATTGACAGAAAAACACAGATTTGTTTACATTTTTGCAGATTTATTAATAAAGAAAAACTTAAATATCACATGGTCTTAAGTATTCAGACCCTTTCTTTGCTCAGTATTTAGTAGAAGCACATTTTGATCTAATACAGCCATGAGTTTTTTTTTGGGAAAGATGCAACAAGTTTTCACACCTGGATTTGGGGATCCTCTGCATTCCTCCTTGCAGATCCTCTCATTCTGTCAGGTTGGATTGTAACCTTTGGTGGCCAGCCAATTTTTAGGCTCTCCAGAGATGCTCATTGGTTTTAAGTCAGGCTCTGGCTGGGCCATCAAAACAGTCACAGAGTTGTTTGTGGAAGCCACTCCCTTCGTTTCTTTTGCTGTGTGCTTAGGGGTCATTATCTATGTGTGGAGGTAACCTTCGGCCCAGGCTGAGGTCGAGCACTCTGGAGAGGTTTTCGTCCAGGATATCCCTGTACTTAGCCGCATTAATTTTTCCCTCGATTGCAACCAGTCGTCCTGTGCCTGCAGCTGAAAAACACCCCCACATCATGATGCTGCCACCACCATGCTTCATTTTTGGGACTGTATTGGACAGGTGATGATTAGTGCCTGGTTTTCTCCACACATACGCTTAGAATTAAGGCCAAAAAGTTCTATCTTGTCTCATCAGACCAGAGAATATTATTTCTCACCATTTTGGAGTCCTTCAGGTGTTTTTTAGCTAACTCCATGTGGGCTTTCATGTGTCTTGCACTGAGGTGAGGCTTCCGTCGGGCCACTCTGCCATAAAGCCCCAACTGGTGGAGGGCTGCATTGATGGTTGACTTTCTACAACTTTCTCCCATCTCCCGACCGCATCTCTGGAGCTCAGCCACA
>JADLZN010009624.1:0-111837 GCA_018155175.1 Sinocyclocheilus anophthalmus | reverse complement strand
GGATGGGTCCATCGAAACCAGATAAAGAGGCACCAGGGCTCCAACCGACAGGAAAAGGGGGAAGATCAAACCAACTGACACAGACCGACAATCTCATACTCTACACCACACCGACATAACTTCTGTCATTTTAGGAAGACACATAGCTATCTTTCTTAAACACAACACCTACATACTCTCCTCCACCGCAATGCTAGGACCAACCTCTAGTAGAGAGGAGGTACTCCACACCCGTGACACTCGTTTGCTGTCTCACCTCATTCGGTGTCCGTGTGTCTGTTTGTTTTTTTTTCTCTTTGTGTTTTTCTGTATAGCTATATGTTTTAAATTGTTATTTTCATTTTTTCTCTCTCTCCTCTTTCCCTCTCTCTCACTACAATTTCCTTTCCCCTCTAGTCCCCTCATCAGGGAACTCCCTTTACTCAACTTTAAATACAGGTCCCGAAACTAGGATTGACTCCTTTCACCAAAATTTTTTTTGTCGTAAATCGTTGAAACCGATGGCTAGTCAACACCCCAGCGCGTACGGCTACCCTCACCTATGATCAACATGACACTGCCACGCGCATTACCCTGCCCAACCAGACTTTATGGATCAATGTCCCTAAGGGTTCGATCCTCCATATTGACGATTTAGCATTGTATCACCTTACCGACGACGAGTATCAGGCCGAACTCGAAATCTCACCCTTCTTCAAACAGCATTCCTTCGTCCTCGATCCAGAACTGGAAGAAAGGATCAAGGAGGAAGGAACGCAACTTATTGATTTGACTCCGGTTGATACAGCTTTAGAAGATATCGCTCGCCTTCCGCCCGTTCCTCTGCGCCGTCAATCATCGGCTGCGTTGCTTGGGCTGCCCGCCGGTGGCACACTCGTAGTCGCTTTGTCGTCGCTCTACTATTGTCGGATCCGTTTGACTCCTGACACGTTGCCTGCCTCCTACCACGCCAGCGAGTGAACGGACGTTCATGAGAGTCTTCTCACAACAAATGCACGTCCGCACGTCCCGCGCGCATTGTTCCGACGGGATAAAACTGACCAATGAACCTAAAACCCTAACCGGAGAACTCACCAACCTTTTGATATTACGCCCTATACTACGCCTCGTCGACCTCTGTAAATTGATAGCAATCTAAATGACTCACAATGATACAGTACTACTAATACTGTACCTCTAAGTCCTTCTCCCGTTTCTAACCTGAATCATTATTCCCCAAATTACCCAAGTCCCGCACCCAGGATCCGTCATGATGGAGATGTTGTTTGTGTCTTGTGTGTCCCTGTTCTCTGTCTGCCTCTTGTTCCTTGCCCTCCGATCTGGTTCGCATGGGGAACCTCACCTACAAAGGCAAACGGGGACGTATTGTAGGGATTTCTTGTATACAGGCATACGGGAGATGCACTGGATCACCATAATAGAGGCTTTGACTTATCTACAATCAATAGATACCACAGAACCTTTGTGTACGCATACTGAAAAGCCTTTGACGACGAGTATCGTGATGGGATCCCTTTCGTGATCGTGGAGGCTAGAACCCTTATGTTTCCGCACAGTGAACAAGGAAGGAAATGACGCCCTCAGGCAAGCATAGGATGTACAGCGTGACGCCACATGAATATCCCATGATTTTCGACCACCAGCTTGCCGCATGACCAAAACCCTTACTTCCTTGGCATTCCAAAGAAACCGAATGTACACAGACGATTCAGAAGACAATCAGTGAAAATCCTTTGAAAGTATTGGAGCAATATACTCCCAAATAATATGATATGTTTTTTATACTGTCTTAAAATAATGTGGTGGACTGTTGTAGGATATGAAACCACACATGATATGGCCTTACTCGTTGCTTTATACTTTTTCCTCTTGCGTTAGTTACTACGATTACGTGGTATCAAATTACCTGGTGTTTGAGGTTTGAATTAGAGCTGGTGTTGGTCACAGACACCAGTGGGTGTATTGTGTGCGAATAAGAACTGCTAGTATTCATGCATCAATTTTCCGAGGTTGTATTCTACTATGGTTTACTAAAAGTTTCCAAAACGTTGCGAGGCTCGCCACAAACACGCATGTGCTGTCCTATACATGAGAAAGGAACGTCAACACAGGGCGGGTGCGCCCACAACCCGCAGCCACTATTTATTGGAACACGCGACCAGGGGTATTGGACTTACGCCGCGGATCAAACTCCATGCACACAGCTTCGGGCTTGCTTGTTTTAACCCGCAAGAAACGTCGGCTTTCACCTTGGTGAGCGCGACAAAGTGCCCCGCCATACCACCGCCTAGCAAGACCATCAAAGAACTCAGACATTTCAGTTAGACTTCACGATCTTCAGAGAACTTGAAAGTCTTTCAAACTAACTGCTCAAGCCTCTGTGTCAAACCGACAACCAACTACTCCAAGAGGGGTTCCCCAAAAGGACGTCACCCATAAGTCATTCCAACGTCAGATCAACAGCCAATCAGCAACGGAATCCCCTCCAGCACGCCCGCGTCAGCGCCAGAACTGCCTCAGCGTTTCAGCTCTCAACCAAAGAACGCAAGTAACGAACAAAATATTCAACTCAGCTGAACTGGTGTAGAATTAATTTAAGCAGTAAAATTAAGACTGATTCTCTGCTTGGTGTTCTCCTAGGCTGACTTTAAACCACTCGTTAAACGAGTTAGGACTTTGAAAACTTAATGCAACCCCGTCAACTAATTTCCTTGAATCTTTGCGTGTATGTGTATGTTTTAGTTAGGTTTTATGTAATCTAGATTAGCCAATAAAATTCATGTTTCATTTATAAACATATGTCTTGGCTCATATAATTTCAAGGTTAAACTTATGCCAAACGATCGTTGCTTGCTACCTTAACTCGTAGCCTAATTATAATAATTACCTCAATTGTGTGACTATGGCCAGGAAAACACATATTAAATTTATTAAAAGATACTAAGAATCACCGGCTAGCTGGACGACCTTGATTTGAAGTAAAACTAACAAATTTGGAATGGTTTAATCAGGTAGACTTGGGACATTCAGACCCGAGTTCTAGCAAAACCTGAATAAATTAATAATCTCATTCCCTATAATTACAGAATTAAATCATGAATAAATAAATGATCATGTCATTAACCCCTGGCGTCCCAGTTTTTCCAAAAAGAACTTCAAATTTTGATTAATCTGACCACAGAACAGTTTTCCACTTTTGCCACAGTCCATTTTAAATGAGCCTTTGCTCAGAGAAAACGCCTGCGCTTCTGGATAATGTTTCTTTTTTGACCTATAGAGTTTTAGTCGGCAACGGCGAATGTCACGGTGGATTGTGTTCACCGACAATTTTTTCTGGAAGTATTCCTGAGCCCATGTTTGTGATTTCCATTACAGTAGCATTCCTGTATTTGATGCAGTGCCGTCTAAGGGCCCGAACATCACGGGCATCCAGTATGGTTTTCCGGCTTTGACCCTTACGCACAGAGATCGTTCCAGATTCTCTGAATCTTTGGATGATTTTATGCACTGTAGATGATGATAACTTCAAACTCTTGCATTTTTCTCAGGGGGGGGGGGTGAAACGCCTTTCTGATATTGCTCCACAATTTTCGCCGCAGCATTGGGGGAATTGATGATCCTCTCCCCATCTTGACTTCTGAGAGACACTGACACTGAGTTGCAAATTGGTCCTCCAGTCTGTTCCTATATGGTCCATTTACCTTTTCCTTTCCTTTTTTCCGGCCTCTTATTGCCACCTGTCCCAACTTTTTTGGAATGTGTAGCTCTCATGAAATCCAATATGAGCCAATATTTGGCATGACATTTTCAAAATGTCTCACTTTCAACATTAGATATGTTATCTATATTCTATTGTGAATAAAATATAAGTTTATGAGATTTGTAAATTCTTCCATTCCTTTTTTACTCACAATTTTTACAGTGTCCCAACTTTTTGTAATTGGGTTGTAGAATTTAATATGATTATGCCTTAACTCAGATGAATATTATGTTTAGGGCTAGCCCTACAGGATGTAATGAACATATATGGCTTTATGTAGGCTTGATTATGTGTAGAATTGGAGATTTCCAGAATATCGATTGTATTCAAGAATCATTGAATATCACTGAATCCAGAATCTTTTAGAATTTTATAGTTTTAGACCATTGTCTTTGTGCGAATTGCATTCTATAGAAATGCTTTGAATGTCTTTAATCTAAATCCACCAAACTTCAAGTCATACTAAAAATCATCTAGAGTTTCCTTAGATTTTGCTTTAGATTTTTTAAAATCTGCAAAGACAAATGTCACCTCAGAAACTATTGTTTAGAAGTTTCTTTTTAGATGGCTCGAAGACAATTATGTTGATTATTGTCTATGTAAAGCATTTTCGAATCCTATGAAATGTCTATTCTAGATGCAGTATATGGCTCTAAATGTTTGTCACCATTGTCTCCTTGGTGCTTCTAAAAGTGAGATTTACTAACAGCTTGTAATGCATTAAGTCAACTTACTGGTATTTACGCCATTATTTAATGCCCAAAAAGCATGTCCATTTTGTGCTTACATGTCTGCGAGTGTTGCTCATTTGTGCTCCTCTTGGTAGATTGCATTGGTAATTATAGACATAATCTGGCTGTGTCTGTGTTCTTAATTTGCGCATTGTCAGTAGATCACCCACAGAACTTTCCACTCACATCCGTAGCTATTATATGTGGATTTTGCAGTCCTTCGCTACTTGCCGTGTGTGTAGTAAATATGGCCCCTAATCTCTATCGTCTAATTCGAGGTGTGTCAATTTTAGTGCGGTCGAGAGGGGTCCGGTGGAAACCTACTAGAATTATTCCCTATTATGCTCTATAATGTAGTAAATATGTCTCTAACTACAGCTTTTTACATTTGTAGAATGCTTCTCAATCTTCTAAAATTCTTCAGTATTTTCCTTTTGATTCTGTTCTAGAATGCAGTGAATATGTTACTACCTAAAAGGTAGAAACTTCTAGAACTCAGTCAAATCTTCTTCTTCTTCAGTTCTTCAAGAATTTTTATTTTAGATTTTATTATCAATGTACTGTATAATCTTCTAGAATTCTCTTTAAGGGCCATTCATTAAACGTGAATTTCTGAGTAAATCATTCTCAAAACCATTCTTGCATAAATGGTTGCATTGAACTGTATGTGGTAATTTACATAACAGTCATTTCACAATGATTTCTGCAGAAATTCTGCTTGTGTTTCATGAGTAGGGCCTCTATATTCTCTATTAGAATGCATTATGTATTGTTTGTAAATACTTGAGTAAGTCACCATGAGACTGTAGATTACCCTGTGATGCAATAACCCTATATGCAAGGAGAGTATAGAGTGACATCTTAATCTCTCTAAGACTTGAGGCTCTCTAGGAAGGTCAGTGATGTTGGGTTTGGTGTCTGTTAACTCAGAGAGAGAATGATAGTGGTGGATCTTGCTGAAATCGAGAGAGAAAAAGAGAAAAGACAGCGAGGAATAGAAAGGGAGGAGTGATGTCATGTTGGAACAGGGAGACAGTGTGTGTAATGTGAGAGGAGAGGGTCAGGATTGCACTGTGTGAGAGAGAGAGTGTGTGTGTTTTTTTGGTGTGTAGCGTATGCCCACGCAACGGCCTACGCGAGGGAGTTTCACGCTGGCCCTGGTCGGTCTCGGCGCTGTATTACATCATACGCTCACCTCGCGGGTGAAACTGTGACAGCGCAAACGTCTGCGCTAGCGTACAATCATGATCACACAGGCCCTCAGAAATCCTTAAACTAGCCCCATCGACAAACATAGGGAGTACCCACAGCAAGCGTGCTCTCTCATCAGGAACAGGTGTCAAATCTCACGACGTTGCGCTACGCTACCAAGGACCTGCGACAAACACTCCTTGAACATCTGTGCGTGCGCGGGCGCACTAGGGTACCCGCGATAAACCCTTGGTAGACGTGCGCTCGCCTGTTTTCTGGACTATGCATGTAAACTTTCCTTATCTTGGATACTCTCATTGTATCCACATTCTTGTGCTGCCTGGTTTCAATAACAAGTACGTTTATATCCGCTGTGTGACAAGCACGAAGTTTTGGATTTCGGTCCTCTCTTGCGTATGAGGTAGTGTGGGTGAGCTGTCTGTGTTGTGCTACAGGAAAGTCTCTTGGTAAAGCGTCTAAAACAGCGTAGCCAAGTGTCTTCGGCCGGATTAGGGAGGCCGTGAGATTATAGACGCGCATTTCATAGGAACACGTGGTTACTGTTCACGGAGGGTTAATGTCAGCGGACGGGGGCCCTTAGAGAGGCCCCGCTATACACTCTTTCGCTGTTTCCCACTCTCTTTTTATTTCAGACCAAGACTATTTTTTTCTTCACACTATTTTGGCTGAATGGTGGTTCAGAGCTGAGCTGTGGCTTTTCACCACCACAATAATGTAAATCCTTTTTCACCATCTAAAAATTCCCTTATGTTTATTTTACACTAGAAAACAAAAGGAGACTCAGAGCTCAGGCTGCCTCTGATTATGCATACAGTACTTCCCTAATATAAAGTAGAAAAACAGTATGTGAAAAGAGTAGTCCAAGTTTATCCATAAAACAGTATGCAAAAAGTGTCTGAATTACCTACTAAGTTGGCCGAGATTTTAAAGTGTGCGTCCAATGGACTCATAAGACCATGAGAAAAGTTGTGAATGGCAGTGAAGAGATGCAACATGATAAAATGACAGCATGGTGAATAGTATGTCCGGATTACATTCATACTGCAACCAAGTAGAATGCACTTTTTAAAAGTCGCAATGTAAGTACTTAAATTCAAAAGTCTACTTAGAGAGTATGCAATTTTGGATGCCGTTTTGGTATTTAGTGGCGGTTAATGAGAGCAGGTTTTCTGGTATTAGCAGAATGCTAATGTTGTTAGCCTCTTACCCCTTTTTTTGGTAAATAGTTTAGAGTGAAGGAATAGTTCACTGCAAAATTAATATTCTGTCAACTTATACTCACCTTATCTGTATCTGTTACAATGGGTAATTATTCTTCTCCTTCAGTTCCTTCAGGGCTCCCACAAGGGTCCATATTAAGTCCAATGCTGTTTTCCCTATATATGTTACCTTTGGGGAGTATTTTTAGGAAATATGAGATTGCATACCACTGCTACGCTGACGATACTCAATTGCATGTCCCATTACACCCAGTTGATAAGTCCTGTGCTACAGTTGTCAAGTGTCTCGAGGATGTAAAATCCTGGATGGCTAAGAATTTTCTCCATTTAAATGTGAGCAAAACAGATGTGGTTGTTTTTGGTCCTCTTGGCTCTTCACCCATTATTTCTAGTAATTTGGGGCCTCTTTCTAGAAATGTTCATCCATACGCAAAAAAATCTGGGTGTATTTTTTGATTCAGAGCTGAGTTTTGTAAAACAAGTTAATACTGTGGTGAAAACTAGTTTCTACTACTTAAGGTTAATAGCTACGATTAAACCAATGCTCTCATGTAGAAATTTGGAGAAAATCATCCATGCTTTTATATAATCTAGATTGCATTATTGTAATGTTGTATATTTAGGAATTTCTCAGTCATTGGTAAATCGATTACAGCTTGTTCAAAATGCTGCTGCCAGGCTATTGACTGGTAGGAGAAATAGGGATAGAAAAACTCAAATTTTAACTCTTGCAATGGTTACCTGTTAGATATTGGATTGATTTTAAGGCCCTAGTAATAATGTTTAAAATTTTAAACGGTCTCGCGCCTTCGTATCTGTCAGACATTGTTACTTTACATAAACCTGTTAAGAACTTGAAATCTGCTGATAAACTATTGCTCCAGGTACTGCGGTCCCGACTGAAGCGAAAAGGTGATCGATTGCCGGTCCTCGGCTATGGAATAATCTACCTCTAGACATTCGCCATGCCCCCTCTGTTTTTGCCTTTAAAACGGCTTTGAAGAAGCACTTTTATATTATGGCGTTTGAGTCTGATTTAGGAGAGATGTAATGAATGTTTTCTTTTTTGAGATGTTGTGTTTGTTATTGTCTTTGTTTGGTTTTCTTGAATCCATTGTACAGCACTTTGGGCTGCTCCGAAGGCAGTAGAAATGTGCTATATAAGAAACTAAACTAAACTAAACCTTCATGCCATTTTCACATACTGCCTTTTGTGACACAATAAAAAAAGGAATTTGAAAGTGAATGAGTTTGGGGCTTTCAAGCTCCAAATATGACAAGAAAGTCCAATAAAAGAAGTTTGTATGCACTATTTCAAGTATTAAGAAGCCACACATTTGTTTTTGAGAAACCTGTTGTGACATCTTGACACTGCATACTTGAATGTATGCAAACACAAATGAGATTTGATAGCTGAGGGGAATATTTCTAGAAAATAGTTTCAGTTTGTCTGTTGCTCACAAAGCAATCAGATGGCAACTTTTAATACAAACATGAGGAAATAGATATTTATGGTAGTTTATTGTTGCTGTTATTTTGTAGATTTTGGTGCTTGACTGCCCGCCTCACCTTTACTCTGGAAAATAGTAGTTTTCCTCCCATGATAAAGAAAATGTGAGTTTTATTTAGGGGTGAACTATTCCATTAAAAAATGAGCCAAATTACAACAGGGTGTGTATATGTGTGTGTTTCAGAGATGTGAGGTTGTTAAGCATGTGATGGATTGGAGTGTTAGACACAAATGACAATATGTCAGAATGTTAATGACCGTATGTGCATGTGTGTGTGTGTGTGTGTGTGTGTGTGTGTATGCATACACAGTAATCATGCAGTGTAAATGCTGCTATTTAGGCCGGATAAATACAGGTATTTGTTCAGGTGGGGACCCCTCCCTTTCCCTTTCAGCTGTCCGTCAGCTCTCCAATCAGACTGAAATAATTCTTGTCATTTGAGGCTAAAGGTTATTCAGACAAACTGCGTTTCTCCACACTGTGTGGTGGTCCAAGTCTATAGGTGGTATAATGGTGAAGTTAGTGAGTGCTATATTAAACACATTCTGCCTAAATATCAGTGCGGTCAGTGTAGTGCTGGCAGCTTCATGCCAACCCAGAGAGGAAGTTGTGTGGTTGGTGTGTTGAAACTATATATTGCGAGCCACAGCTGAGGAGGCTCTGTTTAGTGCATTATCTGTATGAGAGAGCGCTTTATAGATGTTGATTGTATTATGCTATTAAACTCTCTCATGAGATTGCAGACTATGAGAGAGATTTGTAACAATCTAATATGTCCAATTCACCTCCGCGTCTTTTTTGTATTCATCCACACCCATGCTTTCATTGAAGAATGCAGGGTTTGATCAGCCTTAAGGCAAGAGCCAGTAAACCTCAATTGAGGGCTTCCAGCACAATGTCTCTTGCAGGGAAAGCCATTCTGCCTTGTTGTGCATGCCTGACTATATCTTAAAGGGACAGTTCACCCAAAAATTTTAATTCTATTATTAGGGTCAATGACATGAGGATATTGAAAACCTACAGGTCCTCATAACTATGTTTTAAAGTCAATATGTAAAATATGTCAATATGTCTTAAAATATCAGATAAATAAATATCGGATATGGACATTGGACGTTCTACTATAACTCCTAAATACTTACAACATGAGAATGAGTAAATGCTAACAGATTTGTAATTTTTCTATGAACTGTACCTTTAAGTAAGACCAAATGAGGCACTGAAGATTCTTAGGAACTATGACAAATCGAAACAAGAACTGAATTCTATATGGTACAATTTCCTTATAATGGCAGATGTTTTTTCATGTCATTTTTCTTCTGAAGTTTCATCTGATGAAACCAATTAATCTCACTTTTCCTTCATTTTTCTTTCTTAGGCCAGTGCCTGGTTCCCTTTCCTCGTTGTTGCACCTGAGGAACAGACAGCGACAGCCACTGCCGGCCTCCATGCCTGGCACATTGCCTGACCCGACTATGCAAGGATCGTCTGCTGTTCTGATGCTTGTGAGATCATAAATAAACCCACAAACACACACAATGCATTTACACTTCCCAGTCATGGTTTCCTGATGCCTCTGACAACTGAAACGCATTAATACGCGCACAAGCTCATCTTTCATAGACCATTCTCATGCTTTTCTCAGTGGTCTGCTTTATATTAATGCCTTTTCCATTGCTGTGACCCATATCAGTGGCTGTTTTATTAGGAAGCGCATCAGCAGAGGTGTAATTTTCTACCAATGCTCAATCTGTTCTATTTCGGATATGTCAATAGGAACCTGAAATCAGGCTGAGGAAAGTGTGTGTGTGTGTGTGTTTGAGCGAGCTGCCCATATCATGGTTCTAATGACATGACACATGTTCTCATTGTAACATAAGCCAGTCCATGTTGGCTATTGAGGTAAAAGCAGTTGATTAAATTATTTTTTTTAATCTCAATTGACATCCCAGGAAAGGGGCGCCAGGTGGGGTGATATTTTCAAACCAAATATTCCTCCAATAATGACAGCGGACTGCTGCGCTTTCACCCTGCGAAAGGGTCATCAGGGGGTTGGAAAGGGGGGTCGGAGGGAGATCTTGGAGGTCTTGGGTTTTAGTAATAGGAACCCCAGTCTCTCTCTCTCTCTCTCTTTCTCTCTCTCTCTCACACACACACACACACACACACGTATTGAAAGTACCATTTTACAGTTTCTCTCACCTTAAACTGAACGTAAATCACCAGAACACTCTTTGTATGAGCACAAACATCTAAGACCTCAGTTTCAGCCTTTCGGTCACATTTAATTGAGAATTTCTGAATTAAGAGATTCTGTCTTTCTCACAGAACTGAGCTTTGGTTGAGTTTGTGGTTTTGTTAATAGTCCTATTTTAAGCTTCACACTTCTGCAGTATTCAGCTTCCTCTCTTAGCTTGTCTTTGACTGCTGCTTTTGCCCCACAGTGTTTGCTGGATGCGTAGATACACAACACACCACACACACACCACACACCAACACACACACACACACACACACACCACACAACCACCACACACACACACACACTTTTATTAACTTAATTAACTTTCATTACCATTTCCAGCAAAATCGTCTCTAACGTAAAGCTAATCCCTAAACCTTTAAAAAAATTATGTATTAATTATTAATATTTTAAAATTACTATTCAATTCATCCATACTATTCAATAGTATGTTTCATGTTTTTAGAATAAAAACATGAAAACATTAAATATGAAATGGTTATATTTTTGCCTCAAGACAAAATTGTATCATTTAACTAGCCAGAGAGGTAAGATTTAACTAATTCTAGTAACATTTTTCAGTAATATTGTCGCCAAATGTTTGGAATGTGCATTCACATTTACGCTGTAGCTTGCTCGTTGATTTTTTTATTCAAGTTGTTTCAAGCATCGATGTGATTCTGAAGTAATATATTCACATTTGTGTGTACAGATGGAGAGGCAAATGTCTATGGGCTCTAACATGATGGGCATGCAAGGCCCCACCCACAGCAGCTCATGCTCCTCCCCTCATGTTCCATCCATGCACTCAGAGGCAAAGCTGGTGAGTCAGTCACACACACAAACACACACTTGCATATTTTCCTTCTTGCCTACCCTGTAAGATTTGATTTGAGTTCATTTTTATCTTCTGTTATTGTTACAGAACTAATCACCCAGATAAGATACACAACACATGCATGTATAAGCACAAAAATATTTTTCCCTCTCTTTCTTTCTGTCGCTCAAATGCATATGCAAAGGACATCCATAATACCGCTAAGACATCACAAAACTGACGGTCTTCTCTTGGATTTATTAACTTGTGGTGAATGTATCGCCAGCTTGTCCGTGTTATTATCTCGAATGCAGCTGAACATAGTTAGTTGTGCTCTAGCGCTTGTCTAAACACTATGTGTTCAGCATTAGTTTGGTGTGATTGCTCATCAGATTACACAAAAGCAGGCCAGGTCAGAGCTCTCAGAGAAGATGTAGATGCGAACGCATGTAATATTGTCTTTTATAGAGATAGTGAGAAAGAGGAAAGAATGAACAACAGACGGGGGAGAAATATTTGTATATATTGCCCCAAAGAGGCCGTTACAAAACTGATTTATAGTTTCTCTGAGTGCTAAAGAATGTACAGAAACTGTGACCAGACACACACCTGTTAGTGGATTTGACTGTCTTAAAAAATAATTCAAAACGTTCTAATGAAATAATGCACATGTTTGAGATGTATATCTAGTCATTATTCACTACATTATATAACCCATTCCATTCTTTATTTCTTTCACTGTGGCACAAAAGATTGTATGTTTTACAGAAAACTGTATATGTTTGGTTGCTTTTTTTTTTTTTACTTGTAAAAATACAAATAAAAAAATAAAATAATAAATGGTTGAAAAAAATCAAATCTGCTAAATTATGTACAATAAAAAATAAAAATAAAGAGGGTAGCAATTGTGGTTGCCACAGAGCAGGTGTTAAGTTTTATGTACTGAACCTGATTTTACATACATGCAACTATAATTAAAATATCACTAACACTGCATATCATGCCCATACACGTGATACCAAAAGAAGCATGTACAATTCTACTTGTGCACTGTTAGGTCCACCCAGTGTGCGGAATATTTTATGGAGGTAGAATTTTTTCATCACATTTCTATTAATTTACCCAACTGCGACCAAGTTTTTACCAGCCTTTAGACATTCAATCCTATTAGGATAATTTTACATGGTTAGTGCAAACCATGTTGTTCAATCACAGATGCGATGAAGTCTTCGAGTGCAACAGTGCTTTGTGTTTTGAAATTGTCGTTACACAGTCTCAAAGTTTAGAATGTTCTATGACTGGAATAAAATCACCGAAATACGGCTATTTGGCATTAGTGTGATGTGTGTATTTCAAATATGACACGTCAATGATTTTTTTTTTTTTATCATCATTGTTGAAGCCCGTCCTCATGTATGGAAATAACATCTAGTACTTTTTTCTTCCATATATGAAAATCCTACAGGTTTGGAACCACATAAGGATGGGTAAATGATGACAGAATATGTGTTTTTGTGTGAACAGGACCGTTACATCCGTCAGCCTGGATTTTTACAGTTACCATAGATCCCATTTAAGTTACTGAGAAGGTATTTTCACGCCTCACACGTGTTAGTTGAGATTCCTAGGCCGGTGGCTACGAGGATCAGGAAAACGGACAGATTTGATAATTCGCTTAAAACTCAATAAAGTATCCGTGTCATATCCTGTACTTTCGTGGATTTGGCCTTGAGCCTCAGGAGGGAAGCGTAAATATTTTGCTCTGAGGGGACCCAAAGGGGGTGTAGAAAACCTTGTAACAGCGTTTGCAGACATTTGGCCCCGGCGGCGACTGAAAACTAATACTAGATAAAAAGACAGAGACGGAAGGAGGGTGAGAGAGCGTGTCTGGAGTCAAAGCTTATTTTTTCGAACTAAGGTTAATGAGTGATGATTCTGACGGTGGAAAGAGCATTCAAAGAGCACTTAACTCTCTCTCCTTCTCTCCGTCCCGCTGGAGATTGATCTCCATGTGTATTTTTTAATCCTTTCGTTTTGTTGCTATGGTAACGGGCAGGGGGAGCATAATATTACTTTAATGTGCAGTCTTATCTGTCCTCTGGCTGGACTCCAGGCACATCCCCCCTCTCTGCTTCGCTCTCGGCCCTGATTGTAATTGAATTATAAATTCCTTTTTTTTTTTTTTCCCTTGTGCTCTGACACGTGAAACCATTTGTTTTAAGCTTTCAAGAGTCACTAAAACAATCTTATAGGAAGAATTAAACATCGTTCGAATGCTGGCTAATTTAATTATCTGTAAGAATGCAAATATATATATATATATATAAAAAAAAAACATGCAAAAGTTCACGTTGGGGACTTTAAATAATTAAAGGGGTATATGATGCGATGGATTTCAAAGTTTCCTTTCTCGTTTGGGAGGTACAGTGATCCGGAAACTTGTGCATAGATTAGATCCCTGAAGTTGCAAAGACTAAAGTCTCAAGTCCAAAGATATATTCTTTATAAAAGTTTAGAGTCAGCCACGCCTACCTTAAACGGCTTGTTCTAACACGCCCCCAACATATCTACTTCACTATGTGGAAATATTATCATAATGCTGCCCAAATGTGCACGCATAGAAAGAAGGCATGGTTTCAGGAACAGAAGTTAGTGTTGATGCAGCCATGTCAGAGGGACGCTGTGTGATTCAGTGCGAAAGCAAAAAAGCGCTTATCAGGTGGCCATTCCGGGAAGTGAAGTCGATGCATTTAGGAATCTTTAAGATTGCTTACAACAGAACAACAATGCATTTTACGGACGACCGCTGCGTGAACCTAGGAGAGGAGGAAATTCTGACTTTACTATGACAATCTGGCACTTCTGAATCAACTACTGTTTTGTTATTAGTTTAAGTAATTTTTTTGTGCTTTGACTGTTCAGAATGCAGAGTTTTTGTGATTGTGGGTGGGTGTGCGATTGAGAGAGAGAAAGAGAGACGCGAGAGAGAGAGAAGAGGGGGAGAGAGTAGGGGAGCAGGGGCAATACCGAGACTAAAATTTGGAATCAAACTGAAATGGGGTTATTGGCATGTGAGTAATAAGAAGAAAAAGAGAGAAATGGGATGAGAGAGGATTGAGAGAAGAGAGGAGAAGAGAGGAGGAATCTTTGAGAGTTGATGGAGAAATGTGAGGTATGGAAGAGAAGAAGACGAGAGAGATAGAGAATATAAAAAGAAGACGTAAGAGTGAGAGAAAGATAGAGAGAGCGGGAGGCGGGTCACACACAAAACTCATACCAGCTTCATCACTGTGTCTGTAACGTGACTTTGTTCCCCTTTCGGGCTCTGTTTTTATATTTATTTTGAAAGATGAAGCTTGCGGTTATGGTAAGGGGCGTTATATTTCCGACGTGTGCTTGTGGTGTTCAGCTAATCACAAGGCACTGGGTCAGCTGGCCAATCAGAGCAGACTGCCGCTTGTCGGAAGGAGGGACTTTGTAAAAAAAAACGAAGCGTTAGAGAGGCGGGGCATAGAGGACCTACAATATATTACAGTTATTTTGAAAAAATAATGGTGGTTTTTTAAACATTAACAGCATGTCAACCACTATCTGTTACACCAATACAAAATCCTTAGTGAGTTGATCTTTAAAATAAAGCATCATATGATGCGCTTTCAGCTCCCATAAAGCAATGCAAAAGAAAGCATGCAACATCTTTTAGAGGTGTTGTCCATCCATCACTCCACAATAAAAAACTGCAAATTAAAGTTAAGGCTTATTATTTATGTGGTCCTTGAATTCATTATTCACCAATAATTCTTTAATTTTATCTTTTCTTACCATCTAACGAGAGTATAATCGCCTATCTTATCATACGATACTTATAGGTCTACACCTGCTACTTTTAATGGAACAGCGCAATATTGCGTTTCTTATTCACTGCATGTTCACGGTCCAGTGCTGTCTATAATCTGGTTCTATAGTCTATTAGTCTATCATTGTATGTATATTGTATTGTGTAAGATAGAAAGTAGACACTTTATATATGTTTTTCTTTGTTTTTATCCCCCTTTATCCTAAAGAATCATTTATTTAGTTATTTTTGGGTTAAATGTGTAGTTAGACCAAGTTACACATAACTTGAGCAAGTATGAGTAAAGGCTCGCAGAATTTCACTGTTTTAATAAAAAAAATAAAAATAAAAAAAAACGATTATTTCTCTGAAAAGAGTCTAAAATAATTTACATACATTTTGGTTACTCTTTTTGATTTGTTTTCGTTATTTTATATATTAAACATACAAATTTTTTTTTAAACCAGCGTGCATAGATTTTAGCTTTTTTAAATTCTTTTTTGTGTTAACTTATCTATGGCATGCGCATGTTATCGGCTTGTGGCTGAATGGTAACCGTTGCTATCGAGGTGAACCCTCTTGGTTCGGGATCGGGAGCATGTGATGTCCCCACACCGGCCGGCCACCGGCCCCAGATGATCGCCCAGTGTGGGGACCAGGCCTAAATCTCATTATACAGAGATGGTGACTTATTCCAAATGGGAAATAATTTCACCTTTCCTCACCAACTGTTAACTCATACCCAACCTCCTGAAAGACACAAGAAGAGTCAGAGGAGAGCGAGAGGGTTCGAAACTAGGAGAACATGAAGACCGCGAGGAGACGGATGGATGAAGTGGAAGTCTGTTGTATGTGGTCAGAACTGACAGCGAGAGAGTGGTAATTGTGAGTGATCGTATTGGATTGGACTGGTGGATAATTAGTGTGCATGTGTGTGTGTGTGTGTGTGTGCGTGTGTGTCTGTGCTCTTTGGCCGATGAAGCCAAATTGATTTTGTGGTGGGCCAGGGGGTCTCCGGTGGAAAAAAAAACCTGCTAAAAGTGCTTTTGTTCCCACGGGACCGCTGTCAGATCGTCTCACACATACACACACACACACACACACACACACACAGTGCAGTCTGGCGGAGTGCCGTGCTGTCTTCATACTCTGTGGTTAAGGTGTCATTTATATCAGGCCAGATGTGGATGAGCAGGCTCTTGTGTTTGTGGCTGTTTTGCTCTTGGGCTAAGCAGCAGAATATTTATTATTAATGAAGTCACTGATTATAGGTTTCATATATCCAGTTGTTCGATGTGCTGGGCAGATGTAGTTGCTCTGTTGTTGGAGTGGGAGTGAATTACAGTATAGTGTATATTCATTTTTCACTCTCCATTTACTCTTATGATATATTTTCATAGACATATACTCAACAAGCTATTTATCTCACATAACCAAACAGCACATGTGCTCTGTGCCCGGTCATTTTGTTTTTCCTCCACATGCTGTGTTTTGATACATGAAAGTTCTCATGTCTGTGGAAAAGGAAGCACAAACGCTCTTATCAGAGAGAGGAAAAGGCCTGTGTATGTGCCAGCTGAACCCTGTCAAACTCAGTGCGGATCCACTTTCAGTTCCACCACTGTTTTGGCATGTGCAGATTTTTGAGAGAAAAGTCCCTATGAGTTTCGGGGAGTTATACGCTGTATACAGCTTACAGCTTCCTTTGAATCATTTGCATGTAAATATTTGCTTAGAGCTATAAACTAATGTAATAAAGGGACCTGTGAGACACAGAAAATGAGAATATCCTTTTCTAAATCAGTGTTTTGTCTTGAAAAATATAATGCATATCTGAAAATAAGTGGACATCCCATTGTACATTTTCAAAGAATGTATTTCTATTTTAGTAAATATAATGTAAAATAAATACACATTTTATTTCAACAATTGTTATGCATGTGTTTTTGCTATCTTTTTTAACAGGGGTTATTGATAAGACAAAGACAACAAACAAGCCCGGATGGGCATAAGAATTCAAATGTAGGAGCGTTAAATTTAAAACCTCTTTTTATTTATTTAGAGGTTATTTATTAAAGTTGCAAAGACTAAAGTCTCAAATCCAAAGAGATATTCTTTATAAAATTTAAGAGTCAACCACGCCTACCTAAAACGGCTCGTTCTAACACCGCCCTAATGTTCTAAATCCCGATGTGGAAGCTCTGATAAAGCCGGCCCAAAAGGTTGCACTGCAAAGATAGGGAACATGAAGGCGTTAACTTTTAATTCAATCTGGTTTGTAAGAGAAAGTTGCTTGCTTAGCTCGCCACCGGCATGTCTGTGAAGGACACTGTGTTTCATTGTGAAATAGCGAATCTACTTTGTTTGGCCTTCGATAAAACACGAGGACAGCTATCCGCTTCATCATGCCGGGAGCTGATCCGTGTCTGGTTTGTGAGGAATACAAAAACTTCACGCTGCGATGGATCGATCGGATCGGCTCACTTTACCAGGAACGAAAGCGGAGGTACAGCCCCCGGGGGGCGTCACATGTGGGTTGCCGCAAGCCCTCGGCGCTCCTTCACTCGGGAATCCGGACTCCTCTGCTCACTCTAGGCGAAAGACTTGTTATTGGCCTTCCACAAATGGACTCGCCAGACTATAAATCCACCCAGTGGTTAAATTGTGATAAAACACCGTCCAGACACTTTCAACCCAAATATTCCGGATGTGTGCAGCAAATTTATTATGGAGGACCAGTTTCCTGACTCCTTGGTAGATAGAGCTACAATGTCGGCTGGTTTGACTCAAAAGACTGTTAAGTTTTGTTTGGGAGTGAGAGCTAGGGGCTTGTTGTTTTCATGTTCTCTGATCACAAATGCAGGAGTATGGTTTAGTTTACGCGGCGAGAGCAACGAGACTCGTAAAAAGACAATAAAGGTCCATTATAATCCATAATTATGTCACCATTCGGGAATGCATTACGAATACCTTACGTTTTATAATGGTGGGTTTTTCATGTTTTTGAAATCATCGCTACCGGCCCTGAAGAAGAGGCATCATCAGCAGTAATTGGGACGGGGCACCCGTAACATTTCCGTCGAATGCTTGAGGTATTCGGCCAATCACAATGCACTGGATAAGCTGGCCAATCACAGCACAGAAAAAAACGCCATCGATTGTTTTCAGACCGGTGAGCTTTGTAAAAAATCGACGCGTTTCAGAAAGGCGGGAAATAGAGGAGAAACAATAATGTACAGTATGGGGAAAATAATGCTTTTTGAACCTTAAACCACATAAACACATTTAATTACACCAAATACACAAAATAATGTTCTTTTTAGCAGCCTCATATGACCCCTTTGTATGTGCAAGAGGTATTTGCGAATAGCTACTCAAACACGAAAAAGTTTCATTGACCCAGGACTGAAATCTACGACTCTGATTGGAATGATTAGTCTCCACCATAGTTGCAGGGACAGTTAAAAAACAAACTGTGGGTCTTTGTTTTACTCAGGGGGGAAACGTATCAGGTAATTATCGTTGTTTACATTGTTACTAAGGATTGATTAAATTTGTCACTGAAGCAATCAGGACTAATGATGGCGATTTTATGAGATAACTAAGCAACTCTAATATAGTTCACTGACGCTCTGTGTTCTCGGGGAGGCCCTTGGGCTAGGCATACGCCGCTTCAGATGACTACTTCCTTGCCGGATGCTCCTAAAATGTACTGGTTTTTTTACTTGAAGCTGTTGGAAACACAATAAGGAAGGAACCCTTTCTTAAAGAACATTTCACTGAAGGGATTCAAAGTGATGTAATACGATTTTCATGTGAAGTGTGGAGAATTCAGCTTAAATGTAACGCACCCTCATTCATCCCACAGGAGGATCAGATGATCGCAAATAGTATTCAGATGAGGCATACTTGAAGAAAAGATGTACAAATCTTTATTGTGGTTGGTGTTTACACTATTTAGAAAATATTTTGTGTATTTGCTATAATTATACCAATTCTGTATTATTTTGATTGTATTAGAGTGATGGCCTTGCTTTTTATTAGGAGTCTTTAATATATATTAAAATAATACAAAAAAAATTGATTGATGATAATACAGACAAATAAAATACGCTAACGACCCTTGCAGAGGCCAACATTATTCATAAACAGTAGAATAAGAACAAGAAATAATATAAATCATCAGATGAATCATACCTAGAGAACTGTGTCGAAGTATCTTAATGATTCCAAAAAATAAAATAATCTCAATTGAAAGGCTAATGGTGTCTTGAGGAAACCAGCCCCAGATACTATAACCAGATGTAGTATGGGAATATTAAACCATTAGATTACGCCAATCCCCTATGTGTACAAAATTCTCTAACAAATCGGACTGTTGGTAATGATGAATCAGTTTTTTTAATTAGTTTTTGTATGGTTTAGAAATAAATGAGATTGTTTTTGAGAATGTTAGAAGATGGTTGTTTGTTGAGGGTAGTTGTTTCGATTATTGATGTATTTATTAGTATTTTTACTTTTAATGTCTTCTAAACATACCTGGAACGCGGCCCAGCGATAGTCGTTAGGGGCGAAGGGACATAGTGAAAATGGTTGGTTTTTTTTAAAAAAAGTTTGGTCGAAAACGGAAAATGTGTAGATCGTTTGTGGTGCAAACCCATTTTGAATTTAAGCCCCCCACCAAGCAAATTCCTTAAAACAAATAATAAAAATCTAGAAACTTTGAAAAAAAGATGTAATAAAACATTTTTTCTATTTGGCCTTATAGAAATAAAAGTTTGAATAGTGGAGGAAAGTTAATAAGTACTGTCTATGATAATGAAACGAAAACCTTAAAAAAGTAGTTTGGTATTATATTTTATTATTATTTCTTAGAAAAAGTGTGGTGTATTCCCAAAAAATATGTTTTTAAGAACTTGGCAGATGTGTTTTAAACATTTTTATTTATTTATTTATTTTTTGGACACTTTTTCATGTAAATTCCACATTAACTGAATACATTTTTCAATATAAAAAAGATTATTACTATATTTTTTACATGAAAATACTTCTTCAGTCTTTCTACTTTAAATCAAGTAGTAGCATTTAATTTGATGTTACTTGCCATTTCGTTGTAATTGTTTGTGAATTTTACTATAGTTTTTGAGTGAAAATTGTTTCTCCATTTTGTTTCAGTGTATGTATGTTTTATGTCTGTATGGAAACTGTAATATATTGTCATACCTTCTGTTGTAAATGTGGGATGTTACTATTACTTATTTTTTATGTAACTTAATTTCAAATCTCATGCGTAATTTCAGACTAATTTCAATGACTCAGTATTTCTGCTTCATTGAATTATGTCTCCATCAGTGGAAGGTCACATTAAGTTGCGAGTCCTTTACTGAAGAGACACCTGCAGCTGGTGCACAGGTTGTGTGTGAACCTCTGTTTGCACAACGACAATCTAAATCCATGTTTTGTAAGCAACATCTGTATGAATGGTGGCATTGTTAGGGGATGATGTCACAGGAGAGGGGTGATGAGCTAACGCACAGCTGAAACCAGCCACACCGCGTAGACCGACCATTACATATGTTAACATACAAAGAAAGCGGGAGAGACTAAATGCATCATGGTTGTGACAAAATGTCATGAAACTTTGTTGAACGCTCATCAGAATGGCTACCTACACTATTTACTGCTCACAGCATGTCATATAGGCTATATCTAAAATTTCGATTCACGTAATTAATTGTTAATTCATTTCACTCTTGTTTTTATGCACCTAAATCACAACTGCTTACTTTAAGTTAGTTTCAAAATAGAGAGGCAGAACTTATAGCTTCATTGTCTTTGCAACAAAAGGATTATCTTGTTTAACCAATGCATTTACAATGCACAATTGTGTTTTTCATTGAGTGGGTGGGGGGATGGAGAACATCCAGTGTGCGTTTGAGTTCTAACGGCATGTGTTGTTATAGCTGTAAGAGTCCAGCCTTTTGGGTAATGGTTCAGAGGCCACCAGTGGGTCCACATCACAGTAGAGTTTAGCTGAGTAAACTGGTCACGTTATAAGATGATCACCAAAAACACCATTTAAGGCCCCATTTAAATTAAGGAACTGTTGAGTTTTTTTAGACACTTAATTGCAAATAAATGAAAGTGTATTATAGTTTAAATGTATATTAAATGCAATTATAGCTGAACATAAGAGTGATTTTTTCACCAAATTGAGTAGGACTTAAGTATATCTTTATATATATTTTCATAATTACTTCTATTGTCTTTTAAATATTGTACTGCTGAATGTAAAAGCATTTATGATGTTAAAATATACTTAAATATAATTTCTACTGAAACTTGTATGCCATCTATTCAAATGTATTTGTAATTACATGTTTATAATGAAGTAGCTATTTAGTACATTTACATTTATATGAACTTTTACTATTTTGTTAACTTTTATAAACCATTGCTACCTACTAATGCAGTATGTTAGTCAACACTTCAAAAAAGTGTATTTCTTTAAAGCACAACAAAAGGTCATGATTTAAAATTTATGATAAGTTTGAGATTATTGCAAAATTTACATTTTAAACATGTACTTAACAGGTGTGCTGATATTATATTGCATTATATCTGCAAGTACAGTTCTCCTTCAGGAACTCGAGCTGCATCGGAAAACGCTATGGGAACGAATGCCTTCAGCGTGACCGTGCTCTGAATCACGTGTGTAATCAGTCCAATGGATGGGCGAGACGTTACGGGCGGGGGGTGACGTAGCGACCAGGAAGCTTAAAAGCATGTGCGGTGGAACCGGCGTCAGCTTTCTGTCATTCAGCAAGCACTCTGTGTGTGTGTCAGTCGCTATCTGTTTGTGAGTCTTATTTAGTCTTGTCCCACTGATAAGCTCTATTATGTCTTAAGCTGAGGCTAAGACAAAGCATTTGGGCGAGAGCAGACAGTGTTATAGGCTGTGTGTTCCTCCCTGCCTGCGCTACATTACGGGTGGGGATACACACAGTCTGTGCATTGTCTGCTTGGGAACGAGGCACACAGAGTCGGGCTCTCGAGGGAGAAGACTGCCCGCATTGTGAGCGTCTGCCGCTACGTATGCTGTGCTCCCGGAAGGCTCTCTTTGAGGACGGAGCCTTCACCAGCATTCCTAATGGTACTGGCCCCACTTCCGCTGAGGCGGAGCGGTGGCTGCACTTGTGGGGTTTGCAGATGGATCTGGTGGAGGGAATGGAGACGGGCGAGTCCCTATCTTCTTCCTCACCCACCAGATCCAGCACCCGCTCTCTGGGATCGGAAGCCCGCTCTGCGGTTTCTTCCCCCCAGGGAGAGGGCTCGACGGTCCTGCTTGTCTTCCTCCGAGGAGGTTGACGTGGAGGGCGTTGATGAGGATTCTCCCCCTCATTTGCCCCAGTATGAGGAGCTATTGGAGGTGGTTACTCACGCTGTGGCCAAGTTGAACATCGATTGGCCCGCAGAGAAACAGGCTGAACCGCAGAAAAGCAAGCTGGATGAAAGCTTTCTACGGTCTAGGCCGCCACCTCCACGCCGGAGCCTGCCGTTCTTTCCCGACCTCCACACCGAGATGTCAAGGTTGTGGGCTAGACCATTCTCGGCCTGCCTCTTTATCCCTGCTTCCGACTATTATGTTAACATGGTGGGGTTGAGTGAGCGCGGTTACAGGGCGATGCCCCGGGTTGAGCAGACGCTTGCGAGCTATCTGTCCCCCGGTGCGGCATCGTCCTTGAAGGCTCTGGCATTGCCCTCCAAGCTGCTGCGTACAACTTCAGCGCTGGGGGGCAAGGGGTACACGGCAGCAGGTCAGGCTGGTGCGTGTCTGCACACTATGGCAGTGTTACAGCCACACCAAGCCGACCTGCTGAGAATCGCGGACAGGGCGATGCGTTTAAGTCCTGAGGAATCACACCGTGCTCAGTCTAACCGCTGATCGGTCCTCTCCGTGCCCCCAAGAGACCGACCGTAGGGGCATCGGCAGGTCTAGGGCTGACTGGTGGAGGCTGAGAGGCACCTGTGGTTGAGCCTGTCTGACATGAAAGAGAAGGACAGGGTCTTCCTCATGGACGCCCCTCTTGCACCTTCTGGCCTTTTCGGCGACGCCGTCAACTCCGTCATCGACAGGTACCAGGAGGCTCGTAAACAAGCAGCGGCGTTTCAGCCCCCTCCGTGTACCAGCTCCTCATACCGGGAGGCTCAAAGCATCTGGGTCGGGGACTTCGAAGTTTAAGCCAGATCTCAGACCGCCCTTCAGACTAAGAGTCCCCGACCAAGAAGATCGACGCAGTAAACCTCAGTCCCTCAGGAGATTCGTTGTCCAACCCTGCCACCTTCGCCATTTTCCCCGCCCGGAAATTAATGGTACTAGAGGATCGCTACCTCTAACTGAGGTCTCTAGAGCAGCTAGTTTGGCCGTCCCCTGCCGGTCCGCCACTTTAGGGCACCAAGCTAGCCGCTCTGACTACACCAGAGGTCAGCCTCGAGAGACGGATTCCCTTAGTAGACTATTTGGTAGCGTGGAAACTACTGTCAAATGTATCTCAGTGTTTCCTGCACACTGTAGAAAAAGGCTACAGAATCCAGTTCGGTTCTCATCCGCCTCGTTTCAATGGGGTCATCCCACTCTGGTGGGCCCCGAGCAGGCTCTGGTCATGGAACAGGAAGTAGACACGCTCTTGAGGAAGGAGGCCATCGAGGTGGTCCCTCTGCACGAGACAGACTCTGGGTTCTATAGCTGTTACTTCATTGTTCCGAAGAAGGATGGGTGGTTGCGTCCTATTTTAGATCTGCGTCAGTTGAACCGCTTAGTCATATGACTGAAGTCCAGGATGCTTTCACTCAAACAGGTCGTGTCTCAGATCGATCACGATCGTCGTGTCACGATCGATCTAAAAGACACATACTTCCACATCTCCATCCTTCCCCATCACAGGAAGTTCCTTAGGTTTGCTTTCGGGGGCAAAGCATACAAATATTGTGTTCTTCCTTTCGGCCTTACACTCTCACCCCGCACTTTCACAAAATGTGTGGATGCAGCCCTGGCTCCGTTACGACTCCAGGGCATCCGCATACTAAACCATATCGACGATTGGTTGATTTTAGCTCAATCACAGCAGACGGTGGTTCGACATCGAGATGTCATTCTTGCCCACATGAAAGAGCTGGGGTTAAGACTAAACACCAAGAAAAGTCCATTACAGAGAACCACTTATCTGGGCATGGTGTGGGATTCGACCACGATGCAGGCATGTCTGTCTCCTGCTCGGATCGAGTCGATCCTCACCTCAGTCACGAGAGTAAGAGAAGGCCGTTCACTCACTGTCAAGCAGTTTCAAAAGCTGTTTGGTCTGATGGCAGCTGCGTCCAACGTCATAACTCTTGGCCTTCTGTACATGTGACCCCTACAGTGGTGGCTCAAGACCTAGGGGTTCTCCCCTAGGGGAAACCCGCTCCGCATGCTCAAGGTAACACAGTGATGCCTACATGCCTTAGACATGTGGAGGAAACCTTGGTTCTTGTCTCAGGGCCCGGCGCAGGGGACTCCTTGTCGCCACGACAGCTACGACGCACCAGCGTCCCTCACCGGTTGAAGAGCGGTCATGAGTGGCCGCTCAGCCCGCGGTCTGTGGAGCAATTTGCCATCTCACGTGTCAGCATCAACTGCCTGAAGATGCTGCCGTGTTCTAAGTAGGAAACACTTTCTCCTCCCAAACCTAAGAGATCCGCCCTGTGGTTGGGGCGCACCGACAACACGGTGGGTCGCTACCTCAACCACAGGGAGGTCTGTGTTTCGCACCCACTTTACTGCTGGCACAGACCAGATCCTTGTGTGGTCCCAGGGCAAACTCCTCTCGCTGAGAGCAGTTCACATTCCTGGTTATCTCAATATGGGAGCAGACATCCTGTCGAGGCAGGGGCCGAGGCCCGGGGAATGGAGGCTTCACTCTGAGGTGGTGAGCAGATTGTAGATTTTCGTCTGTATGCCTTTTCCCCCGATCGCTCTGCTCCCGGGAGTTCGGGAGAGAGTGCGCCGGGACGGGGTCCGTCTACTACTAGTGGCCCTGTTCTGGCCGGGCCGAGTATGGTTCTTGGATTTGATTTCCCTTCTCGACGGCTCTCCATAGGAGATTCTTATCAGGAGCGATCTCCTCTCACAGGCGGAGGGTACGATCTTTCACCCCCGCCCGGAACTGTGGATGCTGTCGGTATGGCCTCTGAGGGGGCACAACTCGTAGCTTCCGGTCTCTCAACCGAGGTTGTTGAGACCATCCTCCAATCCAGAGCTCCCTCTATGAGGAAACTGTATGCCTTGAAGTGGAAACTTTTTACTTCTTGGTGCGGAGACCGCCAGCCCGACCCAGCTAACTGCCCGTTTGTTACAGTTCTGGAGTTCCTGCAGGCCTTTTTATCCACAGGGTTGACTCACTCCACCATAGAGGTCTTCGTGGTGGCCATTGCGGCCTACCGCGCTCCTATTGGTGGCTAGTCAGTGGGCAGACACCCCCTGGTTTATGTTTCCTCTGTGGTGCGCTGAGGCTGAGGACTCCGGTAAGATCTCGTGTCCCCCCGTGGGACCTGGCTGTGGTGTTAGAAGCTCTTTGTAGGCCTCCCTTCGAGCCTATTGATGAGATATCTGATCGCCTCCTTACTATAAAAACTACCTTCCTTCCGGCGATATCTTCTCTCAAGAGAGTGGTGGATCTGCAGGCCCTCTCAGTGGCTCCCCAGAATTTGTTGCACCCGTCCTGGACACAGCGTTCCTCTACACAACCCGAGCAGGGGATGTCCCAAGGTCCCCTCCTCTACCCCAGGCCTTCTGTCCTCCTTCTTTCCGGGAGCCCGACCAGCAGAAGCCTTAATGTATGTTCCATGTGGAGCACGACACATAAGTCCACTGAGCTGCCCTGTGGAGAAAGGGCGGACTACTGCTCTCGTGTGTAACGGTCCCCCAAGAGAGTTCTCCCGGCTCGAAACAGACCCTCATTAACCGGTGGATAGTGGGTTGCTATTTCCAATTGGCTTATTAGTCCATCTGATCTCCCCTCGCCTCTGGTCAGGCTCACTCAAAACCGAATGGTGGCGGCTCCAGGCCTTGTAGATTGGTATTTTGCAGGGTGTCTGCATTCTGCGGTTGGTGCACACCCCTAACTTCGTCAGGTTCTTATGGCCTAGATATGCAGCCACTCCTGCTCTTCTGTTCTCTCTGCCATAACTGTGCTCGTCCCATTAGCCAGATTTGTAAGTCTGGCGGCGTGGGCACACTCGTTCCCATGTAACCATGGTTCCCAGAGGGAACGAGATGCTGCGTCTCAGTGCCACACTTCCGGCATCCCTGCGAGCGCTTGCTTCATTCCTAGAAGCTGACGCCGGTTCCACCGCATGTGCTTTTAAGCTTCCTGGTCGCTACGTCACCCCACCCGTGGTGTCTCGATTACACACTTGATTCACAGCACGGTCACGCTGAAGGTGTTCCCATAGCGTTTTCCGATGCAGCGTCTTGTTCCCTCAGGGAACCATGGTTACATGCGTAACCTGGAGAAGTTTTTTAAAAATATACTTTAAAGATTGTAAGTACACTACAAATGCACATTCAATACATTTAAGCACACTTCTTTTTGTAGTTTAACAGTGCAGTCAATTGTCCGCACAGCAGCTATTTATGTTTATTTTGTAACTAATTTGATATTTCCTTAACTATACATTTACAGCCACACATGAAATAAACTTCACTTTTTTCTGTATCTTCACTTGTATAACTAAATATGTCAAATAAAGATTTGCTAAAACTAAGTTCCTCATCAAACGACCTACACTTTATTCCGAGAGCTGTAGCTGATACCTTTATTTGTCTAAATGCAACACATGCTAATACATTTCAGTACTAAAGACATTAACCTACCTGTCTTTTCCTCTTTGAAGTTAAGGACCCTCGGTACTCGCAGATCCACACCATGAGCGCAATCAGCTCTGTTTTTACAACTGTTTGACCCTGAAATGTTTCAAATGGTGTTTGTTGAATGCACTGTGTAAGTAATACAGGTTGATTGGGAAGGCTGGAGCCTCTTTCATTTCATGCTGTGCGGTATTTACATGGTAAAATGATGGATGTCTGTGTCGGCAGTTGCACTCGCGTTGATTAGCTTGTCTGTGGAGCTGATGGTGTCTGCTTTTGTTAGGTGATCCTGATTGGGTTCTGTAGCTATTACCCAACCTGCCATTCAGGAGAGGCTTTAAGGTAGTGATTTTCTTTCTCAGCTCATGCTTCAGAGGAGAGTTCTGGTGCCGAGCCACTTTATGAAGTGGGAATTCAGTATTTAAAGAGCTTGTGTTATTAAAAAAAAAGTATAGCTACAAAAAACGGGTGTTGGATTTACTTTAAAACAATTTCTATGCTAGTAAACTTCATTTAGATTTACATTTATGCATTTGGCATTTTTTATCCAAAGTGACTTTGGATATTTGAATAGTTCTTGCTTTCCATGGGAATCAAACCCATTACATTGGCGTTGCTTGCTCCATGCTCTACTGTTTGAAATTACAGGAAGGAAATTTCACAAATATTACACAGAAATGGCAAGTAACACATTAAATGAAATGTGTTAAAACACATTTTATTCTAAAATATACTTCAGTAATCTTTTATTTACAACTTAATTTTTTTTACAGTGTATGACATTAAAATGTACATATTTTTCTTAATAAACGTACTTTTTTACAATAAGGGGTGATTTTTAACATTAGTTAATGCTTTAGGTATCATGAGCAATGAATGAACAACATTTTTTAAGCATTATTAATGTATTTATAAATATGTAATTATTTATAAACAAACTGTTCCTTATTCATTCATGTCCATTCATAAGACATTAATTTATGATTAACTTGAAGTGTTAAAAATATGTTTATTGACATTAATTAAATCAGTACTATTCCCTGTTAGTTCATTATATCTAATGCATAAATTGCTATAAATAAATTGAACCTTATTCTAAAAAGTTAACAAATATTTTCATTATTTTTCATTACAACATAATTCCTTATTAAACATAATTAAAACATAACTTTTCTCTGCTAACTGTTCTTTTCATCCAGTAATGTCATATCCCACTTTTCTCAATCCAATCAATTCTCAGTAGATAAAATCTAGTCCCTCCCGACATTTCTCGCTCAAAATTCTGCTTCACTCTGAAATGTCACATTTTAGAAGTTAAATGCATTTCAAATACACTTTTGTGTTATGTTTTAACCCTTTAAACTATTTCGAGATCCTGAAGTCTGAAATCTTTTTTAGAAGAATGAATGTCCTTATTTTTTTGCCACATGCGTCTGCTTGTAGTTTTTTGCCTTCCCGCTGTCATTCTGTATAAATGACAGCGGGAAGGCATTCTGCATCATGTATAAAATTCCTGCTCTGGGACAAAATGCAATGTAAAGCCAAATTAAAGTGGTTCCAAATGATTAGCCTGGCAAAGCAGACACAGACCCACAGTTGTGCCAAACAGTGCAGTCTGACGGCAACACTCCCACCAAACGGATTGCCTCTCCCGACTCAGAAACCCTCCCATAAGAAATCAGTTAAGTGGTCCTCAGCTCACAGCCGCTAGCAGGGTCTTGCTTAAGGGGGCGAGATGGGAGTGGGGGTGGGGGATTGTTAAAAATGAGCTAATGGGCTGTGTGGTGCAGGGATCAGGCATGCGCAGCGAGGCACAGCAGGGCCTGGACGCGGAAAGACGAGGGCAAGACCCTTATTGAGTCTGGCATCAGTATTCAGGGAAACTGGGAGAAATAGATGGGCGTCTCGTACCTTGGAGTCCTCAGAGTGCAGGAACCAGTGCCAGGAAAATTACAGCTCAGATTTATGCAACGAGGGTGAGTGAACATAAAGCACATTACAGACCCAGAGGGCTGAAGGACTCAAGAGTTAATGGCTGAGACGTTGAATCTATGGGACTCTAGTGCAGGATACTTTATACCTCTGATTTCAACCTCCTCTGTGGTGGGAAACGACTGTAAAATAGCACAGCCATGACTAGTACGGATAGTATAAAAGCATAACATCACATTTGCAATTAAATATTTTTATAGTGTGCTGAATGGGGCTGTCAATTGAACACATTGCAATTTATTAAAAATAAATACATTAAAAAGAATGTGTCAATTTTTTTTATAATTAATTTAAAACTCGTTTTAAACAATGCAGTAAAAGCAGTAATATTATGAAATATTATTGCAATTCGAAAGAACAGTTTTCTATTTTCATATATTTTAAAATGTACTTCTTTCTATGATAGCAATGCTGCATTTTTAGCAGCCATTATTCCACTCTTCAGTTTTTTTTTGAAATGATAGAAGTTTAAAAGAACAGCATTTATTTAAAATATGCATTTATTACAATGTAAAAGTCTTCACTGACAGTTTTTTAATCAATTTAATTCATCATTGCTGAATAAAAGTAATATAAGAGTAAATATTTTTTTTTGTATAATTTACACATTTAATCATAATATAATTCTATAATATGAAATATCATGCAAGTACACTTCTAATTTTACACATTTTCATGAAACCAAGGGCTCCAACTTTCTCATTTGGTTTATGTTAGAAGGAGAGAGAAGTCTCACAGTTTATAAAGTGTAATCGTTACAGGCAAGGAACAGGAGAGAGATGAAAGGAAATAGAGAAGAAAAGGAACAACACAGAAAGAGATTGGCAGAAAGAGTATTAGACAGGTAGAGCTGTCACTGATATGGTTTAGAGTGAGTTTAGTTGGCAGTAAGTCTGGGCTCTTTCTGGCACAACATACACACACACACACACACACACACACACTGTCCTGATCCACTTCTACCCAGGGGCTCCCTTTTACCTCTGACCTCATTCACTTTGATTTACTCCTTCAGCAGCAGGTGTGGCCCTCCCTTTCTCCTTACACTCTTTTATTGATATGAAGTCATTCCTCCGTCTGCAGAAAGCTGAGTCTGTTGTAAAGATGCACCTTGATGCACTCGCAATGATATCACTCAAACACAAAGTGTCACGAAGGAAGAGGCAATTAATAAATACCATTAATGTGCAATTACCCATCATGCCTCAGGCTTTGTGAAAGACATGACTGAGTGAGAGAAATGAGAGGTCAGAAAGGAGAGGCTAAAGGTCAGTGATGAAACAGAGAAGAATTTTAAAGGATTGCTGCTTTTATGACTGTGGACAGACAGATATCTGTATGGATATCACATGACCGAAACCTGATAGATCATCGGATGGGCTCTATGTTTTACATCACTTAAAATATCTGATGATTGATTTGTAGAAGGAAAGGAACAGGATGAGAAACATTGTGGGTCGTTTTTGTGGAGGATATTATCCATGTCCAGACATATTCCCCTACCATAGTGTTGTGTTGCCACATTTCCATACAGTTTGGTCCAATTTGAAGCTTGTTGTGGCCAAGAATCATGGCCTTTTTTCTGCTTTTACATGCCATTTAGGTGTGGGATCATCTGAAATTGAATATATATATATTAAAAAGAATGGCAACAGTTTTAAGAAAACTAAACAAAAGAAAACAAAACATTTAACATTTACATTTAATCATTTAGCAGACGCTTTTTATCCAAAACGACTTACAAATGAGAAGAGCAAATAGAAGCAATTCTGACCAATAGGAGGGCAACAGTATACAAGTGCTGTAACAAGTCTCAGTTAGTCTAGCACAGCACATATACCAGTTGTTTTTTTTGTTTTTGTTTTTGTTTTTCAGGAAAAGAGACAAACAGAATCAGAACATGTTAGCATTAGTTAGTCAAAAGTGCTGCCGAAAACTAATTTTCCTTTAGACATTTTTTGAAGATGGCTAAAGACTCAGTTGCTCGGATTGAGATAGGCAGGTTGTTCCACCAGCTGGGCACAGTCCAGGTAAAGGTCCATGAGAGTGATTTCGTGCCTCTTTGGGATGGTACCATGAAGCGTCGTTCACTTGCAGAACACAAGCTTCTGGAGGGTGCATAGGAGCGAGGTGAGCCGCCTGGCCGGGTGGTGCAGTGACAACAATCTCTCTCTGAATGTGGAGAAGACGAAGGAGATTGTTGTTGACTTCAGGAGAGTGCGCACTCAGCATGCTCCTCTGTCCGTCAATGGTGTGACTGTGGAGAGGGTGAGCAGCACCAAGTTTCTGGGTGTGCACATCACAGAGGATCTTTCCTGGACTGACAACACCGCAGCACTGTCCAAGAAAGCACAGCAGCGTCTCTACTTCCTCCTCAAACTGAGAAGAGCCAGAGCCCCGGCCCCCATCATGTGCACCTTCTACATAGGCACCATCGAGAGCATTCTGACGAGGTGCATCACTGTGTGGTATGGCGCCTGCAAAGCGTCCTGCCGCAAGACACTTCAACGCATAGTGAGAGCAGCTGAGAAGATTGTTGGTGCCTCTCTCCCCTCCCTTCAGGATATCTACAACACCCGTCTCACCCGCAAAGCCCTCTGCATTGCAGGTGATCCCACCCACCCGACACACAGCTTCTTTAGTCTGCTGCCATCAGGGAGGAGACTGCGTAGTCTCCAGGCCAGGACCAGCAGACTAAAGAACAGCTTCATCCATCAGGCTGCCAGGAAGCTGAACTCCCTCCCGACCTAGCCCCCCCTCCCCTCTGTAGCGTCTGGAACACTCCAACACACAATATATATTTTGTTAGCTAGATTTCACAAATACTTTGTAACACCCCAGGACGCCGAACATGACCCTGGTTTCATGGTAACCCGATACTTTTACAACCTTGTGGAATGCGAGCCGTCTCTCATTCTGTTTTCTCCAGAAACAAGGGGTACAAATGCCCAGGAGAAATGGACTGTTCTACTACTTAATTCATAGGAAAACCTTTCTTTGAATGAACACACATTTTCTTCAGGCCATTGTGTTTATTATTGCTGTGTTGTATTTAATCTTTTGTATTATAGACTATTTTTATTCATGTTTACGATAAACCACTCATTCATATAATTAACTCTACCATGTCTAGTATCTATGAATTCGTCTTCGTATGATCTAACTGAGAGTGCATATTACATGCTGATACCTTTGCAACATATTAGTGTTCTAATAATCTTTAATAGTTTTTGCATCAGCAACCAATCTAGTTACATATGCAAAATACCATGCTTACAGACAAAGGGCCATAAAAACACAGAACTCCCACTTGAGATTCCGGACTTCCCCATTGGGCGAGCCCATCTTGAGAGGCGTGAATCTTTGGATTCTTTAAAGGCCGTACTTCATGTGACCCGCCCAGTTGGTGGTTCGGTCAGAAGCAAAGATGACGATGTGAGAAAAACGCTTCAGGATACCAAAGCATCTGTGCCAGGCCTTTTCTTCGGCCTAGTCCTTTCTATTCATCAAGTAACACTGACTCAAACCGGTTCTTCTCATCGACCCGAATTCAGCAAAGATCTACGGGAAGCTTTAATATTTGCATCAGGAATCTCTTTCAGACAGACGAGACGTGCAAGTATTGAAACTTAGTTTTATTAATTGATACATGAGGTATCACTCACACTTTTTACAAAGGTGTGTTTGAACTCAGAATCTGACGTATCCCTGAAGGCTTAGATCTGCTGAATATGCAAAGTGTTCTATAAAATTCATTCTTTATGCCTCTTTTTGTACTGAGTTAAACTTTAACCCTTTTCCTATACCAACTGTATGTGTGTGTTTGTGTGTGTGTTTGTGTGTGTGTATGTTAGACCAGTTTTTGTGTTTATGTAGTATGTTGGACTAGTTTTAGTGTTTATGTAGTTAATAAAACCTTTCTTGTATCACACTTGACGTGTTCATTTTTTACTCATAACCGGAGTCAATAATCCTGCAGATTTACGTTACAAACTTATAGAATTGTACAGTAGGAAAGTTATTTCCTTTAACCAGGAAAGTAACGTTCTTAGAATTGACAGACAGTTGACCCAGAGAGGTCAGCTAAATATCTACAGCGGATCTATTGTTTTTTTTTAATCTAAAATATGAATAGGTAATTATAACTAGTTATGGTTAATTAATCATATTTCCCATGAGCTGATTCGCTACACCTCTTTTGCCCGACGCACCACTGAACTCTGACCCTCTAACGGACTCTTCCACTCCCCCCTTCCCAATACACACACACACTGTCACTTTAGTCAGTCTGAAATAAGCTCTTTTGCACTACAAATACTTTTTTTGCACTACAATCATTATATCCGCACTGTTGTTTACTTTACTGGTTTGCACTCTATCTGCCATATGCCTTGTGCTTTATATATTTTTTTTTACATTTGACCTTATTTTGTATATTTGTATAGTTGTATTTTGTGTTTTGTATTTAATCTGTATTTATGTTATCTGTATGCACCCAAGGGTCTGAGAGTAACGTAATTTCAATTCTCTGTGTATGTGCTGTACATGTGGAAGAATTGACAATAAAGCAGACTTGAACTTGAACTTGAACTTGATAAGTCTGAACTAGTGAGTTTAGGTACTTTGGGGCAGAGCCAGTGGTTGTCTTGTAGACAAACATCAGTACCTTGAATTTGATGCTATTGGCAGCCAGTGTAAACTAATGGAGAGAGGTGTGACGTGGGCTTTCTTCGGCTCGTTAAAGACTCTCTCTGCTGCATTCTGGATCAGTTGCAGAGGCTTGATAGTACATGCGGGAAGGAGCATTACAATAATCCAGTCTGGAGAGAACAGGAGCTTGGACAAGGAGATAGGCCGTTGTAGTAATATGGTCTGTGAAGCTTAGCTAATCATCAATCACAACTCCAAGGTTCCTGGCTGTCCTAGAAGGAGTTATGGTTGACAAACCTAGCTGTATAGAGAAGTTGCGATGAAGTGCTGGGTTGGCTGAGACCACAAGCAGTTCTGTCTTAGTAAGGTTGAGCTGAAGGTGATGGTCCTTCTTCCAGCTAGAAATGTCTCTCAGACGGGCTGCAATGCGAGCAGCTACCGTCGGATAATCTGGTTGGAATTAGAAGTAGAGTTGAGTGTCATCAGCACAAAAAAAGCAAAAATTGGGAAAAGTCCAGAAACATTGGCTTTTTTCAGACAGGCAGTAAAGGATTTTTGGCCCATCCAACTTAAATATGTATTTGTTATCTAAAAAAAGGTGGGGGAAAAAACACACACACAAAAAGTTTGTTTGTTTTTGCGTCTTAGTTTGAACAAATTATTTTTTTTATTATTATTATTTATTTATTGCCAAACACCCTAGTTGTTTGGAATTTTGCTTGGTGAGCTCTTCAACAATAATAACAAACATTAAAATACATACAATATATAAATACATACACATACACAACTATCTATGTCCTATCAATTATAAGGAGTGAAATACAGATGCATAGACACCAGAGGAATTAAGAGCATGAACAATACTACAATAAGTGCTGTTCAAAAAACGTGTAGAGTTTTAATTGCTCTAAGGCGTCTGCCTGAAGGAAAGAGGCGTAAAGAGGTGTCTGGCTGAATGTAAGGGATCTTTCAGGATTGTTAAACCTTTTTTCTGCAAAAGTGAAACATAGATCTCATCAATAGTGGGAAGATCACAACCAATAATTTTCGAAGCAACCCAAGTTATGTTACTAATCTGACTTCTCTTCTGAGCTGTGGAGCTGCCAAACCACACTATAAGTGAGAAAGTCAGCATGCTTTCAATGACAGCTCTATAAAAATTTAACATACCAACTTTAGATACGCCAAACAACGTCTTAAGAAAAAAAGCCTTTGATGAGATTTTTTAATAATGCCTCTTAGGTTGTCGTCCCACTTTAACGTTGCAGAGATAGCAGTCCCGAGAAACTTAAAACATTTTCAATGTCCTGACCATTAATAGTCAATGGCAAAACAGCATTTGTCTTCCGTCTGAAATCAAACACCATTTCCTTTGTTTTTAGGACATTCACCTTCAAATTATGAGTACAACTCCATTCGAACAGTGTAGAAACCTCCCTTCTATAGTCCGATTCGTTATTATTTGTTATTAAACCAGTCAATGTAGTATCATCTGCAAACTTAAAAATTTGCACTGATTTACAATGTGAAACACAATCATTAGTGTATACAGAGTGTAATAATGGTGACAGTACACATCCTTGTGGGGCCCCCACACTAATTGTTTTGAGATTAATTTTAACTACTTGTTTTCTGTTCTGCAAAAAAATCAAAATCCAAAAAGCAAGGGAGTGTTGAATCCTCAATTGCTTTAACTTATCAAAAAGTTTAACTGGAATAATTGTATTAAATGCTGATTTATAGTCCACAAAAAGGACTCTGACATAAGTATTAGGGGCTTCAAGGTGTTGCAAAATTGAATGGATACACAGAGCCACAGCATCATCAACCGACCTATTAGTCTTATAGGCGAATTGGTGAGAATCCAGACAGATTTTAGAAATTAGATACCTAAGCACTAATCGCTCAAAGATTTTCATAGCAACTGAAGTTAGGGCCACTGGTCTGTAATCATCTAAGCAACTAATATTCGACTTTTTTGGCACTGGAATTATAACAGTTGCTTTAAAACATGCTGGAACTCTGCATACTCTTAACGACCAGTTGAATATATCGGTGAATACTGGGGCAAGGATGAACGCACACCACTTCAATGTTGCAGATGATATGGAGTCAGGGCCTGGTGCCTTTCTGCTGCTCTGCTTCCGCAGGAGATTCCTGACTTCATATTTCTCTATTTTAAAAGGAGGGCTTATAATACAGGACCAGGAGGGCAGCGTCGGCTGACCAACCTGTCCCTCCATTGTATTTTCAAAGCGACTGTAGAACGCATTAAGTTAATCAGGCAATGTAATATCATCAGAGATGACTTGAGATTTTATCTTATAGCCTGTGATCTGCTCTAGATTTTTCCATATACCATAAGTGTCATTGATCTTCAACTTATTTTCTAATGTACACGTACGTATAATTTCCTTTTGCCTTTTTAACAGCTTTTTCAAAGTCGCCTTTGATAATTTTATAAAGCTCTTTATCCCCACTCTTAAATGCCTTGTGCTTCTCCCTCCATAATTTTTTAATTTCCTTATTAAACCATGGCTTATTATTATTATATATGGTAACAGCCTTAGAAGGTATACACACCATCTCACAAAAACTTATATATAAGGTAACCACCTCAGTGTACTCATCCAAATCAAAACATGACTCTTTAAAAACAGACCAATCGGTAGCTTCTAAACAGGCTATTAGCATGTCTCTTTCCTCCACAGACCATTCATTGACCACTCTCTTAATTGGTATAATACGTTTAGATTTACATGGATAAACAGGAATGAGAAAAATCTAATTGTGGTCTGATTGCCCCAATGGAGCCCAAGACACAGAGTGAAAAGCATTAGAAAACACACAATATCTTAAGATCCTATCCAATCTCCATCCTTTCCTCATCATAGGAAGTTCCTGATGTTTGCTTTTGGGGGCAAAAGCCTACCAATACTGGTTTTTCCTTAGGCCTTGCACTCTCACCCCACACATTCACGACTCAACCACATCAACGATTAGTTGATACTAGCTCAATCAGAGCGGATGGCAGTTCAACATCGAGATGTCATTCTCGCTCACACGAAAGAGCGGGGGTTAAGACTTAACGCCAAGAAAAATGTGCTTTCTCCATTACAGAGAACCACTTATCTGGGCGTGGTGTTGGATTCGACCACGATGCAGGCACGTTTGTCTCCTTCTCGGATCGAGTCGATCCTCACTGCAGTCGCGAGAGTAAGCCGCCGTTCCCCGAGACCGCCAGCGACACACAGCGACAGAGCGACATAATTCCATTCATTTTCAATGGAGAGCTGGCGACTTCCGGCGACACGAGCGACAGTAACCGTTGACGACGGAATGTGGGTGTATCAAGCGATGCGAGTCAAGCGACAAAAGTTGAGAATTCTTCAACTTTATGCAAATAAGCAGCGAATTTTGCGAGCGACATCCAATAGGAGTGAAGAATCTGTCAGTGGTGCTCACACGTCACCGTCTCGAGTGCAGGGAAGACAGGACAGATTTCCTGAGCGATGTTTTATATGATTTTAGTGTAACTACATACATGGATATAAAAAATGATGCGTAGAAAAAAAAGTGAGCTGTCGAAGTGAGTTTGATTCATACATTGGTGGTTCGAGTTGTTAATTACATGATGAGCAGTTTAGCACCAGTTAATGCACCAGCACTGCTGTAGTTTATATATCAACACTCTCCAACAGCAGAATGGTATTTTTATTTCTTTTAAGTCTAATTCCTAGTGATATTAGAATGATATCTTAGTTTTACCAGCAATATACAGTTTGTGATTGCAATTTATATGTCCAGACGTGCAGTCTACCAATAACATTAAAGCTACAGTAGTAGGAACGCCCACAAGCGTCTTCACAACACAAAGTCTAGCGACATACAACGAAAAAGTCGCTGGCAGTGTGAACGGGGCTTAAGAGAGCCGGTCACTCACTGTCAAGCAGTTCCAGACTGCTGGGTCTGATGGCAGCTGCTTCCAACGTGATACCTTTTGGCCTGCTTTACATGAGACCCCTACAGTGGTGGCTCTAGACCAAGGGTTTCTCCCCGAGGGGAAACTCGCTTTGCATGCTCAAGGTCACGCGGTGGTGCCTACTTGCCTTAGACATGTGGAGGAAACCTTGGTTTCTTGTCTCAGGGCCCGGTGCTGGGGGCTCCTTGTCGCCGCGTAACGCTAACAACGGATGCCTCTCTCCTGGTTGGGGTTCGTCATGAGTGGACACCCTGCCCGGCTGTCTGTGGAGTGGTCGCCATCGACGTGGCATAATCACTTGTCTGGGAATGCTGGCCATTTTTCAAGTTCTGAAACACTGTCTCTCAGACCTAAGAGGTCAACAGGTGTTGGTGGCCACCGAAAACACAGCGGTGGTCTCTTCTCAACCACCAGGGTTCTTCATTCCGCTCCCCTTGTACAATCTGGCGCACCAGTATACTTGTGGTGGTCCCGGGCAAACTCCTCTGTGCTGAGAGCATTCACCATTCCTGTGCATCTCACTATGGGAGCAGACATCCGGTCGGCAGGGGCTGAGGCCCGTGAATGGCTGCTTTACCCCCCGAGGTGGTGAAGCAGTATGGAGAGTGTTTGGCAGGCTCAGGTGACCTTTGCAACTCATAGTATAACACTGTTCCCCTCTTTCTGCGAGACCGCCACCTTACCCCCTACCTGCCCATTTGGTACGTTCTGGAGTTCCTGCAGGCCCTGTTTAATAGATCCCAGGGTTTTGACCCACGCCACCCTCGAGGGCTTCGTGGCGGCCTTGCTCCTACCACTCCCCTCTCGTGCCATTCAGTAGAAGACACCCTCTCTTGCTCCGGCCAGAAGCTTATGCTAAGCGGTGGATCATAATGATATTCCATAGCCTCGAGTCCTCTGATCTCCCCTCTCCTTTGGGGGTCAGGATTCACTCCTCCAGAAGTTGGCCTTCGGGATGGCGGGCCCCGCCTACTTTAGCCACTCTGGGCTCTGCTGTTNTTTATTTGTTAATCTAGCCACTGTGCTAAATTAAAAACCTAGGATTGTTTTGGTTATCTTCTATGAGTTTGTGGATATGCTCGGACCTGGCAGCTTTTAGAGACTGTCTATAGCTGGACATACTGTTTTTCCACGCTATTCTAAAAACTTCCAAGTTAGTTTTTTCTCCATTTGCGCTCAAGACTAAAAGTTTTTTTTCTTGAAAGAATGGGTATTACTGTTGTACCATGGCGCAGTACGTTTTTTCTCTAACCTTTTTAAATTTGATAGGGGCAACAGCTTCTAATGTATTAAAAGATGATAGTGCTCATGTTGCTAGTCATTTCGTCTAGTTAATTTGTACTTATGGGTACACAGAGCAGTTAAATCAGGCTGGTTATTTGTGAATCTGTCTTTGGTGACTGGAACAATAGTTCTGCCCGAACGATAACGCGGAGCCATATAGTTAATATTAGTAATACGCAGCATGCACGCTACAAGGAAATGGTCAGTAACATCATCGCTTTGAGGTACGATATCAATATCAGTAAGATCAATTCCATGAGATATAATTAAACCTAGCGTATGATTAAAACGATGAGTGACGTTGACGTTTTGCTTGGATAATTCATTTGTATGCATCATTTGTATTATCAACGTGAATGTTAAAATCTCCGACAATTAGTGCTTTATCAAAAGTAACAAATAGGTCTGAGAGGAAATCTAAAAATTATTTTAGGAAATCTGTATACGACCCTGGCGGTCTATACACAGTAGCCAGAGAAAGAGATAAGATAGATTTCTTTTGCATATATGACAGTGTAACATTAAGCAAAAGTATTTAGAATGAGTTAAACCTGCATCCTGTCTTCTGAGAAATATTGAGAATATCACTATATATTGTTGAAAAACCGCTGCCACGACCAGTCTGACGGGGCTCATTGCTATATAATAGTAGGCCTTGGTGGAGTATGGACTTAGCACCTTTACGAGACCAATATGAAATAATTAGGTTTTGAGCCCAGGTTTCAGTAAGCAGAGTACATCAGAAAAACGACTTTTTGATAGTGTGATCATCTTACATTTACACATAATAACTGCTTTAGGTGATGAGTGATTCTGTAATGTTTGGGCCTCACAAACTTTAAAACATATGGATTTTCGTCATGTTATGTTTTAAAGTTCTGGTTATCACGTCAGGATTTTTTCTAGAAACGCCATTAAATTATATTTACTTTGGGAAAGACGTTCGCTGCACGGTCCTGACACGATGATCGTGTGTCTATGAGAGAGCGATGGCAGTTGCACGCACCTGTCTCGATATAAGGCTCCTGACAATCAGGTCCTGTACTAGACAGGTTCTCTTGTCGATCCTGGCCGCTCAGCGTAGTTCGTGAGCCCCCGCCGTGAAGCACGATCACAGCTGCTGTGAGGGAGATCTCGTAACAGACCTTTAAAGGAGACGCGGTATAATCTGAGCATGAAAAACATCAAGAACAAGAGCACAGGGAAAAAGACTGGACACGTGTCTTGCACTGTACCTTCAAGCTAATACGTACAGAGTTGCGTTCACGGGTACTCGCGATGGGGAGAGAATGCGGGTTCCGGGTGTGGAGATCTCGAAGACCGAGGCGGCGGATGGGAGATTGAGGTAGTCGCCCGTGGGACCTGGCTCGCAGTCTCCGCTGCGGACCACCGGCACCAGGGGTACAGTGTGGGGTCCCTACGCTCCCAGGTGCCGGATCTTGGTGCCCAATTTTTTTTGACATCTGGGGCAAGATCGTCGTCCTGGCGTGCACCGGCCTGTGCAGAGAAAAACAGGGAGTAGAGGTGGTGGAGAGATAGCAGATGCGCGATATACTTACCTCGGACTTGTGCGCTTGTCAGCCGTGGGATGTTTCACAGCCGCCGGCTCTCCGCGCTCTCAGCTGGTGCTTTGCATCAGCCCGGATATGCTTATCAAGCGGACTCCAGAATCGAACCCTGCCCGGAGCTGAAGCATGACCACGCTGTCCTCACCTGCACTAAAAGGTAGATACACATCCGCCATTAAAGCAAGTAACTGAGTAAAACAATGGTAATGTGTGTGAATAGAGTATCGCAGTGTCCCAATGGCATTCACGAGTAGATTTAGCCGCTAGCACGCGGCATCGCGGTACAACGCCTCAGTCCTCGCGGATGCATCTTTTAGCGGGCTATATGCTAATAGCGGACTCGGAAGATTCCACTAGTCCAAATATTAGAACTAGTGCAACAAAGCGCATCGAGGTTGTGGATGCTAGAATACGACAGGGGGATTATTAACAACGTTATAACAAATGAAACAAAAGGGATGGTGCTATAAAAATGCATTTTAAGATCTACAAACAATTGTACCGGACCGGACAAAGAAATTGACCCCAGGACCGGCATATGCTCAAGGTCCTCCCGGGTTTTCCGATGCCATCACCTCAAACAAGGAAATGTTTTAACTATTATCGATTAAATGTTTATGTCTAGACCATATGTAGCTTGTAGGACTATCTGTACAAGACCAGACCGAAGGTAAACTTTCTGTATGCATGATATCTGGATGACCTACTACATCTCTTTACTCATTATTTGATCAGACTGCCAAGATTTTTTTTTATATATTTCAAGTAAAAAAAAATTATGGTTTTAGAGTAGACTGTAATATGCTAATACAAATGCATGAATTATGTATAGAGTGAATACCCCCTCCCAGCAGGATCAGTATTATCTCTCATTCCGTAGGTCTGGATCCATATGTGATGGTATTGGCGCTGTGGAGCGGCCCTAATGGGAGACTCCAAGCCCTGTGTCATGTGACGTGCACAAGTGCGATTGCAATAAACACAGCGGTGGACAGGAGCTACAGAAGGAATAGGCAATATTATATCCACACCATATAATCAATGCCACGGAATAGATGTGTGTTTTTGATCTGTTAATGATCAACAACAGGTGATCTTATGTGAATCAATATCATGGGGGTTTTTTATGAGCCCTATGAATTGTTTCAGCATGAAACCCACACAGAAACCCACGTGTGAATGTGTGAAAATCCTGTCAGGTGATATCAGATCCGGACTAAAGCATGTCCAATCTGAATTGTTAAATCATTATCAAATCAGTTTCTATATCTTCATATTTTACTCTATTAATTTTTACTTTATATAATATCTGATTAAATCAGGTATTCTTCTATATTTCTAATTTGTGAGCTGCTTTTGGATTAATATGGAAGCCACGGAATTAACAAATGAATAAATCAAATCAAATAAATAGAGAAATTAATTGTGACTTTTTTATCTCACAATTCAGACTTTTTCCTAAATTTTGAGTTTACATCTCACAGTTCTGTTTTTCACAGAATAAAAAATAAGAAAGCCGACTGAAAAAAAAAGTAATTGCAACTTTTTTTTCTCACAATTCTGCCTTTTTTTCTCACAATGAAGGTATTATAATTAGTAACTTACCATTTTTTTTTTATTAAATTCACATTAAATACGACAGTTTGTTGAGTCAACTTAAAAAAAAAGTTTGTTACCCCGCTGCCTTTTTTTTTTTTGTGATGCAGTTGTTTCAACATGCGTTTCTAGTTCATTCAAATTTCAGCTTAGCTGAGGGCCAATAAACTTAAACTTTCTTGTTGTCTGGAAAATTAATTAAAAATTAGTTTTGTCAACAAAAACACAAGTTGAAATGGCAAAATCTCAAAATTATTTTTTACAGTGTCCAATAAAACAATCATATTACAATCATTACTCCCACCCACATTACCTTTAGCCTTAAACACTGTTATAATGAGGGGGTCCTTGGAAGACCCTCTCCCCTGTAAGGGTTCCCTGGCTCCAAAAAGTTTGAAACCCCCTGCAATAAAGGACACATCCGGCAGTTCCTCACCCTCTCACAGAGCGGAGTCTGGACGTTGGTCAGCTGATGGTGACTGAGTAAAGCCTGAATCAGACGCTCCAGATCGTGCTGTCTCTCCACAGCAGCAGAGGACCACAGGTCAGACGAGGGACAAACTCCAGACTGCTTCCCTGCTATCACACACAAGACAACATTGTGTCTTTTCAGCTCAGCATGAGGCTGTCAACATTAATTAAACTAAAACGAGCGGGAAAGGGGGGATAGTGCCCGTGTGAGGCATGGTGGAGGCAAAGGGGCCTTGTCGAGGGGAGAAGGCCCCAACCTAGTAAGAACACCATACCACTATTGGTGGAATACAGCGTAGTCAGAAGGCCAGAGCCCAAAGGGGAAACCGCATCAAGAGACGAAGAAGGGACGGGGTCATGGCAGGAAGTCGGAGAGTTATTGGGGAATGGATTAGAACATAGGTGAGAGATGAGTGGTGAGGCACAAGGTATAGGAAGGAAGAGAACGAGGGAATTTATTATAATTCAGGAGCAAGCTGCCGCAATTACTTGCACGTCACCTCCCTGATGCTGGGTAAAAGTGCGAGATGTTTTCGTTGTAACTGCAGTGGCGACACCCCTGAGGCACAAAGGGTCTTCGGCCTCCAGCTCCATCAGTGCTGGTTTGGTGGTGGATTGTAGCACGGGCTGGCCGTGCCCCCTACAGACCAATCGGTAGCTTCTAAACAGGCTATTAGCATGTCTCTTTCCTCCACAGACCATTCATTGACCACTCTCTTAATTGGTATAATACGTTTAGATTTACATGGATAAACAGGAATGAGAAAAATCTAATTATGGTCTGATTGCCCCAATGGAGCCCAAGACACAGAGTGAAAAGCATTAGAAAACACACAATATCTTAAGATCCTATCCAATCTAGTCATCACTTTGATCAGCTGTTTGAATCTGGGCATGATCTTCCTCATATCAACATGATTAAAGTCCCCAAGAAACAATATTGTTGAATCTGGATATGAGATTTCCAACCGCATTATATGGGCAGCCAACTGTTGAGCTGCCTTATTAGCTGCTGCTCGAGGTGGAATATACACAGCAACCAGAATAACAGAAGTAAAGTCTCTAGGCAGATGAAAAGGTCTGCACTTGATGGTTAATAGTTCCAGGTTGGTAGAACATACCGTTGAAATTACCTTTGTATCCGTGCACCACCACTGATTCACATAAAAACACACGCCTCCTCCTTTACTCTTCAATGAACTTGAAGTACGATCAAGTACTGATTATTGACCAGTAGGTGGCACTTGTTGCAATAAAGTTTGAAATACACTGCAGAACCTATGCAAGAATTTTTGCTGTGAGGGGGCATCTTTCAGCCTTCAGCAGTTTTCAACTCCCAAAACGCCATTCATTTACACAACAATGGCGTTTTGGGAGCCTAAAAACGCAAACTTGAAAACAACACAAATTTGTGAAAATGGTGGCATCTTGCCACATGCGTATTATGCGTTCAGTCTATAGGTATGGGTGCATGTGCGTAGTGTTTAGTAGAAAGTGACATTGCCAACAACTGGCCTGGCATGCATTATACAGCGATTTTAGTAATTTTCGCGGATCCGTGTGAACAGGGATAGTTTTGACAATGTTGTCATCTGTATGTGAAACTTTTCAAAAACACAAAGAAAAACCTTTTCTGTTTTTAGTACATTATTGTCATGTAAATGTACCCTAGGTGTTACAAAAAAAATTCTTTGAGTATCTTTCAAAAGATTTAGCTTGGCAAATCAGATTAGAGTTTGCCAGATCAAGAAAGTCCTTTCCAGTTTTTCAGTCCCCACCTGTCTTTGGTTCCATCTCATCTAACACAGGTGCTTCACACACTTCTCAGTTCAGGAGAGTTACCCTGTAAAGGACAGCTTCTCAACAGGCCAACACTTGAGTTACAGTAATGACTGTTTTCCCCAGGTTTTGCAGTGCCAGCGTGCAAGACAGCACTATCATTACAGGCTAATACAGCTGCTGTTTCAGCTCTGAGGGCTCGACTCTAATGTCTGTTTACACCTCATTACGAAAGGCAGATGAGACCTACTCAGTGACACACATCAGCGCTGATCTGGGTTCTCAGCTAACGTCATGAGAGATTATGTACACGTAACATAAATAGGTTATATTACAAGCGTCCCTGCACTGTTCATTTCTACCTGCCAGATTTGTAAGGGAAAGTTTTCCTTGAAGTACTTGGGTGAGAGTACTTTTATTCTCATTTCTTTTCTGTTCGTGCTACATTATTGACAAGTCTAGTTTTGGTTGGAAGTGTAAAGGATGAATAATCTTAGATTAATAATTGCTTAACAAATGTGATCTTAACTTTCTTATTTTGATGTGTCATTTTTTTTTGCCCGTTGAGTGACTAATGGTTTCAGGTTTTTTCTGTGTTTCTGCCAAAAGCAGAGCAGGTTTTAGTGGTTTGATTGATGTTACCAAAAGCTTTAAAGAATGAAATGTCTGTCTGATAAGTGTGCTGCATGTGATTTATATCAATATTATATATATATATATATCTATAATATTATATATATATATAGCTGATTACTTGCTCTATATCCTATAGTTAGCATTTCTGACTTCTTTTCTTAATTATATAGTGCAACAGTTGGGTTCCAGAAGTAAAAACATTCATTTTCATTTTCTCCATAGGGAAAGTGATTATTAATAATACAATAACTTAGATAATTAAACCTTAGACAGACCTACTGTGAGTTGCCAGGATGTAAATTGATGGTATATGCTTTTGTTGAAGCCATCCATTCACATTATTTCAAATTATTTTTAAAATGCTGAATTTGTGGTGAAAAACTACATTACCCATGATACTGTACAGAAAATTCCACCAGTCAGAAACTCGCGGTGAGCAAATTGTGCCAAAAGAACTTGCAGGGAATGGTCACTTCCATGAAACACCGCAAATGACGTGATCAAGTCTCGCTATGCGGTCAAAATACTTAAATAATTGTGTGTATATAAATGCATATTTTGCAATATACTTAAAATACATTATTTCTGTATAAATAATAAATATGATTTTTAATTTGATTGACATTCACAATGCTTCATGGGATTGTAGTTCTTTCCCTCACTAAAGCAGTTAAGTACACAGTCTCATGCCTTTGTCATTTTGTCAATTTCTTGCTTCAAATAATGTAATGTTATGATTCACTTCATAGCTTGTTGGTTTGGTTCATGGCTTATAACGCTTTAACAAAGTATTTTTTTAAATCTCTATGGGAAAAAAAATACTTAAGTGCACTGAAAAAGTAGGCAGGCATTAATGCACTCTATTTCGTCAAGTGTTTCAGCACAAAGCTTGTGTATTTCATATCACTAGTGTGTATAGTGTATCTGTTAAGTGTGTACTTCCTGCATTGTGCTGTCTCTTTCAGCCTGTTGTGGCTCATTTGGCCTCTGACCCCGTGCGGCACTCTGGGGCCCTGCTCAGAGCCAGACTGATTACATTAGAGCACTGATAGCGGACGCTCTCCCTATGCCCCACAAATGATGGATGGATGGCTCTTCCTGTGCAAGAAAAAGAGCAAGAGCTACTCCAATGCCCCCCTTCTCACTTCCTCCCTCCATCCGCAGTTGGCCCAGTGCCAAGCTGAGCTTTATACGACGAGGCCCCCGTGCTTGTCCCCTCTCTTAGCGTGGCATGGCCCCAGACAGAGGCATTCCACTGCGTGGGAACTCAGTGCAATCTGTCTGAACAAGAGGGAGGGAGAGATAGGTGCACAGCTGCCCAGGTCCAATCAAAGTGAGAGTGGTGCTGAGTGACAGGTGGTGCAATCAGTCAGAGGTGTTTCTGTGCACTGTGACCCCAGTATGTCAAGTATGTTAATGATTGAAAGATGGTCCCTCGGCTCCTGTGATTCTGATACAATCCATCTTTGTACACTTATTAGAGACTAATACAGATGTCACGTTTTCTAGCGAAGAGAGTTAGATGCATTATGCTAGATAAGACTCATGCACAGCCATGCACAACTTGAAGAATGTATCCATTTCTTGATTAAATTTACCAGTGAACCCATAACTGTGCTGGAAAAAGTGCATAATTTCAAAATAATAATTTTTAAAAAAATATTAAAGTGTTTTTTTTACACTTTAATTTCATATTTAATAACTATTAATTTAAGGCATTAGATAGATTGTACCCCAATATGCCTTTTAAAAAAATGCAGTAAAAGAGTAATATTGGGAATTATTACTATTTTAAAATAGCTGTTTTCTATTTTAATATATTTTAAAATACAATGTATACCTGTGATGGCAAAGCTGAATTTTCAGCAGCCTTCAGTGTCACATAATCCTTCAAAAATCATTTTATTATGCTGATTTGATGCTCAAGAAACATCTTTATTATAATCAGTGTTGAAAACAGTTGTGCTGCATAATATTTTAGTGGAAACCATGATATATTTTGTTCAGGTTTCTGTGATGAATAAGTTCAAAAGAACAGCATTTGTTTGAAATGGAATTTTATTGTAGCAATTTTGTAACAATGATCAATATTTTTTAAATAATGTCCATATACTTTTTTGGCTATTGTGTTAATAAAGTTACATTTAAAAAGCTCAAAGCAGCCACTTTTGGTCCATTTTACCACAACAAAAAATACAGACATATAAATCATACACATAATCATACACTAGACATATACACATATATCACACTGTGGCTGTCAGTGTTTTCTTAAAGGGAAGTGTTTTGCGTGCTGCAGCAGAAATGTTGATAAAGGCAATGGTGGAGTATTACTGCTGTGTTGGCAAGGGTTAAGGTGGATTAAGTTGCAGAGGGTGGGGGAAAACAGCGTTAATGCCAGTTAAGGGCAGCAGTAAGGGTGGGTAGGTTAGTGCTTGTGCATTTGGCAGCAAGTGTGTGAAGGCAGAAAGCACTGGCAGCTCCAGCAGTCAGAGAGGGACGATATGGTTTGGCTTAGAGAGTTGAAGAACAAGCAACTTATCAAATCAATTTGAATTTTGTTTTGGTAAATAGCAACTAGGATGAGTCAGAGAATAAAACATCTCGGAAAAAAAGACATCTCACAGGTTGACCAGCTTGAGAAGAAAGGGATGCTGTGCTCTGGTTTGTGCTTTGGCACTCACATACAGTCCAGTTGGCTTTGACTCTCAGAGAGTGAATGTGCTGCCTGTTACAAACACACAGCTCTGACTGACAGCATCTGGAGCGTGTGGGAGAACAGGAGCATGGCAGGGACACGTCTGATTCCTTTCTGTCATTCTTTTGGATTTGTTTGCGAAAACGTATGAGATTTAAATTACTTAAATGTAACGTTTCCCTCACAGGGTGACCATATGTCCTTTTTTTCCCGGAACATGTCCTGGCTGGGATTTCTAAATTGCCTGAAATGTCTGGTTGTTTTGGCTTTGTTGTCCTATTGTTTTTTTTCATACTCACTGAAGGTAATGACTGAAAAGTAGTTTGACCAATAGCATGCAGGCATTGTACATAATCGACCAATCGTGGCGTGCGAGAAGGTGGGATCTGCAGACAATGGTCAAAGCACTGAAATATGTGTAAATATAATGTATGAAGACTGTCCAGAGCATGTCAATAGGAAAACAAATAAATTTTATTAAAAACTTAATTATGTTTTTTTTTTTTTTACAATAGCATTGGAAACAATATTTTTTTTGCTTGATGAAGCTGCTGCATCCACACCATTAGGTGTCAAAAGCCCAAGACTCATATTGGCCAGTGCAACAAACAAAAACTTACTGAGTGCCCCTTTAAATGTGTAATTTTGTTTTATTATTATTTTTTTTTCCATGAAGAGATTATCCTTGCTTGACTTCATTTAATGTTTTCTTTAATATATTTGAGTCATTTTGTGTGTGTGTTTTGTTTATTTTTTTGAACCTCAGACCCATTTCTTATAAAGTCAGTCTACCTGTTCAGCTTTTGTGGAAATATATACCGTAGACTCAACACTCTCTAAAAATACTCCTCAGAGTTTTTTTTTTTTTTTTTGATGGCTCAAGTTTAAGAAAGTCAAACTGAATGGACACAGACATACAAGTATATATGCACATGCTTATGTACTTTTTCATTTTTTCATTTTGTCTATATGTGCCGTCAACAGATCAAACCATCGAACATATTTTGGCGGCATGTATGTTTATACTTGTGGCTTTTTTTTCAAACCCCTAAGTTGTCTTATTGAGCTGCCCAGAAAAACAGCTGTATGAGAGAGAGAGAGCAGTCAGATAAACATATTCCAAACACAGACGCGCTTTGAGTGTCTCTAGAGTCATAGACTCCAAGACCAGCCCTGGGTGAAAGCTTAAGTAGACCACACGGTTGAAGCAACAGTGCGTAGGCCGAAGGGGAAATGGGCAAATCGGGTCCCCAGGGCCCTCTCGCTGCCAGACCTGCACCGTGCTGGGCTCGTTCTTCAGATGAAGCTCTTAGACAGTGACGACAGATATATCTGTATCTGAATAGTGTGTTTGGGTTTGTAAGAGGGTGTGTAGGTGTGTGGGTGAGAGGGTAAATGGGTGTGATGGGCTTAGTTCGGACATTCATGTACGTCACAAAGTGGGCGAGCGGTCACATTTAATCTATTGGAAAAAATAGAATCATTCACTTGTCAACTCACTAGACAGCCATGTTTTGTCTAGATAAAATAAAGATACATTTTCTTTGGAAGCCAAATTTGATAAGAATAAACCTCATTCAATTCATTTTAATTTATGCTTAAACAGAAAAAATAAACAATTTATTGTTTTAAAATGTATTGTCTTAAAATATTGTTTGTTGTTTTTCAATCAAAAAACCCATTAGATTTATTTTATTAGTTTGCTGAAGGTAGAAAGAAATAGATAGAAATTTGGCAATATGGTAAGAAAAAATAAATGTAATATTCTTAATAATAATAATAATAATAACATATATTAAGATCTCTATCCCCTCTCTCTCTCTCTCTCTCTCTTCGCTCTCTCGCTTAATATATCTAGGTGTTTTAGTGAGGTCCTTTTATATTCTTCTTCTGCCAAAAAATGGTTCACACATGGCCCCCTGGTGCTAATCAAAGTCTAGGTGCATTTTTTTTCTTCAGTGAACTAAATAAAATACTTTTTTAAGTGAAAAATCTGAAACTTGCTAGTCATAATGCTAACATGTTTTCCCCATTTTTCTACTCAGAGACTGAAAGCTGCCCTTGCCCACCATCCAGGGGGCATGGCGAATGGCAGCATGAACTCCATGGGTCATATGATGGAGATGATGCAATCGCAGCAGGATCAGACCGGTCACCACCACCTGCACTCTCATCCCCACCAGCACATGCAAGGCCCACCCCACGGATACCCACACCATGCCCACCACCACCCCAACCATGCACAGAGCGCCCATCACCACCCACAAAGCCACGGGCACCACAACTCCCACCCGCCCCACCTGCACCCTGCACACGGACATCAGACCTCTCCACACCAACCAATGCACTCTGCTGCTTCACAGGTACTGAACTGGAGTGAGATACAGTTGTTGAGGGTCTAATGCTGCAATACAAGTGATGTAGAGATTGATGAGTTAAGCTGAATTTAAATGTTCAAGTTTACTTGAGTTGGGATAAATTAACGGAGAGAGAGTAAAAAAACAACAACAACTGGGGCCATATTGTGAACATCTGCCAGAATTTTTTTTTTTCCTCCAGAGTTTATATATAAAAACTGTACATTAAAATGTCAATACTTTTTATTTCTAAATTAAATTAGTTGAAAATAAAGTAAAAAAAAATGTCATAATGAAGAAAAAAAACCTCATTAAAAGAATGACATTCTTAAAAATAAAAAATTTAAATAAATAAATAACACTTTAAGTTTTCTTGAAGTATTATTAATATTTAAGAAAAATGTTGTCTGCCAGATCAAAGTTATGTGGTGCAACCAACATGCAGAAACGCACACACACACACACAAGAAATTATATAATAGAAAGGTACCTGCAAACTCAAGGCCAATAAGTCTCTTAAAATATCAGATATTTTGACCTGATTATGACAATGCAAGGTTAGTTCAGGTTGTAAAATGTAATGTGATGCAAAAAAGTAATGATATTTAATAAAGTAAAGATTCATAATGTTTTTTAAAAATAAAAAATAGGTGTACATTCACATGTGTTCAATATGAAAGGAAAATGTATGTTGCTGAAAATGTAAGTTGTAAATGAAAACAGTTCTTATGTATTACTTGCACCACATTTTTGTTGAAAATGATATAAAAGGTTTTCAAACCCATGTAAACTAAAGAGTACATTTCTAAGAACTTTGGCACATGTGTTTTAAACTAGATTTTTACTCTCACTGTTATTTGTATTAACCTGTCTACTTAAAATTCTCTTCAGGTCTTTAGGGTGACTGAATCCATCTTTTTGTGATTCAGAAGTTCTGCTTTAATGTATTATTAAGCCAATGAAGGAGCCCTGTATACATACAAACCATCAAAGCCACTGCATTTTCCATCGCCTCCAGAAACCTGTAATGATCTAAAGACGGCAAACATGGCAACTGCCAAGCATATGTCAAAGAAGCTTTTTGTGGGCCTTGTACACTGGTAGTGGCCCTGTTTTTCAGGGTGTTGTAGAGTATTGGTCCGAGTGGACATGTGCAGTGGAAAACTGGGCCCTGACACCTCTTTATGAGGGTGGGGCAGCCTGTAAATCACACTGCTGTTTCTCACACCCAGATGTCCATCATAGGACTGTAGGGCCACGTGCACAGGGCACATGTTGTTTTAAAGAAAACTCCCAGACAGGAAGCTTCTGACTGAAGAGGTCTGAGCGATGAGATGTTAGACAGGTGATTGGCTGGCAGCCAGGTCTGTGAATATATGAATATGATGCCTCGGGAGAATTGTAACTTCAGACTGTTTGTTGTCCCGTATTTTACAGTTATCTCCAGCTGCACAGCAAATGCAGCCAACGCAGACCCTTCAGTCCCCGCCACCCAGCGGAGGGCGCCGCAGACGGGTCATGGACGAGGACCCCGACGAGCGCAGGAGGAAGTTCCTGGAGAGGAACCGCGCGGCCGCCACACGCTGCAGACAGAAGAGGAAAGTGTGGGTGATGTCGCTAGAAAAGAAAGCGGAGGAGCTCACCCAAACCAACATGCAGTTGCAGGTCAGAATCACTCATTCGTACACTTCTCCTCAGCTGAAAGCCTCTGTTCTTAAGCGTTAAAAAGCACACTTCACTTTGGAACACACACTGAGATGTATTTCACGCGGGGCTTCATATTTCACTCGGTATTAGCTTACTCTAGACCACAGAAGCTCATAAACACCCTTGATTTGACAGCTGAAGCTACTGTCGATGGAGAGCAGATGGGGACGGCTGTGTGGAGGGCAGGGTCAATGGGTTATTGAGGTCTACAGAGTAACCAGAGCACAGCCAGCTGCAGCTGAAAGTGCGGTTTGTAGGCCAGTAAAACCTCTGTGCATCATGGCACATCTCATCTGCGAGAGCTTTCCATTCATACGCATCCATTTGGGCTCTCAGTAGACCTTGAATTTGCATGGAGATTTACCTGAGAGATTGATGCTGTGTCATGTAAGTCTGTTTTGGAGGATATCCTGCACTACCCACAGCTTAACCCAGTCAAGCTGGTTTTCAGCAGGTCTCCAAGCCTGATTGAACTGGTGTACAGGTGATCGCCTGCTGGTGGTCCAGTCTGACCAGATGACACATGTCTAAAGCCCCCTCTAAAACCATGAAACCAGAACAGCTTGACCTCTTTTGGACATGGTGATCATCCTCATCAGGCCACATCATTCGCTCTCTGCTTATCTGAGCAAGCTGAGGTTAACCTGTCTTGCTCAAGGCCACAGTCGATGCTTCGCTGGTTGCAATTAGTGTGGTTTGAACCTTTCAATTACCAGCCTACATTTTTAACCACTAGGCCACGCCATTCCTACTAATGCTAGGCAATGTAAGGTACTTGTGATGTATTCACAAAGATTTTGCTGACAATAAAGATTTGAATTCATTTTGAATTCGTTTTGTGAACCCTCTTTGCCTCATGACTAAAATCGAATCAGTTGAAGACACTGATATATTCGCATTGTGACTCAAAAATGTTCATTGAAGTCTCTGTATGGCAATTTACATATATTGAAATATTTACACTGTAACGTTCAGATCTTTGGGTTTGGTCAGACTTTTCTTCTCTCCATGCTCACCAAGAATGATCAAAAATACAGTAAATTAAAAGTAGTATTTTAAAATCTAGTTTATTCCTGTGTTGGTAGAGCTGAATATTCAGCAGCTATTTCTTCAGTCTTCAGTGTCATATGATTCTTTAGAAATCATTCTAATATGCTGATTTGTTGCTCAAGAAACATTTCTTATTATTATCAATGTTTATAACAGTTGTGCTGCTTAATATTTTGGGGAAACCATGTTTTTATTATTTTGGGGTTTTTTTGTAAATAGTTCAGAATGTTATTTATTTGAAATAGAAATCTTTTGCAACATTATTTAATTATTTACTGTCAGTTTCATTATTAATGTATTCTTGCTGAATAAAAGTATTAATAAAACAAAACAAAAAACATACTGACCCCAAACTTTTCAATAGTTTATATTTAGCAAAAAAAGAAAAAAGTATATATATATATATATTATATTATATATATATATATATATTAGTATACAAACATTTCTGTTTATTGGATGTATTCTTATTCTGGTGCATATAAATGAAAATTTTCAATATAATTCTTCCTTTATTTTAGTAAAAAACAAGCCTTCATTTTTCTTTTTGCATTAACTATTTTAAATTAAATTTGCTTCGGTTGAAATTAAGGTTCCTCTGAAAAAAAAAATTATGATGATATACTGTATGTTTTATATTGTCAAAAAGTTGAAAAATAGTGAGATATAAACACCCAGCCCAAGTTCCCACTAACAATAGAACAAAACATGTTAAATGTGTTTGTTTTTCTTTGTTATTGCATAGTTTGCTGAGGTGGGACAGAATACTCATAGACACCCTGGCACTCCCATAGTCCCATTGTTCAGGCTTGTTTTGTGAAATATTCACCCCACAGTCACTAACACAGTACCTGTCAAAGCGAGGATTCTTCTCCACCAAGCATCCCTGAAACGCTGCCATGTTTTCATATTGGTTCTGCTAAATCATTTAATCAAATTCAAGAACTCTGTGTGATCAGACGCTTGTGTTTCCCACAACGGTAATTGTAGGGAATTCACCGCCTGTTCATTATGAGGTTTTCTAATGAGACCCAGACTTGTCTGGCCTTTAATTCATTGTGTCTGCTGGGAGGTTTGATGTGAAGCTGCCAATACATCCACAAGAGACCTTTTTCCAACATGTTTGTCATAATTATGTTAAGTATTGCATGGTTTATGACAAAAACAGAACATCCTAAACATGTGTGCCTTTGTTTAAATTTGTTTACATATTAAGGAACCATAAGGGGCTAACTGTCACAAACGTGATTTCCCAAACACGGCTTAAACTTAATCTTAAACTACAAAGGAATTTCAATAGACAATAACTCTTAAGCAGTCAAATCCAAGCCAAACTGTATCCAGGAAACTTGTGAAATATACATGTTTTTATCTGTGAAATAATGAGGATAATTGTGAAATAATTATGTTGCTACACATTATGTTTTGTTTTATGTCTGTAGCCAAAGTGTATGACTGGATATTTCACTAGCAATTAGTTATTAAGTTCCTGTAAACACTGAGGGATTTTTTTTGTAAGTGTTTCATGTTATTATTGTTTTTATTGGCAGAACGAGGTCACCATGCTAAAGAACGAGGTGACACAACTGAAACAGCTTTTATTGACACACAAGGACTGTCCCATCACCTCCATGCAGAAAGACTCTCAAGGTTACCTCAGTGAGTACCATCACACACCCACACAGCCAGAGGTGGCATTACGTAATAACGAATATACTGTATATTGTTTGTAGGACGCACCCACTGATATAGATACTTGTGACATTTTTTAAATGTTTGGAGGCTGCCACTCCCTGGTTATAGAGGAGGGGAAAAACATTAATTTTCTCAGTCACTGACAAACCAGTTGCCTAGCGGTGTTTATGATGCAGAAATAAAATAATTTACTTCATATAAATCCTTAAAAAATACGAAATAAATGTCTTCAGGTAGATGTACACAGTGATACCAATGTAAAACAATTACTTACCGTCCAATTCATCAATAATTACAATGAAGTTGTGAAAGCATAAAATAATATGTAACAAATATTCACGGTGAAACTACAATGTAGGGGCTGTGTTTATTATTTTCACAGTCTTCTCATAGGAAACAAAAATCACAAATGAGATCTCTTTAATATCTCAGTTATTTTTCCTTAACTACAAGTATCCTGATGGATGGATGGACATATGGTTGGTTGGATGGATGGAAGGAAGGATGCATGGATGGACAGATTGATGGACAAATAGACAGGCATATGGATGGATGAATAGATGTATGGATGGTGGATGGTTGGACATACTAAACATATCGATAGTAGATGGATCGATGGACAGATAGACAGGAGATCGATGGATGGATAAATGGATGAATGGAGAGATAGACATATGAATGCATGGATGAATGGATGTATGGTTGGATGGATTGATGGCTGGACAGATAGGAAATGGATGGATAAATGGATGAATGGACAGATAATAATTATAATAATTAGTTACATTTATATAGCGATTTTCTGGGTACTCAAAGTGCTTAACATGAAAGTGGGGAATCTCCTCAACCACCACCAGTGTGCAGCATCCACCTGCTGCCATAGTGCGCCAGAACGCCCACCACACACTAGCTTATTGGTGGAGAGGAGACAGAGTGATGAAGCCAATCAGTAGATGTGGGGATTGTTAGGAGGCCATGATGGTCAGAGGCTTATCGGCGAATTTGACCAGGATGCCAGGGTTACACCCCTACTCTTTTTCGAAGAACTATGGATAGATAGAGAATGGATGGATGGACAGATAGACATATGGATGGATAAATGGATGAATGGACAGATAGACATATGAATGGATGCATGGATGGATGAACGAATAGACAGATGGATGGATGAAATATGGATATATAGGGAATGGATTGAGACAATAGACTCTGGATGGATAACGGTGGATGGCCAGAATAGACATATTAATGGATTGCATGGATGGCTAACGAAGACAGATGATTGATGATTGGATAGGAATGGATGGATCACAGATAGACATATGGATGGATGAATGGACAGATAGACATATGAATGAATGAATGCATGCATGGATAGATGGACGAATAGACAGATGGATGGATAGATGGACAATTAGATGGATGGATGGATGGATGGATGGATGGACAGATAGACGGATGGATGGATAGATAGGGAATGAGTGATGGCAGATAGACTCTGGAGGATAAATGGATGAATGGACAGATAGACATATGGATGGATAAATGGATGAATGGACAGATAGACATATGAATGGATGCATGGATGGATGAATGAATGAATGCATGGATAGATGGACGAATAGACAGATGGATGGATGGATAGTTAGGGAATGGATGGATGGACAGATAGACATGAATGGATGCATGGACGAATAGACAGATGGATGGAAGGATGGATGATAGATGGGGAATGGATGGACAGACAGATAGACATATGGGTGGATTAATGGATGAATGGACAGATAGACATATGAATGAATGAATGAATGAATGAATGCATGGATAGATGGACGAATAGACAGATGGAGGGATAGATAGATGGACGAATAGATAGATGGATGGATGGACAGATAGACAGGGAATGGATGAATAGACAGATAGACAAATAAATGGATGAATGGACAGATAGACACATGAGTGGATGCATGGATGGACAAACAGTCTAAAAGGACAGATGGATAGATGGATTGACAGATGGACAGATGGACTGACAGACAGCTGAATGAATGCAACCAGACATCTTCATCTCTCCTCTTGTCCCTCAGGTCCAGAGAGCAGTCCGGCAGGAAGTCCTACCCCTGTAACCCAGCAGCAAGTCATCCAGCACAACACCATCACCACCTCCAGCACAGCACCCAATCACCGCACAGATATTAACCCCATCCACTAGAGACTCCAGCCCCTGACGCCCTTTAACACGCTGGACATCCCGACTGCAAATCCTGGACAGACACACACCTCTGTGCCTAAGTGGCAGCTTATTCATCTGTTTTCAATTTGTAAATGTAAACTGATTACCATTTAGTTTAGTTCTGTGTGTTTTATGTCTCCATTCGTGTCTGCTTAAAAAAAGGGAGTTTCATAAATCATTGGGCACCATCTCGCTTGTCAAGGACATCACTAATGGAAACGCAACTGTTACATCTGTTCCTGGATTTCTGCTGGACCACTGCCTTTACAAATTGCAAAATTCAGATAGCTGGATAGCTTTTTCTATGAATTTTCCATTGCCAAAAAGATGCTGTCCTTTCCTTTTTGTTTATTGTTATAACAATTACTCTCACAGTCCCCTTTTTATCAAATTCAAAAGGATAAATTAGGAAGGTCAGTCTCCATTGGGAGTTCCTAATGAAAGTAACCTGAAGCAATATGAATCTCTGACATGCTCAGCAATCTGATTGTCTTCACTTGCTCGCTCGGACCAGAATCTAGATCAGATTAAGTTCAACCTATTAGCTCCTGTCATTTCAGATATAATTTCAAAAGTTATTTTCTTAAAACAAAACAGCTTTGGGCTCCTAAGCTGGTACAGATCATGTAAATGGAATGCATTTATCAGGCTCACACAGGCTCCTGTGAGCATATGCCCTGCTGAACATGTGTGATATTTCGGAGTATTCCCAGAGTGGCGAGTTCACAGCTGCAATCGTGTTGCACCAGGAAGACATCTCACTCGGCGTTTCTGTCCAAACATTTCAGAAGATACCATCAACTGTTTCATTTTAAGCTGGTGTAATTTCTGGTCAGATTTACCCCTGGACCTCATCAGTTTGCATATTACTTCTTCTGGCAGTTCATTTCGGTATCTGTTTTCGATCAGCAAGTGGACTAAGTATTACACACATATTTCAATACATTTTTATCTATGTTTTGTGCTCATATGTGGGCCTTCCAACCAATGCACTCCAACTAATCTTGCACCAAAAATAATGCCATGGAAAACTTTTGGCAGCTTTTGCTTTACCTGAGGCTATGGAAAACATAAATGCTACTAAAAAATTAGCTTTCGTTTTGGCTCAAAGTATTGTTTAGATCTTCCTCGGGCATTCTGACTGTGAGGTAAGTTTAATTTAATAGGCTTAAATGTAAAAGGATATATTTTGATACATAGTCCTGGTTTGTTTGGTGCCTAGGAAATCATATGAGGCTTCCTTCTTGACATGGACCATGGTCAATTCTGCACTTGACTATAGTCTTTATGAAACCGTCAAGCCCCAACAAAGGTGCTGTTGGTTTTGAGATGTTAGTATACAGTCAGCAGCTTACTGTAAGGGGCAGTTCACGAAGAATGCATTTTCACATTTATAAAACACAAGATGAAAATGGCAAAAGGCAGGTTCTCAAGATGCGTTTTTATTTTAAACTTCTTACAACTTGACAAGGGCTCGAGATGCAAAAATCTCACAATGCACCACAAAAACCAGGGCGCATTTATGGTTACTATGTTCCCTTACTGGAATACACATGCCATTTTCTGAACCGCGTCAACTCAATACATAGCATTACACAATAGAAGGTTTGATGGTGGCATTTTACAACTCGGAAACAGTGTCCCAATGTGTAATGAACCAGGGTTCTTACCTGAGTACACGATATACTGATTCACGATCTAGGGAGCTGATTGAGATGCACCCGAATAAAAGTCGCGCAATGGAACGTGAAAACGCATTCTGTGTGAACTGCCCTAATAATAAGATTCCAATGTGACCTTTGTAAGGGATGTGTGAGCAAGATCCCATATACCTCATGAGTGTATGATCATGGACTGATGAGCTATAAGATGGCCACTGTCACTTTAAGACATTGAGTCCTAAATACCTTAAAGACCATGACACACCAAACCAACATTAAAGAACTAGCGGCGATGAAAGCCGACTGTGTTGCTTCGCCTGTGTCTGGGCTAAAAAGTTGCCGCAAAGGCTACAACCAAAGGCCGACTAGTACATACATTCTGCATATGCGTGAAAAGAAAAAGCTTTCCATACCAGCAGGTGGCAGTAGTCGACAACAGTATTCATCATTCAAAAATGGAAACCAAAACGTAGGACTACAGAAATACAAACCATAAACAAAACAGTGTTTCTTACAACTTTCTTCATTTCAGACGTTTTTCGTTGCCATATCATTATGAAAATATTTGCATACTGGAATGCTCAGGTTGGACGATGCAAAATTAGAACAGCCATCTGTGTGCGGCCTCTTGACTTGAGCTATTTGCTTGTTTTCGTAACTTTTGTTTTTCTTCTTGCGCGCTGGTTCTTTCTCACCGACTGCCTGAGACTGATTCAACTTGCTCAATCGGCCAAAAAGCCACCAATGACGTTAATGACGGCCTGGCGTTAGCAGACAGCCAACTGTTGGCTTGGTGTGTCACGGACCTAAGTTGCATTTTCCTCGTCTAATTGCAAATAATGGCGCAATATGGTCCACTTTAGTTTTTCTCCGCTGCGAAAATGTAGCATTTTACTATTTCTACACAGTTACTGATCTAGACCGATCTAGATACTGCTTTCCAAATGTCACTATGTGCCTGAATACGTCTTAAATACTCACAGAGGGAAGAATGTCAGTCCTTAGTAATACCTTGATTGCATTTATCAAGGTCTTGACATTGTTTAGCTTTTTTTGTAAAGACTAATTACTAGTGTTTTATTGTGGACACTGTTTTGTTCCGGACTCATTTTGGTATTAAAGGACTTTTCTACCTTCTTGAACCAAGGAGGCCTGTGATGAGAATACAGGCAAGCTGGAAATGTCGTAGCATCACGAGGAGAGAAAAGGGCCTTTTTTCCAGCAGCTAAGCTCAGAACTCTGTTTCATGTTTTTCACAGTTTGTAGAGGAATTTTCATCCCTCCTAAATGGAACATATTGATTCCCTTCGCCTTGCCTCGTAGCACTGTGTTTGGAACAAGAGCGTGCAAAACGACCTTCACATTGAGAGGTGGAAGTCTTGTAGCTGTCTATGCACTTTGACCTCTGTGAGCAGCAGAGGATGGAATAGCCATATAGAAGACTCAGCGATTCCCAGTTCCCACACCAGCGAGAGCCAGCCACTGTCAATCTATGGAGCAACGCAACTTGTACGGACCAATGGGATTGGAGCCTTGAAAGGGTCACCACAAGAAGGACACAATTCGAACCCTGAAGGCTTGGGTTTTGGAGGTGCTCCTGTAGCTTTAAGACTTAAAACTGTCCCTTTAGATAAAACCTGTTTGTCACACTGTGAAATGGGTGACATCGAGGTGAACTGGAAACATGATTGTGCTTTTATTGTTGATTTTGTTGGACCTGATGGTGGTTTGGTTGTTTCCCAGCATAATTCACATAGGATAGTTCACCCAAAAATGAACATTGTCATCATTTACTCACCCTCATTTCATTGCATACTTGTATCTTTCTTAACTTTTTTTCTGCAGAACACAAAAGAACATATTTTGAAGAACTTTTTACAGTTTTGTCCATACAGTGAATGTCAATGGGGTCCAAACGTTGCAAACTTCGAAAAGGATGTAAAGGTAGTGTAAAATATAAAATCATTGATTAAATACTGTATGGTGATTCATTGAATCAAAATCATTGATTTGATTTGAGAGCGAATAACCACTTTGCTTTCTTCAGTGATAGTATCGTTTCAGAAGACTGGAGTTGTTTGGATTCATTTTACGCTACCTTTATTTATTTTTTGGATCTTGAAACTTTTGAACCCCCATTAACTTTCACAGCACGGACAAAAACACGCTAAAGCATTTGTCAAAATATGTTCTTTACTGTTACAATTACATTTACTGTTGTTCACCAAATTTTTGTTGGACGAAATCCAGTCATTTCAACAGGAATCCATGAGAACAGGAATTTCGTGTGATGGAGAAAGGTTTCCCTATGCAGATTTTGCAACTGATTCACTGCACTGACCAGAACAGAAACTGCTTGGTTTTAAAGTGTCAATAGTGTATAGATGTATAAAGCACAGCTTACACAGACGTCAATAGACAATGGACCTTTTTTACCCAATGTGACCACAGCTGAAATAATGATAAATTTTTTTTGGGTGAACTGTCCCTTTAAGTGACTCAATGTTGTCTGTGCATGTAGCATCATAATGTGGTTTCGAATGGGATTCTGATGCCCACAAAGGGTATGAGTTTCAATGTTTTTGGATTGTGAGCTTGAAAGTTAACTTGAGATCTGTGCATGCATGCATTTTCAGTCTCGTTGACATCTCAGACTTCACACTCAGTGTTTAACCCTATGTGATGATGTAATAATATGGTGGGAGGGGCTTGCTAAAAAGCAGTTTGGATCTCTATGGAGGACTTTAAACTGTCTAAAGTTGCATTGTAGTTAATCTCCTGCATCTTTACACTTCAAAGCAAGGTCAGGGGCGTATCTACGCAGGGCCACGTCATCTCTTACCCAAGCAACATAACATACAAGAACACACTGAACTGGAAATATTTCATTTACTCCCAGTGAGTAACAAGCATTAATCTCAAATTTGATTTGGCATCAGTCCTTGTTAGGATGTTGGATGGATGTCTTTTGTAATAGCATTCTTATAAAACAGAGGGAGTGTTTTTTTGTGTGCGCGTGAGTATATACTGTATGTGCTTTTGTGTGCATAGTTTAAAATTTTTTTTATTTTAGGTGGAGGACAATGAATACACAGTAATAAAACTATAAATGTATCATTGCCACAAAACTATAAATATTGTATAAATTTTCATACATTTTTGTAATCTTGTTCCTGTAATGCAACCACCTTTCTTTTTGAAAGGAGTACATGTTTGGTACTTGTTTGTAAATAATGTTTGCATAGCACTTGCAGTCTACAAATGTTTGCCTGTTCATTTCAGAGCTGAAACATTGCATTGTTTGCTACGCATATTGAATTCATGAATTCACACACGCTTGCATAACTTTGTATATTTTATGTTTATTAATGCCTTGAACAGTTTGTGTTTATGCAAATGTACAGATGTGAGATCACAACAGCTATATTACAATATGAAAATAAAGCACTTGTTCTGTAACAAAGCTCTGCCAATTCATGATTTTGTCACTTACAAAACATGCAGCTTGTTAACATTAAAAATATAAGATTGCGGTATTGACATTTTCAAGTACTGCTTTTCACATTTTTCTTTCATGTTTTGCATGAGAACTAGAGCTTTAGTCTGCAGAGTACTTCTGAAGGTGACAATCACAAGCGTTCAATTTTTATTTGATTATTTAATGTACTAGGGTCCCCTGGATTTTGAGACAGATGCACACATTGGACATTACAATATAAAGTTCCATAGCAATATCCCAAAAAATAAAGGGGGGGGGGGGGGGGGGGGGGGGGGGTGAACACTTATTTTGCTCAATATTTATGCACTAAATACATTGATAAAATACTGTCACATACATGTTTAGAAAAAATGTCCAAGAAAGGTGTGTACCTTACAACTTGTCACTGCAGAACCCTTCAAGAGACAACTTTGTACCTTTATTTATATAATTTATATAAATAATATTTTTTAAATACGTCACATACTGAAATTTAAATTATAATACTTTAATTCTTATGATTAATAATAATAATAATATAATAATATTGATTATGCTTATGAATGATGATGGCTGATGATGAGGTTCTTATCATCATTTATTTTATTTATCTGTTATATCATATTAAAAAAAATAAAAGGTTGAAAACAGTAATGTTTGAATAGGACTGACTGGTTGCAAAAACCTTAACATTATCATGGCCAACAACCAGCAATATAAAAATTGACATTAAAAAACAAAAAATGTAGCATGAAGTAATACAAGTGCCATATACATTTAAGACATTAATTATAGAAAACGCGTACATTCATAGGATAAATGCCACATAGATTTTATAAGTAACAACTACCAATATGAAATATTCGTTTTTTTTTTAAATACAGCCAGCTGTCGCCCCCTGCCGGACACACGAAGAAAATGCTGTTAAAAACACCGAGGACACAAACGGCTAAAAGTTCAAGACACTTCATTAAATATAAATGCGTTTCATTATTTTTGGCATGGTGTGCTATTGGCGAATCTATATATTCTATCTAGCCTATTTTTGATTTCCAATCCTAATATAAAATGAACCTGTTTCCTTCCTGTTAAAGTAGTTCATACCAGTCTTGAATGTCTACCTCTGTTATTTCCTTTCTTGCTTCTTCCTCTCATCTTCTGTATGCACTGAAGCACATCTTTTATTCTACAGTTTACAGTACAGCATTGCACGCCCTGTAAGAAAACTAACATACTAATAGAGGCTGTTATTGGTCACACTTTAGTCTGGGGACTAATTCTCATTAACTACGACGTCCGTCTCAATAAACTCCTAATTTACTGTTTATTAATAGTAAGGTAGTTGTTAAGGTTAGGTATGGGATCGGATTAAGGGATCTAAAATATGGTCATGCAGAATAAGGCATTAATATGTGCTTTGTAATTACTAATAAACAGCTAACATGCTGTTAATATTCATGCTAAAACCACTATTAATAACCAATGTCACTGTGTTTGTTTGTTTATATTTATTTATTTGCTATCGTCAGATCAAGGATAATATTATGCTGGCATAGCTAACTAAAAGTAATGATCATCACACTGAATAGATGAAAATATCCATCTGGATTCAAAGAAACCAAGATAGGTAGTACTTATATCAAATCACACTTTAATCAAAAATTGATCATGTACATAAACCAGAGCCCGACACTTAACACGTAGCGCAATAAAAATATAACCCCTAACCCTTTTTCATATTAGCACACAGACTTCTGCACTGAAACACACATTACACAACTGAACGATTCATTCAGTGGTCACTTTACATCAGGGGTGTCAAAAACTCAATTCCTGGAGGGCCGGAGCCCCAGTGTTCCAACCCTGTTTTCAAATAAGTCTGAAGGACTTCTGTTGATCAGTGTGTTTATTAATCTGCATGGCTCCGGCCCTCCAGGAATTGAGTTTGACACCCCTGCTTTGCATTCTATATGAATTTAGTGTGTCAGTGTGATGAGAATCCATCTGTAGAAAGGAATCTGTCAATCATGTCAAACGATCTCTCTGGTTGGTCATAAGGCAAAATGTGCCCGCCTCCCCTGACAATTACCTACAGAGAAGAAAACAGAGAAATTATACATTAAAATATATTTGTTTCTTATCTGCTGACAAGGCTGTGTGTTCAGCCAATGATCATCATTTTAAAATTAGATACTATATTGATAATTTAAATATATTGATATAGCAATACTGCAGACCCTCACCTGAAGGAACTCTCCTACTTGTCGCACGTAACCTGCCACTTCAGTGTCACTGGGCTGGACTTTCCAGTGGAAGCGCTCTGCTTTTTTATACTCGTCCGCTCCAGACCAGTTCACTGTGGGCAGGAAGCGCTCAGTTAGAGGGGCTGCAACGATGACATCAAGCTGTCCACTGTAGATCAACACCTGCGAACACACGATCAAATCCATCCCACAGATTAATCCTAAGTGAGAGTTTTTATAGCTATGGGGTCTATTCAATTTTAATAATTCAAGGGACACTGCGTTAAAAATACAAGCAATTCAAGTAACTTAACACAAGGCAAAACACTGACCAACTTTATACAGCGAGTTTGGAATATATGATGTGATCTTGAAATTCCAAATATTAAATCCACTTCCATAAATTATTCTCCTTGTCAAACTACTCTATCAATTTTAAAAATCTGTCCAAAACAATAATCTGATAGTATTTAAGTCATAGCTGGAAATTCGATATAATTTTGCCTGAATAAACAGATTAATTATCAGTTAAAAATATTCATTTGAATATTCAATATCAAAAATACAATCATTTGAAATGGCACAGGTTATAAATGTACAATATAAAAACAATGGATATTAACCCTATAAAGCCTACTGTGTCATATTTGATATACAAATTTCTAAGGCATCTAAATTATCAGCATGATCAAAACATTGCTGAAAAAGCAGTTTTACATTGACAGTTTATACTTTTTAGCAAATAAAAGGCCTTTTAGTGATTCTACAAAGTCCCTCTTCATGTGCTTGGTACACGTGCCTTTGCCTGTGAAATCAGTTTAAGTACACTAAGAATAACTTTTATATAGTTGGCAATATTTCAAGACAAACACTTACTCGACTTTAAAGTGCCCCTATAATGGATTTTTGAAAATGACCTTTCATGCAGTGTGTAACACAGCTCTAAGTGAATGAAAACATCCTGCAAAATTATAAATCTGAAGGTGCACCGTGTATAAAGTTTATTGTCTCTCAAAAAAGAGTCGCTCAACTGAATCAATGAAACGAAGGCGTTTTTAAAACTACATCCAATCCTTTTCATGGGTGACGTCACCATGTGAAACCTTAGCTAGTGTCCGCTCTACTTGTTGGTCCTTTTTTGCATTGCCTGACTAAAAGCTAATTTATTCTTTGCCACTCGTTGCCGCTTTTTGGAGCGTAAAAAATAGCTGTTTACGGCCGGTAAACCGTTTTTACACAAGCGCCCTGCGCTCACAACTCTGCTTTATCAGGCATTACAGACATAATGAAATGAACATGAGACCAATCGGAACAATCACCGCAGATTAGCGTCACGCAAAGGAGGGGTTTGGAAAAATGAATCGTTGCGCGAATCTTTTGGGAGTCGTTGAGCAAGTAACGCCGAGTTCACACTGCACGATTTTCAAAGACGTTGCATCACTGTTGGTTTCACACTGAACGACTATCTGGGGTAGCATTCAGTTGCTGCTATGTTCACATTGCACGATGGATTGGCAACAGGAGGTTACACACTGCATGACTTTACAATAGGAATCGCCGACTGCTCTGTCTGGTGCAGGGTTGCCAGGTTTTCGCAACAAAACCCGCCCAATTACTACTCAAAACTAGCCTGAAAATAGCCCAATTGCTATTTTTTTGGCGGGGTTCTCCTGGTACAATTCCCATTCCAGGGCCTAAATATCACGTTATTGGGGTCGCTTCAACCTGCTGACATAAAAAACAACCGGCGGCAATCGCGGATTTGGCAACACTGGTCCGCAAACTACCCGAACTTCCCGCTGCCCTGTATCTTGGTCTCTCATTGGCTGTAGGTCATCGCCGTGTTTTTTTTCCAGTAGTACTCATTTCACACGCGTGACTGTGAAGCGCCGACACTCCAGATATTTAGTGCCAAAGATTTCACGCGTCCGGCGTTCCTCGAGTCCGCCGTTCTTTGTAATCATTCCACGATAATTTGATAAGTCGGCGAGTGAAAAATCGGGCTAAAATCGTGCAGTGTGAACTCGGCATAAGGTAAAAATAAATGCATATTATAAGACAATGAAAGTATTTTTTGACTTTGCATGCATGTCGACCTGTTGTTGGGGACTCCCAAAATCAAAATATGAACGTTTCATAACGCATAATAGGGGCACTTTAAAGAATCTCAAATTTTGACCCATAATCAATATGGTATTGATATATTGTGCATCCCTAAACCCAAGGATTAAATATGATTAAGGAGTTACTATATCATTTAACAAAGGCCATAAAGTTCCCAACACAAACAATGGAATTGTTTCCTCACTCTATAGTTGTCCATGAGGATACCCAACCAGGGCTTGATGGACTTCATGACATCCTGAAGCAGATGCTTCTCAACATCTGAGCCATCATTGAATGTAAGATTACCAACGTGGATGGAACGACGAACATCTGGTAGAGTCACAAACGTAGAAAAATACTCCTGATCTGGAGGTTCCTGTTTAGGAAAAAAAAAACACAGAATGAGACAAACTAGCCATTCAAATCAAGAAGACCTCATTCCCATCCATTTGCTTGTAATAAAACGTGTGGGTACCTGACACTGCATGTAGTTGAAGTAGTTGGTGCACCCAGTGACGTTTTGGAAGTATGAGGGATAAGGAACAAGATCACCATTCAGTAAACTGTCAAAAACCTGAGGGAGAGACGAGGTGTTTTCAGAACGGATGTAATGAAGAAGCCTCAGTGCCCTGATCTACTGTTTCACACTCACTTCAAATAAAAGGCCTCTCCCTCGACCCATCTCTGCCTCTGCTCTGGATTTCGCGTACCTCTCCCTGCAGCTATCCGTTCTGCCTGCTTGTGCACCATACTTCCTGCCACTCTGCATCTCATCCACATGACCCCGTGCTGTATAGGAATACTGAACGAAAATAAATACCCTCCCAGCATCTGAGACAAAGTGGATTAGAGAGATTAAAGTCCGCCCATGAACACAGGTCAAAGTCAAGTCAAATTTATCACAATACATATGGTTTCAAAGCAGCTTTACAAAAAGTCATACTGTAATATTTATAAAGCCTCAGTGCCAATTCAGAGCAATAGCACTACTGTAAATCATTATTTATCCTGCACTTTTGTGTTTTAAAAGGAAATAATCGCTTTTCATTGTCACACAGTTCAGAGGGGTCCCACAGACCATTCTCCAATTGGCCACAGCCTTCACACTAACACTCCAAAATGGCAACGCTCTCCTTTAGAAAGTTAATCTTCCACTTTGGCAGAGGGATTGTTCTTTCTTGTGGTGTAGGAGCCAAATAATGGCTTCTGAGGAACTACTTTCCTATACTTATCTTCCTTTCCTGCGTATGACTATGGATTTTAAAAGTTAATTATAGTTAACAACACAGTATTTTGACTGTACAAGAGAATTGGATTCTGATTGCATCAATCCAAAATGAGGTCCCTTTCCTCACCTCGCCTGTAGCGTAGAACGGATTAGACTGGAACTCACTGAATATCTGGAAGAACTGAGTCAGGGCACTGGCAAAGGAAAAAAACAAACAAATATTTAGCACATACATCTCACGTTGTCTTAGATATACAGTAAACTTTTGCCATCGTACCTGTACAAGTCTCTGCGAAGTCTCTTCTGTCGCTGTTCCCTCTGCCCCACAAGCCCACCACCTCCTGGTTTTTGGGGGCGAAAAAAAAACCCTCGGTCATCTTCTGTGAAACTCCATCCTGTCCCAACCTTAAAAATTAACCACAAATATCCATTTAAGATATATAATTGAATTAAAACCTATCATAGCTACACTTGGGCCACAACTACGTATAAGTAGTACAATGTGCGAAGGGCTGCAATGATCAATATGGGTGGATTTATTTAATTTATTCAGTTCCTTCTTAAAGAAAGAAATAATGTGGTGTAAGTAATATTATATGTCTTTTATTCTTGGGTGTGGATGACACAAACACGCCAAGAATATAGTGCATCTCTAATCCTAAAAGCCACTCGATTCGCAACAAATGCTCTTAACCTATCCAACTGACACCTCCTATCTCACTTCAAAATTATAAAAAAAAAAAATACAAAAATATTCTTAAATTGCATGAAAAACAAGGGAAATAATACAACACATTTTCCTAAAGATGTTTTCAGGAATTAAGTGAAAATGACTTAAGCGAACTACTTTTGTTAAACATATCATATGGGTTTAATTCATGAGGACATTATCTATAAAAGTGATTTGCAGAAAATTGCACATAACACTTGGGAAGAAATGTACATACAGTATCTAATATATCACATGTGGGGATATTAACTTTGACAGCCCTCATTTGCAGACCTATCAATCTGAGTCTGAAATAATTCAAATACACTAAACTCACCGGGTTGTCGATGTAAAGAACAGAGTATCGTGATGTCCAGGGGAAATCCCTATAGCCCACTGCAGAAAGACAGCAAAGCGTTAAAGTCTAAGCTTCCAAGGTAATTTAACACATTGATATCTGAAATGTAGAGTTTCACTATTAAGCAAAAAAAAACAACATCTATAATACAATGTTCATAAGACACAGAAAAAACATGCTAATCTCCATCAACATAATGTAACATGGCATGCAGGCGTTTGTACTCACATGTGAGGTTCTTATGTACAAAATACGGGCCATGCTCCACAAACAAGCCGAACATGGAGGTGCCTCCAGGTCCTCCCTGCAGCCACAGCAGCACCGGAGCCGTCTCAGGTCTCTCCTAAACACAGAAAATCATGCTACAATAAATAAGTGTGCAGTCAACAGCAGTAACATCACTAAATCAGAAAATAATGCTGTCATTTGTTGAGTGCGACTTCTGAAAACACCTGACTCAAGTGTTGCCAACTGACACAGAAGCTAGTCAGCAGATCAGTCTTATCTTTAGTGCTGTTCATGTGTTACAAAACTAAATGTATAACTTTATACTACCTGGGCAGGGAAGAACCAGAAGAAAAGGTTACTGCTGTAGGTCTTATTCACAGTGAGATATCCCGAGTAACTTTTGACATTGGCACCAGGAAGGGGTCCCACCAAACTCAGTTTTTTGGCTGCACATCCGAAAAACATGAAAGCGTATTAGCATATCAATCCGAAACTTCAGTGAATTATGATAGCAGTTATAAATTATTTTATTTTGGACAACCAAGTCAACTGATCTATCAATCCCTCACTAACTTCTCCATACGTTGTGATAGACTGTCTAACTTTCTGTTTAGCAGAAGGCAAATTAAAGTGAAAGAAGAGGAACTGAAATTATTCTGAGCAAACAGCAAGCATGCCTTCTTCTATTTTGCCTTCCTCTAGGTAGGGAGTGAGCATCAGGGGTTTGCCCGGGTCAACCCCAAAACGTGACCCGCTCACACGGTGTGATTTCCTGCAGAAGAACGAGGAACAACCGCGGGAGCTGACAGACTCCAGAAGAGCCCAGAGGAACAGCAGCCTCAGCATAGTAGAGGTTCGACTGCAGACAGCAAAGAAATGTGACACGGGGATCAATGATCAAGCATGATATTAAAAGGCTCGCATTACCCACTGCCATCTGTCTTTACAAGCCTAAACATATCAGATGAGAACAAAACGACAAATCTCATGTCAGTCATGAAAAATAAGGAACGTACGTACAAATAACGTGCAAACGCAACACAATGAGTTATGCATATAAGAACAGAAATGAGTAATTAGTAAGTAATAGACTTAATAGGTTACTATCAAATCAAATACTTGATCATCATTTATGTACATCTTGTTTTTCTGATCAATGATAATAATAGTGTTACCTTGAAGCCAGATGCCAATCAATATCCAGAAGCCGTTTGCATCGGCATATGAAACTGAAGTACAGTAAATACAGATCGGCTTGTTATCACGCTTTGTATGTGTTGCAGTCACATGACTATGGGCTATGTCATGTGATCGCAGTGAAACCAGGAACTTCAGTCGAAAACACTGACCCCACAGGCCTATATGAGAGAAGCAGCTCCCAGCCCATTTATCAACTTTCCCAATATAATTATGCTTTAGTTATGTAGCAGACCTTCTAGTTGTCATCTAAGTCATCTAAAGTCTTGACCACAAAAAGCCATTGAACATGCCAGCTGTTATAGTACTGTATGTTGAACACAGGTTGAATTTTCCCTCAAAAACAAGTCGTGTTGTCACACTTTATAGGGTAAAAAATCAATGTAAAAAAATCAGTCTCATGTTGTGTATAATGGACATGAGACCACCTTTTTACACAAATGTAAGATTCCTTAAAATTGTAACACCCAATAAGAAACATAACGAATGGACAACAAGTAATAAATACATTTTTACGCGGATATGACTGCATTCATGAAACTATTTAATTGATGTTTATTGCTAGAAAAGCACACAAATTAGGGGTTTAAACTGTATTTAAACATGTCTCAAATGCTGGTTACAAACCTCAGACTTTAATAAATAGATATATAATATACATTATATTAGGCTACAACACCCCACACACACACGGTTTTTTTTTGGAAAATGTGGCCATCCCACCGGCCTAATTGTTTTTCTACTGTCAGACGTCTTTCTATTCCCTACACCACCTACCCCTACACCTACCCCTCACAGATATACTTTGTGGCTATTTTCAGATTTTTCATACCCCCTTCTGTTGATTTAGACGCGCTTTGAAAAGTGGACATTGGGTAATGTCCTGAACAATCACCTTCTCCTTGTATCCCCTACCTTGTCATATAAAATGAGGTCGCTCATTTGGTCACAAATGCCGCGCGCGCACACACACACACACACACACACACACACACACACACCACACAGTTTTGTTTTTATGTTTTATGGGAACTCTCATATGTTGTAAGGTTTAATTTATACTGTACAAACTGTATTTTCTATTGCCCTTTACCAACCCTACCCCTAAACCTACCCTCACAGGAAACTTTCTGCATTTTTAGATAAAAAAAAACTCATTCTGAATTATTTATAAGCCTTTTGAATTACGGGGACACTGGAAATGTCCTCATAAATCACCTTCTCCTTGTAATACCCATGTCATACCCATGTTATTATACAAATTTGTGTCCTCATAAACCACATAAACATGCACACACACACACACACACACACACATTGGCACAAAAAAAGTAGACCTAGGCCTACTTTATACTATGTTTTTGGTCAGTGCAACATGCTTTTTAAGTGGGTGTGACTAAATTACATGTCCTTTAAACATGATGTATTAAAAACCTAAACAAAAAACAGTAAAAAAAACATTTGATGTTTTTAAAATGAGCTACTTTTCATGCTAGGTTCGTTTTATGTTAGTAGGTCTTGCAAAAAAAAAAAAAGAGCAATGGCACACCAAAGTGTACTGCACCTTTATTACTGACAGTCTATTAGCATGTGCTGGGAAGCCATAAGTTCTGAACATATACTATTTCTGAACAGCAGAAGGAATGCAACTTTCTTATGGTCCCAGCACACAGCGGAGAGGCATGTAAGTAAGGTTTACAGCATGGTCAGGTGGGCAGGAGGAATGTGCGCGTCTCTTCCACTTTAAAAGGCGGATTCGCCTCCGCGCACACTGTGTGTTTATTACGCGCCTTGAAGTGGCACATGGAAGCGGTACAGTGAAATCCCTGGCTGTTCCCTGAAATATGGTGAAACCTACTGGCACTGACAGCACACGGAACGTCCGGGAAGTTTTCTTGAATTCTGCTTTTCATTACGATGAGGAGTAGATGAGTTGTCACATATTCTGTACGTATATCTGAGGTTGTATCAACTAGTTTCATTATATGGTTCTTCTGTTGCCACACGCGCGCCTGTAAATGCGGCAGCGCTGGCGACTCCCGTCTGATCCGACCCTCGCAGCTGGATTTTATCGGCTGTTTAGGAGGAACTCTGGAGAGCTGAAGACAGGTCAGGAGAGCAGAGACTGAGATGGAAGAGCTGTCAAGCCCTAAAAGACGCCAGTAAGCGGGTAGATTCAGAATTAGACGCGATGGCAGCGTCCAGCAACTCCAGTCTGTCGGGTTCCTCCGTCTCTTCGGGTGAGTACTGATAAATCAAAATGAAACAGGGATGATTTGCTTGGGAAACTGAATAAGCAATTAACGTGATGATCGCAGAATGGAGATGGTTGGCACTGGCAGTTTAATTTCTGTGGTTTTGGGTGTAATTAAAGCAGACAGGATAGAACATGGTGAAGAGGTGTGTCATGCCTTTTCTTCATCCAGGGTGAACTAGACCCACCTTTGACTTCCTTCACCAATGCAAGAGCGTGCAGTCGTTGATATCACCAATGCACCGTGGCAGATGATTGTGTAAAGTCACACTCACAGTGCACTGTAAACTCTTATCTGTTTATATGTACATGATAGCAAAAAGAGACGATAACTGCTACATTATAGTGAGAGCTTCAAATCAAAAATGTGTACAGTGCTGAATTGTAATTCTCAGTGAGATATCATTTGCTACTGCGTGCACTGAAATTTAATGTGGAATAATAAACATTTTGTCTTTTTTCCCTCTATATATATATAGGGAATATATATATATTTTTTATTAAAGTCATATGTCAGTCATAACTCCCCCTAACAAGTGCATAAACAATAAAATACATTTGATCATATATTTTGAGATTTATTTAAAAAATCTTACATAATCAGTCCTGTTACCATGAGTTTGTACAGTAAACAACAGATTATCGAAAGCTATTTGAGGAAATATCAACATGTAGTGTCATGACCTTGAGTACAAGGCTATTAATGGCTAAATGAACCGTCACCCCTGTGCAATACGCCCCTTTGCATTTATAGCATAATGTCCTAATGCATTTTTATTTGGAAATTTAGCTTGAAATGGCACAATGCAATTTATTAACATTGTGTTTCTTAAAGTCGGCATGAAATTAATCCACTCAGATGTACATCATAATAAAGGATTTGTGGCTACTTCCAACTGATCACCACTTTATTATTTTTGTATAAATGCAGTCTATTAACAGTTAAGACTTTTCTGTTGGAATGTTTAAAATTGTACAGAAATGTCACCTTTTCAAAATGGAAAAGACTCTTTTCTTGGAATGACCCAAGTGTAATTTGGGCATAATAGCAATAGTATAATGTCAGCATTGTTTATAAATTTGTCATCAGTGTTAACTGTTGATATCCCAAGTATCACTGCCAGTAGTGCTAATGGCAACAGTCAGTCTTTCTAAAAATGCCTTTAAAATCTGTAAAAACATGAACGTGGGAACCAAAAACTGGTTTGGACACATTCAGTACAAATGCATTTCCTGCTCATTGTCTCAAGGGATCTAGGTTACAACAGGCATATATATCCTAAATCCCAACATTTCAGAATTTTGTTTTTGCATCTAAAATGAGTCATCAAATGTTTTCATGGGCGTGTGATGAAAACTAATTACCCTAAAAGCTGTTCCTCTCTCTGTTTTATTAACCTGATCTTATTATCCCCAAGAAATTATTGATGTTGAAAATGAGCTTTTATAATCACCTGTCATCTTTCTAGCTGGGTGTCATGTGGTGTTTGAGCTGCATTGTGCAGAAGTTTGACTTCCAATATATTAACCTCCACCTACTATTACTTGTTACTTTTTAAAACCTATGACATTTTTTCACACAGGTACCAAACTGACCTAATACACACATTTTTATCTACACCAGTGTACACTACTGTCTACAACTTTGGGGTCTGCAGGTTTTTCTCTGCCTTTATTTAATCAAAAATACAAAAAACAGTAATATTGTTATAAATATCATTCTAGTCTAAAATAACTGTTTTTCTATTATAATACATTTTAAAATGTAGATTGCCAAAGCTGATTTTTCTGTAGCCATTACTCCAGTCACATGATCCTTCAGAAATTAGTCTAATATGCTGATTTGGAGTTCAAAAAATGTTTATTATGGTAAATGTTGAAAACAGTTAAACAACTGCTTACCGTGATACATTTTTGATGAATAGAAAGTTCAAAAGAACAGTTTTTATTAAAAATATGTCATTTGTAACATTATAAATGTCTTTACTGTCACTTTTGATCAATTTCATTTTTTTTCTTTGCTGAATAAAAATTTTTTAAATCACACTGACCCCAAACTTTTCAATGGCAGTATATAGTATGACTTGTACACTTTTTATGACCTTAGACATTAGTTTGAAGGGAAACCACCGTCCCTAAATGCACCGTAAGGGACAAAACAGAGTAAAAAGCGTCAGGTTGGCTAGAGGTGTGAGAAGCACAAAAGAGCAGGTGTTTAAATACACCGATCACAAGTGTGAGGAGAGATAAGGTTGGAAGCGTGCTCAGAATCACTCCCACACAGAAACGCATGTTAACACCATGTTCCCATGCTTCGCCGCTCGGCATTGCGTTTGTAAGAACAGAAGGAGGGATGTGTATGATCTGAGGGACAGTACATGTCTCAAGGGAGTACAAGTTCAAATAACAAGCTTTGTTGAATGGGCGTGTAAAGAAGAACCGTTTTCGTGTAGGCATTCATTCCATTAAAGCTCAATAGTGACCTTGGGAGAGAAAAAGAGATGCTTTGTCTAATTCACTTCATGCTTGCTGTAACTCTTCATGCAGACGCACAGAACCGCAGCTCCTCCTTCATGCCAAGCCACGGGCTCTTGAGATCCAGGAAAGGGATAACGCCAAGCCGTGACTCTCCGTGGTCGCCATCCATTCCCAAATAGATTATCTCACATGCATGTTGCTGAAGAAGCAGAAATGCACTGTGGCCGTGAGGCCTGCAGAAGATAGGGAGTGTTTTCTGCCTGTGGTATGGAGAGCTGTCATTAGCTCCGTGTCCCCGGTGTAATCATCGGATGCCGTATTCCGTGCCTCTATCAGGCTTGCCGTGTCTGTCACGGGAGTATCATTATGTTAGAAAAAATGCTTTTTTGGCAGAAACCTTGTTTCATCTAGTTTGGGTGTGTGTAACACGCACACGTTCTGCTTTATATTAGCCAAGAGCAGGGCTGTAAACAAATGCAGGGCAGACTGGCGAGATGGATGCCGCTCGGCTCAGCTCTTCTGACATCAAAGGCCAGTTCGAGCTTTGATGTTACCCTAAAGGAAACCTGGGACTGCAGCTCAGAGCTGCAAGCTTGTGAACATTTTAGAAATGATGAAGTTGAAATTATGGATGATTTCATGGGTTGGTGCTGATTCGATTTCTTTTAATCTGACGAGGTTGTGTTGGCTTATGCTTAGGGCATTTGACCAGAAGGTCACTGGTTTAATCCTAGTAAGGAGGGACCCTTCTCTTCATTGTACCCTTGGGCAAGACATTTAACCCCAGATTGCTCCAGACAGATTGTCCCGGTCATAAGTGCACTTTAGTAAGTCGCTTTGGATAATAGCATCTGCTAAAAGACTACTTGCATATGAATCTGCATGGGGTTCATTCTTTTAAAGTCAAAATGGAACGGCATTTACAGTACAATTGTACTTCCGTAATCTGACTCTAAAAATATTATGTTGTTTAATCATCAAGTAACAAGTAAGAACATATTTTCGTTACAACTTGAACACACCATTACTTAAAAACTGACTTATACACTACCGTTAAAGTTTGGAGTCTGTAAGATTTTTTTTTAAATGTTTTTGAATGAAGTCTCTTATCAAAATAAATTAAAAGCAGTAATATTGCTATTTAAATAGCCATTTTCTATTTTAATATATTTTCAAACTTATTCCTGTTAAGGCAAATCTGAATTTTCAGCAGCCATTACTCCAGTCTTCAGTGTCACATAATCGTCATATCAGTGAACTCAGTCAACATTTCTTAGATTTATCATGTGAAAACCTATGCTTGAAAACCTTAACATTTTTTTGAGGATTCTTTGATGAAAGTTCAAAAGAATCTTATTTCTTTTATACATAGAAATTTTTGTAACATTATAAATGTCTTTACAGTCACTTTTGATAATTTCTTTGTACCTTTTTAAAATTATATATAACAAACCTATAGTATAAAAAAAAAATAAAAAATTGTAATTTAGAATTTAAAACTATTGTTTTTTGGTTTATTCAAGTTACTGTCTTTTTAAAATATATTTTTGAATACATTAGTATATTTGGACCAAAACAACATGTTTTGCTATTGACCCAAAAATGGTCTTTTTTGATTTCATATTGACTGCACGTTTGTACTTAGTCGTAGTCATCATGAAAGCTATGTCTGTTTTCTGTGGTTCTGTGCTCTTCTGGTTCACTGGAGTTGAGATGAAGTGAATGTGAGTCCTGCAACAGGAACAGATCACATGATTGAAAGCTCTGGTAAGCAAACAGCAAGAGCGATAACTCACAACAGCGATTGCGTGTCCTTTTCACTCGGCCTCTTTGCATTTCATGTGGCATCGGCCTGTTGAGGTAAAGCTCTGTTCTTAGTTCTGGAGTTGGTTAACATCAAAGTCAACAGCTAAGGAAAAAGTGAATAGAAGAACTCTTACATTCAAACCAAATGCTCTTAAGCTGAAGACATTCTGGGTAAGTGTCACATAGCGGTGGTCAAGTTAAAGAACCTTGGTTTTTCAAGGTCTTTACTAAGCTGTTGCACATAGCTAAAAAAAGCATGAATGAAGGGGCGAAAGACTGAATAGAAACTCAGCCTGTGATGACAGAGATGGCAAATGAGCCGTGCACATCACTTACTGCTCAGAAAATGGTACTTTCTCTGCTTCGCTCTTCGGAAAGCTGTTCATTATTATAATCTTGTTTTTAAAGGCTTTCCTTTCTGACAGAAGCCACTGTAATATGGTCTGTTCATTAGTGGTCATCTTAATAGTTTCCACGGTTTCTCGTGTGATTCCCTGTAGTTTTACAGTCAGTAAGTCTGAGTGAAATAAGAGGCTTATTTAAGCCTGCAGTTTTATTGGTGGATGGAATGTTGTTGAGAACTAGATGAGAAAAGAGAGTTTTAATGCTCACCTCTTCCTGTGTCTCTGCATTTATTATTAATCACCTCTGTGGAGATCCCCATGGTCATCCATCACCCTCACCCTCTGGAATCACATTACCACACAATGGATCTCCCTGCTACCGATGTGTCTGTGTACTTGTGTACTTACATGTGCACATGCATGTGTGTGTATATGTGTGTAATCTCAAATGGCAGGCCCACTGACCCCCAACAATCTGTTCACTGATGCACACAAAACTGGAAAGCACTTTCTCTGTTTGGGAAGCTCTAATCGAAATGACTGGCGTTACACAACTTCCTGGAGAATGTGTTTACAGAGGTTTTCTTTGATAGTATTTTTAAGTCAGGTTGACACATAAGCACAAGCATTTGTCATTTTAGTGGAATCAAATCTTTAAAAGGTTAGTTTAAGACACTTAGTAGCAAGTTAAATAGATATCAAAAAAAGAAAAAATGGTAACGCTTTAGTTTAGGGACCAATTATCACTATAAACTAGTTGCTTATTAGCATGCATATTACTAGCATATTGGTTGTTTATTAGTACTTAAAGCACATATTAATGCCTTATTGTGCATGATCATATTTTAGATCCCTTAATCATAACCTAAACTTAACAACTACCTTACTAACTTTAATAAGCAGAAAATTAGAATTTCTTTGATGCAAAAGTTGTGGTTAATAGTGAGACTAAAGTGTGAATGAAAAACATATATATATTGTTTTCTGAGTTTTGTTTCATGGACAGAAATTCTCAAAGCTAAGTCAGCTGTTTTTATTTGTTTTAATTTGTAATAATTTAATTTTGAATAAGTTTGTAGGCCATCAACTTCGTTCCTTCAACAAAAACTCAATATGATTTTTTGATTTTTGAAGAAAATAAGCTTTGTGACCAACAAAAGTTTATGATACTTTCATGTTTTGTTCATCATAATAATCTTCATAAATGAACACAACTATGCATTTTGAAGCTCATATACAATCGCCAGAGGTAAGAAGAAGTAACCACAGTCATTTGACTTCAGCGTCACCTCCATTAAGCTTCTGACAACTCTTTTGGTCTTTATTTAAAAACACTTTTCCTGAAAGCGTGAGATTCTAGAGCACAATTCTAAACATAATGATCCTGGATGAGTTTTCCTGTTTGGCATGATGATGTTTAATGTCCCTATCAATCTTTGTAGTCTCATGTAGCCGCTTGTTAGCAACCACCTTTTTCAAGACACATAAAAGCTTTAAAAAAGAAGTCACAAAGTGGTATTACGGATGTATTTTATGTCATAGAATGAAACGTGAAAATATATTAACTTGTGCTACAGGCCCATTGATGAAACTGGAAGTGCTAAAATGATAAATTGTTTCCTGGTTTTGGCCTAATGAAAGCACTCTATTGAATGTAAAAACACAACAAACTGTGGACGTTCAGTTAAATGTCAGGCAGACTATCTCTTCCTTCATAAGTGGGCAGTTTTTGGCTATAAAATGCGATGTAGACCAGACATTGTATACTGTTAGTCAAAGGTCTGGCTACGTGAGAATGTGTGTGTGTTTCCTTTGCCAATCAGAAGTGAGGAGCTTCCAACAGTACATGCGCTTGTATGTGTACACACACATATACACACACACAATTAAACAAAGGCATACAGCCTTACAGGAAAATACCCAAACCCACCCTCACTTGCACGCAGTGTTACAGGATAAACACACTTCATCTTGCCTTCCCTCACAATTGCTGCCTCTGATGCCTCGTCTCGCACATAGTCACAAAATTCTCCACATTTCTTGCCAGTTCTGTTCCTGTCTTCTCCACAGAATATCCCCACACTTTAGGCTCATTGTGTGAAGTGGAAGAGATGTGTGGCTTTGCTTTCTGTGCCTCAGAGAGACGTAGAGTCTATATAATATACCCCAGCTCTTCCAGAGCAGCATACTGTACAGATGGCCTCCCCACAGGAGCTGGAACATGTCCCCGAAAACACTGGATCAACACTAAATGTGTGTGTATTGCATATTCACATATGTGTGTTGACTGAAACAGACTGCTGTATGTGTGGATACGGTTTTGCCGACATTGTTGGTACCAAATGTCTCTACAGGCAGTGCTTTCTTTATAATTCTTCTTGAGTTTTTACACATCTACACTTCATTTGACACAACAGTAACAATTTACTATAAGTCAATAATGCAATATTGACAGCTAGTTTGTTTATTGTTGCGTACTAGCCAATAGATGCCAAAGCAGAACCATTCTGCGTCTTCCTGTTCCAAATTCAGCCTATGTTTTTGATTCACTAAAAAGAAACAATCATACATAATGTTGTGAGTTGATTAGCAGCGAGAAAAACTCGATTAAAAGATGTTTCTTGCCAGTATATCTTTTAATTGCCTCACATTCAATAAACATTCACATAAAGCAAACTTTTTTTTTTGCCACGGCCCTGTAAATGCTGCTCCTGTTGACAAGGAAACGCTGCTCACAAGGACAGTAAACCTGAAAACACACATTGTCGGGACCAGCCAAGTGTTTAGTGCTAAGCATTAGAAATCAGTATAAACATAACAGAAGTCCCCACAATGATAAAATGTGTGTGTGCATGTGAGGGTGTTGGGATTAGACAGTATATTTTGTCCTGAGGTTTTAAGGCCGTGTTCCTCTGCATGCAGATATTTTAGACGGGGTGTTCATTTGAAGTATATACTGCTAGTGTGCGGCTGCATTTCTATGTGTGTTTTTTTGCCCTAAGGAAGCCTGTTCCCTCTCATCCGCTGAGCTTTAATTTGTGTGAGAGATAAGAGTCTGCCCAAGAAAGTGGGAGCTGCAGATAGTCGTCCAACTCTCCATCTCAAAGCAGCTTTACCGCTCTCAGAATCTTCTAAGCAACCAAATCTTTCCTGCACCAGCCTGAAATCAACAGCAAATGACATTTAACATTACCCAGCCTGTAAAATATTACTTCAAATGGATGCCTGTGCTATAGTGCTGTGGGAGAAGTAGAATATGATGAGAGCTTTTAAAGCATCTCCAACAATTTGTCCTTGGCACATTGTAATCAGATTCATCTAGTCTCTTTTTTTCAGTAATGGCAAACATTCCTCACAGATTGCCTGTAGCATTGAGGCAGGAAATTTGCTTAATTAAAAGCCTTTTCTCCTGAGGACGGCAGCAACTCTGGTATCTAATCAAGAAAGATGCAGTATAGTTTGATATTGTAAAGTATCTTTCAGTCACGTCCTTTCATAGTCTTCACAAAGCACAACCTTCGCCATTCTAATAGCACTGACTGCAATATTCTTCCTATTCAGGCTTTTCGAAGCTTTTGTTCACTGTTAATTGACATACTGCAAGTAGCCAGGAGTGTTTTGTGAATAGGTGGTGTGCACCTCCTGACCCCGAGGTTTCCTCCGTCAATGTTCTCCAGCCTCTCTGTTAGATCCAGCGATAGTGGAAAGAAAGCACCTGGCAGATCACCAAAAGAAATCACATTTTCCAAATGAGCCATTGAAGAATAATTCATTTTTGTATTGTTTGCAGCACGCCAGCACCCCTGAGCTCCCACAGACAATACAGCTTCATTTTAATCCATACATGCGCTCACATTAACAGATTGAAAGCTAATCCATCTCACTTAAATACTGTAAAGTGGACACTGTGCCAACTAAAGGAATACTTCACCCAAAAACGTAAATTTACTGAAAATGTATGCACTCTCAGGCCATCCAAGATGTAGATGATTTTTTTTCCTCATCAGAGGCAATGTATCACTTGCTCACCAATGGATCCTCGGCAGTGAATTATTAATCACCTGTGTGCAGCTGATAAAAACATCACAATAAACATGTAATCCACAAGACTGAAGCTTGACTTATAAGATTTTTTTTTTTACTTCAAACCTTTCACTTTGAAGTGTTCAAGCTGTTTGTGAATAGATAAGATCCCTAAAGTTGCAAGACTATTCTCAACACCCAAAGAGATATTTATAAAAGTTGACTTGTCCACGCCCTCCTAAAACGGGTCGTTTAAACACGCCACAACATGTCTACTTCACTGTGTGGGAAGGTTTGCATAACACCGCCCAAATGTTCACGCGAAGAAAGAAAGTGTAACTTTGATTCTCGCTGTAGTATTGTTGGCGCCGCCGCCATGTCTTGGAGGCGCTGTGTTTCGTTGTGAAAGCGAAACTACTTTGTTTGGCCTTCCAAAAGAGGACACAACTAGAAATCAGTGGTTAAGTTGTATTTACAACACTGTTCCAGAACACTTCAATCCATATTCAGATGTGTGCAGCACATTTTAAAGAGGACGAGGACTGTTTCCTGGAAGAGTAGACTACAATACCAGCTGTTCTGACTCAAAGACTGTAAGTACGTTTTTTTATATTTAAATAATTTGCCAATGATGATTAAAACGCGAGTTTTGAGCAGTGGAGTAACGCTTGTTGTTTGTAATTTCTCCGATCACAATGCAGACATGGTTTTATGTTACGCGTAAAAAGACAGTATAAGTCAATATAATCAGTAATTATGTCCCCACTGGATGCGACGAATGCCTCGTTTATAATGGGTTTTTTCATGTTTTTGTCTCGTCGCTCCTGCCGGACAGGGCATCACAATATGGTAAATGGCGTAACATTTCCGTCACACGCTTGGGTATTCGGCCAATCACAACGCACTGGATTGCTGGCCAATCAGAGCACATCTAGTTTTTTCAGACTGATGAGCTTTGTAAATATCGACGCGTTTCAGAAAGGCGGGGCTAGAGGAGAAACATAATGTACAGTGTGGAAAATAATGTGTTTTAAACCTTAAACCTCATAAACACATTTCAAACCAAATACACAAAATAATGTTCTATATAGCAACATCATATGACCCCTTTAAGGGCCGCCCCTTGGTTTATGGTTTAACTTGGGAAATGACGAACAACGTAACAGCCATATTTTATATATTGCAATTTAATTTATCACTGTACAGTAATAAAAAAAATTATATATTTATTATATAGTTATAAATCTTGACTTTTTTGTTCTACAGCAAAATAGTCCAATAGTAATATTTGTTATATTTTCATTATTTTATTTATGTCATGAAATGTCCACCTGCCCTTACCGACCGCCTGCTGCCAGCTTCAGTGTAAATATTGCGTCAAGATCAAATCAATTTGAGCGCGATTTAAACCCGGATGATTGTAACCACTAAGTTCGTCTGCCTTAGGAAAGCTAGCATGCCTCCGACATAGTGATAACACTCGTTGCCTTCTCTAGTGCAGCTCAACCAGGTCTCGTCCCATTCGTCGATATTTGTGATATGCGTTGAAAATATGCGTTGTAGTCCAAATGAGCCGTTCGTTGTAGTTTTTGAAAAGTGATTTCTGTTAAATACAATATCCCCTTTGGAAGTGGACTTTGAGCTTTGTAACTCTTTTAATGCTCAAACAGCAACATTACAGATTAACTAAAGTTATACAAGCATAATAGGACCCCTTTAAATCAGAAGAATCACAATTAGAATTTATCCCCAAATCGTGCAGCCCTTCTTCAAAATATCTTCTGGATCTTCTCAGAATATCTTCTGGAATCACAATAGGCACGGTTGATGACAGAATTTTTGTGAACTATCCCTTTAAATATTTATTTAATCCTTTCCTCCATATGTACGTCCTGCACTGCTGCCTGCATCTAAAATGTTTTGCTTCTCTCTGCTCCATGAATTACAAAGGATTGAGACCAGAAAAACACAAATCCAAACCTCAGCCAACATTTAAACCTCACCATATCATCGTCTTCCAGAAAGAAAAAGGACTAAAGCACTTGATGTTCTTGCTAAATGTTCTCCTTGCAAGCACATGCCAAAGCCTCAAACCATGTGATCCTTTTATTTTGGCCCAGCATAGCGATTGCCTTTTTTTCCAAGTTAAGGCATTATGGGTATCTTAGCTTGGTAGTTCAGTTTTATGTCCTTTTCACCTGTGGATTTATAAAAAAATTTGACTTTTTTTTTTTTTTTTTTAAATTTTGAAATACATCCTCGATTGAGCCGTGGTGCTTAACAGTTGTTGTATGTTTGGACGTAGCGGGTTTGGATCGCTGTGTGTGTTGTGGTTTTGGACTTTGAGCTTGTGTTTGGTTGTGAGTGTAGGCAGGGAGGAAATGCTGACTGGTCGCAGTAAAGTGCTGACAGTAAAAGAGACAGTGCCTGAAATAAGACATGGCTCCATAGAGACCAGAACGTATTCAGGGAAGAGAAGAAAACACGTTGATTTATGCATTCAAAGACACCGTTTTGCTAAAACAGAACAACAGCTACTACTTTCCATTCTATCTTTCTTATTCGATCTATGTCTGCCTTTGCACAAGATCACACATTTACTCATTACGAACTTTCACACACTTTCCTGGGCTGTATAATGCTATTCTGAACTCAGACACACACACAATGTGTGTGTCATTGCTTACGATGCTGTGTGGGTTTTTTGTGTAATCTTTCCATGAATGATCAGAGATTCAGGTACTTTTTTTGGATGAGGGAATGCTGATGTGCCACAATCTGGTTTATTTCTCACATATGCTGGTGAGCTGTATTGTGAAATGAGTGTCTTTGTCTTATTGCCAAATTTCTGTTTATGGGTTTTGTGTAGTTACTGTCAGGCCTACTTTACGTACTAATATTGATTCTCTAGAAGCCTGCCTGGCTAGACTGTGAGAGCACTGAGAGGAACTGTTGGGATTTGTTCCTGAAAATCCTGTTTTATTCATTTATTTTACTATTGATGCTTTCAGGCTGCTGTATTAGACTTCATGGGTGAAAAATTTAATGAGCTCTTTGGCAGATTTTTATACTGTTTAGGATCATTAATAATTCATAAATAATAAATTACACATGCTTAAGGCTGCCAATCAGTTTAAAAATGTATGTATGATATGCTGGATATCTATGTGCAGTTAATCATATCAACATTTGCTGAAAAAAGCCTTCACAATTAAGATTATTTAATTGACAATAAAGAAGTAAATCATTAAATTGACATTGCAAAATGCAACTTTAGAAGTAAATACATTGTTGGTTTTATTTGCATATCACCGAACAGAAGTCTACTGAAAAAGTGCAACTTAGCTTACATACTTATTATGTATATGGCAATAATATACTTCAAAAGAATACACTTAAGTGCAAACTGAATATCATGTTTTCAGACACTTCAATTGCAATTAAATGCAATTAGATGATATTCGATTTCTTTTTTTTTTACCTACAGTACTTACCGTAAGTAAGACTTAAGTGCATTTTTATAATGTCATTTCATAATTACTTATAGTGTCTTTGAAGTATTAAGTGTACTGCAAAATCTACTGACAAGCATTTATGAAACTAAAATATATATTAATGTAATTTGTATTGAAACTTGTATGTCATGTATTTAAATATATTAGTAAGGAAACTTTTATGTCATGTATATTTTAATTGGGCATTTGTAATGATGAAGTAGCAATTTAGTATATTGAAAATATCAACTCTAAATGTAATGATGTGTAACACAATAGTATTTTACATGTGTGTTAGTTGTCAACAAATCGATAAGTGTACTTCTGTAAAACATGACAAAAGATTATTTTTAGATTATTATTAATATGTGGCCTTTCATTTGATAAATATGAAATACATATTTATCTTTTTAGGTACTTTTTTTTAACAAGGGACAGTCCCCAGCTATCCAGTCTTGTGCCATTTTTGTTGATCTGTGTACATGTTCGTCATGGGCATTTGGCTGTTGTGTCACATGTACGTTTTTTTTTTTAGCATCTCTTATCATGAGTGCTGCATTTTAAGACTCTGTGTCAAGTTAAAAGTTGTTCAACCTTTAAAACGCATCTCAAGACCCCTGAAAACTTTTTTGGAATCCATAAATGTGTCCTGTGGGAATGGCTCCTTACTCACTCAGTGTAGTTTGGTGAGGGACGTTGCCTGTAGTAGCAGCTGGGTCTGTGCTGACTGCAGATTTCCCAAACACATGCTCTGCACTGCACTTAGGTGGTACTTCAAGCTTGAATTGCTCAGATGGTAGGACAATGTTCATAACTTGAATACAATTCATAAAGGCATGATTAAAAATTTAATTTTTTAAAATCTCCCATTCTTTAAAAGTAATGTACTGTGCTTAAGTAACATGTTAAATTAGCATTAATTCAGTTATTTGCATTCAAATAAAATCTTTTAGACAGTTTTCTCTGGGAGTACAGGGCTGCTGTTCTCATTAGTATGCATAATGTATGCAAATTAACCTCCATAATCAGGCTGTCTGTGTTCAACAGCCATACTAAACCCTGTCAGGCTCTGACTTGCGATCCTTAGAGAAATGACTTGCTTACTTGAAATGCTGTTTAATAATTCATTTATCTCACCCTAATAGAGAGTATTTATCATAATGTTATTTGAAGCTAGATACACCCAATTTTTGGTCCCACTTTATATTAAGTGGCCTTAACTACTATGTACTAACATCAAAACAGTACAATGTACTTATTGTGTTCATATTGTTTTGCAAAACACTTTTGCTTTTGGTTTGGTGGTATGGGTAGGTTTAAGAGTGGGTTAAGGTGTAAGGAATGGGTCAACAGTGTAATTAGAAATGAAATACAGATGTAATTACACTTAGGTATTTTTAAAATAGAAGTACAATGTAAAACCATGTATGTACACATTAAGCGCATTGTACCAAATTATTAATTTAAATGTAAGTATAGTAGTTAAGGCCACTTATAAATAAAATATAAAGTGGGACCCAATTTTTAATTGGAAGAGCATTTCTGGTCTGAGCTGGTCAAGACATTTGGAAAACAGAAATTTCCAACTAATTTCCAATTTCAAACTATATAGAATGGAGCTCTATTTGGGAGTAGTGTGTCAATAACAATAGAAGAGTATATAAATGGCATCTTATCGCCTCGCAAAGTTTACTCACCCTCAGGCCATCCAGTATGTAGATGAGTTTGTTTCTTCATCAGAACAGATTTGGAGAAGTTTAGCATTACATCACTTGCTCACCGATGCATCCTCTGCAGTGAATGGGTGCCGTCAGAACTAGAGTCCAAACAGCTGTTAAAAACATCACAATCATTAATAATACAACTCCAGTCCACCAATTAACGTGAAGTTAAGAAAGTTAAGGAGTGTTTATAAGAAACAAATCCATCATTAAGAAGTTTTTACTTCAACTGTGAAAATGTAATTGCGAAAAGTAAATATTGAATATCATCTGAATTAGGAGAGAAAAGAAGTGCACAGATCAGGCAGCCTTTTTAATTGAATAATAATAATAATTTATGCATTTAGCAGACACCTTTTTTTTTGCGCTGCTAACACTATGCTCTACCTGGCCCCAGAGACATTTTAGATAGAACGTCTAAACAATATGTGGTGATTTAGTGAAGAGGAAAAGATGGAGGCTTTATCACGGAGGCACTCTTATTCTAGCTTATGTATTCATATTTTGCCATCAGCAATGGTTTAAATTTAAATGGCAATAATGATTTTTTGTTTCTTACAAACACACAGCTTTTCCATTCACAAGACATTAATTGATGGACTAAAGTTGTGTCAATTATGTGTGGATTGTTGTGTTTTTATCAGCTGTTTGGACTCTTATTCTGACAGCACCCATTCACTGCAGAGGATCCATTGGCGAGCAAGTGATGTCATTTGTAAATCTCTCCAAATGTGTTTCAATGAAGAAACAAACTCTTCTACATCTTGAATGGATTGTCAGCAAATTTTCATTTTTGAGAAAACGATTATTTTAAAATGTGAAATTCTGAAACACAGTATTGCTCCATTATTGCTATTGTTCAAAATTAACTACATGCAGCACAACAGAATGTAAGAGGAAGCAAAACATTTGGTATATTGGCTTCTACATCCATTTTTATAATGCCTGTTCAATGATTTTGCCTGCCATAATAATCTAACATCTTTGAATTTCTTTCACGTATGAGCTTTTCTCAGCAAGTTTGATTAATTTATCTGCACATAATGTAATTCATTTGATTAAAATGTATAATCGATTGACAGCCCACGTGTTTTAAATTTTAAAAATATTTGCTGCTTCTTGATGAAAGGGTCTATTTTTGTATTTTGGTGTGTTATGCAAGCACATTTGTATATGTGTTGTCCTTGAGCAGGGGAACTAAATGAAAGAAGTGTTAAAACATGTACACCCGTGAGGAAGGATTATGTTGTCAGACATGCGCATTATGCATCACAGTTTACAGAATGACTTAACATTAATGAAACAATATAATAACCTTGGATCACAGCCACTCTCTAACCTGACAGTAAATATCATAGATGGTGTTAAGTGAGAACACGCTGACAAGAGATTATTATTTTAACACATGTTTGTAGCACAGAACAGAAGACATCCTGACATATTATCTTTTCCTTTTTTTTTGTAGATCCTGAAGATTATCAGCCACCGATATGGAAATCCTACTGTAAGTGTTTTAATGTATTTTTTCAACATTATACATGTACTCATTGACATGATTTGAATGACTTCACACTATACTGGCAGAATAACACACTCAACTGAAGAAATACAATAATCTGGGCTTCAAACACAAGAACATTGCATCATGGGAATGTGGTCTGGCACAGTGAAAGTGGACAGGAGTGATTCTAGTGCACTTTTTGCCAAAGGTCTCCCTGGCCAGTAATCGTTATCTCAGATTTTTGTAGCCCATCCCACGATTCAACTCATTTTCCCTCGCATTCACTCCCACTGTGCAGTATTTTTAGAGCAGGCCCCGTCCTTGTCATTCTAGTGGACGTTGTCCAGAACCCACTGCTTGTTCTGAGCTTCTTTGACAAAAACTTGGCATTGCTGTCAGATGCCTTCCTGCTCCCTGTGAGGAAAAATCTGAGTAGGGAGGCCAGATTCTGTCTGTGCTCGGACTGAGGCCGCCAATTACTGCTCTCCATGATGAGCAGCTTTTAATGAAGTCATCAAGAGAAGGTCACGTCCATGTCGAGCTGAAGTATCCCTGCACATCTGCTGCTGTTTTTGAGCGGCATTGATCATTCCACTAGTGCTGCTCTCTTCACAATGATCTAAATTCCATTATAAAACTTGAGATGTTGAGATTGATAATATACTGCAAAGTCCAAGAGTCCTCTAGTCAATATGCTTCCATAATATATTTTTTCTACTTTAATACATTTTGTAAATACAAATGTTATTATCAGCAATACAATTTGGGTAAAATGTTTCATTGAAAAATTAAAGTATACGTTCAAAATCTTGACCCCACAGTCCACTGCAATTATATAATGCTTGGAATAGCCAGGACAATTTTTAATATTACTCCGACTGGATTTGTCTGAAAGAAAAGTCATATACACCTAGGATGACTTTAAGGTGAGTAAATCAATCATGGTGACTTGTCATTTTTGGGTGAACTGTCCCTTGTAGTCACATAATTCAATTTTACTTTCTTGATTTTCCTAAACCATTGAATGCACACTTAATCTCAATTTTAAAATAGCTTTTTCACTGTCAAAATTAATCCGAAATTAAAAAATATAATAGTATTATTTTTGCAAGTTATAAATGATTAATTAATATAGGTTTTGTTCAGTAATTATATCCCACACAAGCCTTTACAACCTGAACTAATCTTGCCTTGTCATAAAAAAATCGAATTATCTGATATTTAAAGAGTCTTCTGGGTCTGCAGGGTGCCTCTCTATGATGTAATTTTAGGTTTGATGGTTTTTGTTCCTGCATGTTTGTTGCACCATATGACTTTGCTTTCGCGGAAAAAAAAAGATTTTTATAAAGAAAGATGGCAGCTGTCACACTTCTCGGGAGGCAAGGAGTGAGGAACGAGGAAACACGGAGATAACTTCAATTCACATTCTTTAATGATCACACGGGGAACATAGGAGACACTGGAACACAAGGAATGACGTTTGAGGACCGACCAACACTGACTGAAAGGACTTGGGCTTAGGACTAGGACTAAACATAGGATAATTGGGGGAAGAACTAGACACACCTGGAATCAAATTAACAATCAACATGAGGGGAGAAACTGGGTCACAGGGAGCAAAATCACACACAGACAGGTCCATAACCCTGACAGAAGCAGTTTTGTTAAAATATTTAAAATATTATTTTCTAAGAAATAATAATAACAGATTATACTTAATGTTTTCTTTACAAGAATTATATTTATATTTTTTTCTTCATTATGATATCAGGACAGTTGTATCACCATGATTTTTTTTTGACTGTACCCCCAATAATATCAACATTTGAAAAGTATTTTAGTTCAGAATTTTAAAACATGTTTCTCATAAAAGAGATATAATTCAAGAATATGTATGAATTACATTTAAATGGATTTCTGGATAGAAAACGGAATGTCACGTTAGAAATCCAAATATTTCTAATTCATTTTACTCTATATTTTTACTTTGCTTTACAGTGTTCAAAATCCTTCAGGTTTCAATAAAACAGCTCAATGTAGTCTCAGACTTTTGAAACCCACTGAAGGTGCACAGAGAGATGGAGAGTCCCTTTAGTGCCTTTGTTTATTTGTATAGTGCCAAACATACACTGCAAAGGTGAAGGTGACACAGAAGTGCTTCTGAAGGGGCATTTAGGTGTCTTTACACAGACTGTTTAATGCTGCTAAGAGGTGGCTTAAATGCATTTATACTTTGATACTAGGGTCTGAGGTGGGTCTGAGCAGGCATAATTTAGTCTGGCTTTTATGCAGCATTGCGCCTTTACACTGAATTTTGAGCAGACACAGAGCAGCCTTAACTCAGCTGTTGTAAAGACGCCTCAATAGATGCAGGTGTGTTTTTTAGTGGCGTAGCCCATGGCCCCAAATTCAAAGTCCCCAATGAAGTAACTCACTATCAAAGGAATGTTGTTTGAACTGACCGCAAATTGACCTTGCCTGTGCAAGCCGATTATTTAGAAGAGGATAACCTGAGGAATTCCTGGTATTAACCTCCATTCTCTGTACTACATTTTCAAACAAACAGGCACAATCAAAACATCTGAGCTTAAACCCCCCTTGAGCTGAAGACTGGCCCTTCATGTACGCCATTCCCATATTGACCAGCTGTTGGTGTTGATTTATCTGTTTGCCTCTTGCGCAGTGTTCATTTTTCAATAGCTTTACCAATATTACCCAATCCACTTTTATAATGTGTTGTAGCTTAGTCTGACAGCAGTGAGAGTGGGTGTGTGTCCTCAAGCACAGTCCTAATGGATTAATGTCTAACAGAGAATGCTGTTTTGACATGCTCTATATGTACCAGTATCCTACCACAGCAAGACAGAGATTAGAGGTAAAAAATAAAACATTTTCAAAAATTAAACAATCTTTTTTCCGTTCATTAGTGTACCAGCTACAGCAGGAAGCACCAAGACCAAAGAGGATCACATGTCCTCAGGAGGTAAGTACAGGAAAATGTGTGTAAACACTCCCAAGGTTTATCAAACATGACTCATATTGATTCAGTCTGCATATCTTTTACTAAACACTGGAAGTGATTTGTGTTGAAAACTGTCTCTTCTCTCTCTTACCTTCTTCTCTCTGACTTGCAGATGGAAAGCAGACCCAAATACTATGGAAGAGAGTAAGTGAATAACTTTATTAGTGGTGTTTTAGAAGCAAAGCATCAATACTACTATTCCTCATATTACTTCTGGTATCCAGATGGTTACTTTTTACCCCCTTCCTTGTAATTGAGTGTAATTGTGTGAGAATTTTTAAGTGACTTAGCATAATTTATTATTTAAGACTGTTATGAGGGGTGGTGCATATTGATTTTGTGTAGTGATGTGCGTGAGAGTGCAAATATGAAATATTATATGAGGGAGAGAAAAAAAGAGTGATTTATGTTGTGTTAATAGAGTAAGAGTGTGTGTGCATGTGAATATGTAAGCATGAGAGAAAGCTCTCTCTCGGTGTGTGGTGTTTGTGTGTGTGTGTGTGTTTTTGTGTGTGTGTGTGTGTGTGTAAAAATGACGGTGTCTGTGTACAGGTTCCATGGTCTGATTTCCAGAGAGCGTGCAGATGAACTGCTGGCTGGGACAGAAGGTGCTTACCTCATCAGAGAGAGTCAGAGACAACCAGGAACATATACGCTTGCTTTGAGGTACACGCCATCTATTCTTCTGTCCTTTTCTCTGTATGTTCATCCATCCGTCCGTCCATCTATCCATTTCTTTATATTCCTTACTTTATATTTTTTGCATTTCTTTATATTATTACTGTTCAAAAGTTTGGGGTCAAAAAGTTTTTTTTAATGCTCCCAGTGTTTATTATAATCAAAAATCAGTAAAACAGTAACATTGCGAATCACTCTATTAAATATTATCTATTGTTATTAAAACCTTATTTTATTCTTGTCAAAGCTGAATTTTCATCGCCATTACTCCAGTCTTCAGTGTCACATGATCCTTCAGAAATCATTCTAATATGTTGATTTGATGCTCAAGAAATGTTTCTTATTGTTATCACAGTTGAAAACAATTTTGCTGCATAATATTTTGGTGGAAAGTGTGGTATTTTTTTAAATTTTAGAGATTCTTTATGATAGAATGTCAAAAGAACACAATTATTTAAAGAGGTGTCTTTTGTAACATGTACAATTTTTTACTGGCCCTTTTTGACAGTTTAATACATCCGTGTATGGGCCTAAAGTATGATTTCTTTAAAATCTTATATTATATTATATTACATATTAGTATAATTTGTTTATAATTAACACATAACATAGAATATGACCGTAATAAATATTATATAATATTGTAAAATAATATATAGTAATATAATATGCAATACTGCTTGTCTATCACTCAGATTTGGTGGCCAGACTTTGAACTACCGACTCTTTTATGATGGAAAGCACTTTGTGGGAGAGAAACGTTTCGAGTCAGTTCACGATCTGGTTACAGACGGCCTCATTACTCTCTATATTGAGACAAAGGCAGCAGAATACATCGCCAAGATGACCACAAACCCCATCTACCAGCATCTGGGCTATACCTCTCTCCTGAGGGACAAAATCACTCACCGACTCAACCGAACCTGCTCTGAGCCCAAAAAAGTTACTTTCCAGCAGGATGAAAAGGTGAGGTGCTTACATCTTCATATATAGATTATAATGTTCTTAACATGTTACTAAAGGTTTCAGCCTACAGTGTCAGCAATGTATGATCACTGACTTAAAGATATAATATACTGCATAATCAATAGACATTCTAATTAAACCATGGTCACTTATGCCAAATAATGGTGATAAAACAATTTGTGACAGTTTTTGTTAAAATAAGTCATAAAAATGTTTAGTTTTTTTGTGGAGTCCCACAGGGCTTCGTTTTATGACCGTTGTTGTTTTGTGTTGTATATATTGTAGGTTAATCAGGAAATTTGGTAGTTTTTTATGATGTGATTGCTCCTTTAAGCACTCCAACTAACTAACAGTAAATGTTGTAAATACTGTTTTAGTCCCTTTATTTGAGCCATATTTGGTATTTGAGATTATGATGTACATGCAGAATTCAATGAGAGAGTTCATCTTAAATGCTCATTTCTGTCTCTTCGCACAGTGAAACCAGGCCATAGGCATTGGCACTGCTTCATTATGTGCCTATAAATGTTATCAAGGTTTTATTGCTAATAGTAAACACAAGCAACTCGTCCATTCATGTAGGGTTTTTTTTATTTATATATTATTCACACATTTTCTTTTTCATCCAAATCATAGTGTCAGGCACCATCCTTACACAAATAATTATTAGAGTGGTATTTAGACAAATAAGAAGGATTTCTTTGTGTGCATTTGGAAGATTAGAAGAGTGTGAGAATGTTTCAGCATCATGGTGTGCGTCTTTGATTAAAGATAATGCCATGAATGTGTTGTTTCCTCTTTCATTTATCAGATGCACTGTCTGGTTCACTGACAGGAGAGTTTTATCAAATCAGTCAGGTCTAACGTTACCTCTTTATGAATTCTGTTGCCTCACTCTTGAGGTGAAATGGCCCTTCAAGAGAGCTCTATGAAATAAACATAAGCGATGATCAAACATTTGTGAGTTAGTCAAAGGAAGTGTAGTTTGTTTATCACCCAGAGTCTCGTTTACATAAGGCATATTCGTTTTTGTTGCAGACACCAGTCAGAGAATGCTTAATGTGACTCAGATGGCTAACGATTTGAATGAATATAAATTTAATGAACACTTTTTTTCAGTTTACGGTTTTGTTTAAATGTCCACTTGGGGGCAGCCTCAACAAGCGGTCAAACTGTGAATATGGATTTGTAAATATGCTTCAAAAGATCTGCTTTTTTTGCAGCCCAGTATTCACTTTACCAGATTTTCTTTCTTTTATGTCTCACACACTGTGATGCAAGTTTATTGTAGAAAGAACACCAATTAAAACCTTAAGCTTTTTCTGAGTCCACCCTGCTACAAACAATACTTGCAATGTAAAATGTAAAAGCCATAACATTTACAACGCACCAAGATGATCAACGCTACATTTTGATTGTATGTTTATTCTGAATATTGTGTGTGTACAGTACAGTCATTCTATTCTGTTTTGTGTGCCTCTAGAAATACAAATAAATCATCACAATACATTTCCCTCAGCCTAATCCAGGCAACATTTTACATCTGGCACAATGAAGATAAAATTACAAAACTAAAATTCACAAAATCAGTGAATCTGCCATGTCGGTATTCTCTGACTGAAATGCTGTGATTCATGATAATATCTGTGCAGTTCTAATTTTAATATTGGCTGTAATATATTGCTGCTTTGTTACATTGTGGCTGCAATTCTTGCGCACTTACTAGAATCAGCCCACATAAACAACGCTTAGTGTTATTTTAGTATTATTTATATACTTTTGTAGTATTTATTAATATTTTGAATAAGATTTGTATAGTTAAAAAAAAAAATTTAATAGCTCGTTTTTTAATAGCTTTAATAATAATAATTTAAGTTTTAGTCATTTTAGTACTTCACCAGTTTTTAAAGTGTTAAATCTAAAATTTATATTTTAGATTTGTTTCAATTAACAAAAACAATTTTGAATAGGTTTAGTTTTTGTTTAAGTTGATCTACCATTGTGTTTTAGTGATGTAAATTGTTATAGATCTTCACCGCTGTTCAAAAGTTTTGGATAATTACGATTTTTATTGTGTTTTAAAGAAGTCTGTTCTGCTCATCAATGCTGCATTTATTTGACCAAAAATACAGAAAAAAATAGTAATATTGTAAAATATTATTACCATTTAAAATGCTGGTTTTCTATTTTAATATACTTTAAAATATGATCTATTTCTGTGATGCAATGCCCTGAATTTCAACAGCCATACTCCAGCTAACGTGATATTTTAATGGAACCTGTGATACTTTTTTCAGGATTATTTGATGAATAAAGTTAAACCTTTTCTAACAATTTAAGTCTTTATTATCTCTTTTTATCAATTGAACACATCTTTTCTGAGTAAAAGCATTCTTTTGTGCTTTCATTGAAATGTATATTGTTACAAAAGATTTCTATTTTGAATAAATGCTGTTCTTTTTAAAGTTGTATTCATCAAATAATCTCATTATTTTAAATTGCAATACTATTTCACAATATTACTATTTTTTTCTGTATTTTTTATCAAATAAATACAGCCGTGGTGAGCAGAAGAGACTGTAATAGAACACAAAAAAATCATTAACTGATCCCACACTTTTGAAAGGCAATGTGTATTAAAGGCTTTTCATGATAATTGACTCACCCTGGAAGGTTTAGCTAATGCGTTACAATGGATACGTCATCAGCAGCAGCAGCAGCAACCTAACAATCAAATTATTAAGTTAATTTGGTCTCTTTAAGGTCTCTTAAAATTGGAGATTTTACAGTGACCTCACACACCCTGAAATCACTTTCACGTCACTGTCTTGATTTACAGTACCTGTGTGTCTGAGCATTTGCCGGTCACATTTAAGGACCAGAAATGTGGCGTGTCTTTCAATGACGGCAGTCTTCTTGTGTGTTAATCTGAATGAAACATTCACCTTACCTTCTGTTCACCTGCACAGCTCAGAGTTCACATGCCTCTCGTCCTCTAATAACACTAATCGCTTAAGTGTTCTACTGGCCTGGCAAGTTCCATCCAAAACCACTCACTGCTGATGAATCAGAGTTATTAGAATTAGCGCTGAGCTTTTTGGTGAGTTATCATTGTTGTTTACATTATATTTCAGCAGTGCAGCTTTTAAGATGAAGGATTGGAATTATCAGTTTTTTTACTTTCCTGCTTTTGTATTGTACATAAGTCATAATAATGTCTCTTCCAGTCGCGTTCTTTGTTTGGCCGGTTTGACAAAATAAAATTTTTGTCCTTCATTTTTTTTTTTATGTCCTGCTGTGCAGACAGTATTTTAAATGAACTGAATAGTGTATTAAATGAATATAGCACATTCACATAGGATGTGGTTCTGTACTCTTCACACATTATGTGCCCTAGTTCTGTCTGTCTTCTCAGCTGCGGGGGTTTCTTCTGTCAATACAGTGGTCTTTAAAAAGAGACTAGGTCTTATTGTCTCTCTTTTGTGTTTCGCTTTTGCGCCTCTTTCATTAGGAGACAAGAAGCCATCTGCCTTAGGACAAAAAGTGCAAGTCTTGCTCATGCACTCACACTGTCTGTGCTCCCCGTCTCCCTCTTCCCTTTTATCACTCCCCAACATCCCTTTATCTTTCTTTTGAGTGCATAGCTTAAATGTGTGTGACTCAGTCACTGTTTTTACTTTAGTGTTGGTATTGCAGTTTAGGTTTTCTGAACTGGATGTTGGTCGTCTATGCAGTTTTGAATGAGCAATTATTTATTCTACATTTTGCAACAATAATCTTTTGTCAAATTTGAAAGAAGTACATTTATTTGTGTGTTGACTAACATGTTAAAGCACATATAAAGTACTTTATACTTTATACATACACATACTCAGTGGTGTATAAAGTACCTGAAACATACTCAAGTAAAAGTAGATATCTTACCAGAAAATTACTTTGATAGAAGTTAAGTCACTGTTTAGAATATTACTTGAGTAAAAGTCTTAAAGTATGTGATATTTATTGTACTTAAGTACGAAACGTATTTTTAAAATCTTAAATGTACTTAAGTATTGAAAGTAAAAGTACACGGAAATGCAAAATGGAAAAGAAGCAAATAAATATATATTTAAAAAAATGTTCATACACAGCTTGAGTAGCAAGATTGTGTTCAGTTTTAACTCTTTCCTCCATTTAACATTTTTGGATATGAATAAGAACCACTTCTTCCGGTACTTAGTTTCTTTCATTCCAACATAAGAAAACATTTCTGGAATCTGCATCTTAAGTGTCATTTAGATGTATTTACACAGTTTAATGCAGCTCAGAGGGACATGGGATGTTTTAACCTGCAGTTACAAATGCATAAATTATGTTTTGATATATTAAACATAAAACTTTGAATACTGATATTTGAAATTATTTAAAACATGAAAAAAATAGTTGAAATGTGAAATTAAAACCGCCAGTAGGTGACAGCAAGTGACTTTTAATGAGTGAGTCATTGAGCTTAAAAGATTTCACTCACAAGGTCTGATTCATTAGCGAAACGCCTTGACTTGTGTTAATGAGTGAATCACTGAATAATTTATTCAACCGATTCGTTCAAAAAAAAGCTGTAAACATTTAAACACCATTGCTCAGAGACGCAAAACAGTGCTGTGTTCTTTGTTTGGAACTATTTTCATTGGCAAAAATTGAGCAAAAACAAGCAATATTACGTCTAAAATGTAAGTCACATATTGCTAACTTTACTGAACTTGTCTAAAATTATTATTAAATGTGTTCATGCTGATATCTGCAGAAAAACGGTTCTCTTTGTGTGATATAGATTAAGTTAACTATATTAAATTATATAAATATAAAAAGCATACAGAAGCATTTTTGCCGTCTAAAATTTAGAATGCCTGGAATTTTGAGTTAGACTAATAAATCAACGTGCGTGCACTCTGTGTGTGATTTGGCGATATACTTGATAATGTCAGATTGCACATCATTACAACAACACTTACCATATTATCGCAGAAGATATACTGTATATTGCACACCCCAGCCTCGACTTTAGTGGAAAAGGAATCGACGGCGTTTTGCACTTGTTTGCAGATGAATAAAGGTGTTTTTTAGGAGTCTAACTTGCAAACGCCAGACCACTGATTCGTCAAACCTGCTTTCCTGCAGTCCGTGTTCTTCTGACTATTTTGTAGTAAGTAACGATTATGCTTTGGGGAAATGTATCGGAGTAAGTATACATTTTAATTAGGAAATGTAGTGGAGTAAAAGTAAAAGTTGGCTGAAATATAAAAACTCAAGTTGTCACGAATCCGGTCCATTGAACTTCCGTCTGCTTGCCACCAGAGGTCACCCTTCCACTACTATGGACTCTTACGCCACACTACTGTTGCACTTCACAGTTCCCATCATCCATTGCACTGAACAATCAACACACACAGTTGATTGCACACATCACTGATTGCACACAGCTGTAACCAATCACACCTTCACTATATAACACTCACTCTGTTCCCCGTCAAGCTGCCGAGTATTGTATAGCATTTATCACTCTCTTAGCGATAGCTACTCTACGGAGCCTGTCTTGTTTGTCCATAGCCTTATCTTAGTCTTGCATTGTCTGTTTTCTCGTTTCCTGATCTTTGCCTGTGTTTCTCGGATTCCCCCTCTCGTCTTGCCCTGTTCGATACTGTTTGTACGGTGGCCGAGAAGTGCAAAGCAAATCACAATTCTGAAAACAAAATAACAAATTACAAACGCAAATGCAAGTCTAAAAAACAAAATAACAATTCAGAAAGCACAACAACAATTCAGGAAACATTATAACAAGTCAGAAAACACAATGACAAATTTTAAAACAAATTAACAAGTCAGAAAACAAAACCGGAAAAGGTAGGTATAGTTTGAGACACCGCCATTGGTTTGGGATTACTCACAGCTGACTGGACGAGACATCTGTCAATCAAAAAATACGGAATGTCTATTTGCATAGTAAAAAGTGTCTGTAAACCTTCAACTCCAGTGGCGCAGATGGATTAGCGCTAGTCGTTGGCATTTTGACGCGATCGACCCGGGTTTGATCCCACCTTTTGCCGAACTTTTTTTTCTCCCTTTTCAAATCTTGTATCACATCGTATAGGCATTTATTTTCAATAAAAATTAAATAATCAAAAAGTTGAAAATAATGTAGGGTTAGGGTATGTGTAGGGAGGGCTTTATTGTACCAAATAAGGTGGTATCCATTTAATAATTTTAATTCTATTATTTAATTCTAAGTTATTATTGCTACTGTTTTATAATGTACTACAATATGAGGTGCAGATAACTGCCACTATTTGCAACAAGTAGTATACTTGATAGTAGAAACCCTGCTATTTTAACCTAGTGTAACTAGGTATTTGCACTTAGTGTAAATAACATATTGCTAAAAAATACTGCTATTTTCACATAGTGTAAATAGAATCCATTGCTAATAAGAGATTTGAAAAGGGAGAAAAAAAAGTTCGGCAAAAGGTGGGATCAAACCTGTGTCAATCACGTCAACAAGCCAAGGGCAAGCACTTATCCATCTACACCACTGGAGCTGATGATTTACAGCCACTTTTAACTCAATGTAAATAGACACCCCGTATTTTTTATTGCATAGTAAGGGCAATTCATACAATACATTTAAACTGGGCTACTTTAATACCATCCCCGAACTTTCTACCACGACTCTGCTGTTCTTCGGCTGGTTCTTCCCTGTATACGTTGATTGACAGATGTCTCGTCCAGTCAGCTGTGAGTAATCCCAAACTAATGGTGCTGTCTCAAACTATACCTACCTCTTCCGGTTTGTCTGATTTGTCGTTGTGTTTTCTGACTTGTTAATTTGTTTTTGGATTTGTCGTTGTGCTTTCTGACATGTTAATTTGTTTTCGAATTTGTCATTGTGTTTTCTGACTTGTTATAATGTTTTCTGAATTGTTGTTGTGCTTTCTGAATTGTTATTTAGTTTTTTAGACTTGCATTTGCGTTTGTAATTTGTTATTTTGTTTTCAGAATTGTGATTTGCTTTGCACTTTACGGCCACCATAGTTTGCCTCCTTGACCTTTCCTTGTACCTGGATGTATCCCTATCTCGCCCTGTTTGGATTCTGTTCGCCGATCGTAACCCACGCTAGCCCTAGGATCTATTTCTTGTGTCTTGGCCCTCCTACATACCTGTTGCTATTATCTAACTCTTGCCTGTCTCTACCATGTCTATTAATAAAGCTTTGCACTTGGATCCGCACGTCTCACATCTCGTCAGCCCCGTAACACAAGTAAAGTACAGATACTCCCAAAAAATACTTAAGTGCTGTAACGAAGTATTATTACTTCGTTACATTACACCACTGCACATACTTTATTCAAGTACATATAAAGTGTTGTGTGCTGCTAAACCTAATTTGCAAACATTGTGTTAGCTGACATTAACAAACCATTTTAGTCCTCATTTAACAACTTTTTAGCATGCATATTACTTAAAAGCTTCTTTTATTCAAATAAACCAAAGACTGCTATTGAAATTTCAGAGGTAGGCCTAATGTTTTCCTCAAATATGTTAATTTTAATACATGTTAAACATGTTAATAAAACTTGTTGGTTTTAGGACTACAAACCAAAAAGCACTATATTGATTATATAAATTGCCATTATTGCGGCCATCAGCTGCTTTGTGCCCTAGATATTGGCATCGGCTTTGAAAAACCCATATTAGTCAACCAGTAAAGCACATGTTAACTGCCCTGTACCCACAGCACACAAAAATGTGTCACTGTGGAGGTCAGCAGCAATAAAAACCACACCAGCACTTTTTTATCTATGCTCATACTTTTAGTAAACACAACCCTGACAGGTTCCACTCACCTCCGCCTGACTTTTCTGGGAAATCAGGTACATCATGTCTCTGAATGTGGCATATCTTGAATATGTGAGCCGTAGCCAGGTTGTTTTTCTTTCTCTTCCGCATTCTTTCTTTTTCACTCGTCAGAGCTCCACCCATTCTGGTCCATCAGTTCTGCTGTATCTTTTTTAGGTTAGAAAGTCTCGTGTGTGTTCTACAGGATGCTTCAGCAAATACCCAGACAGTGTTGCTGGATTCGGCATCAGCCTCCTGCTGAGAGGGGTCACTGTCCCCCAATCTGAGCATAAGTCTTACTCAGTTTTGGTGTGACAGTAGAAAACCTTATTTACACTGCTATTCAGCAACATCCATCTTGGATGACCCAGTGACAAGGGCTGATGGTCCTGTAAGACATGTTGCATTTTACACCTATAGATTCTTCAAATTCAAGGTTCCAAATATTTTTTTTAGTGATGCTACAGAAAATCATTTATGGTTCCCCAAAGAACCTTTCAGTGATCATTTCTTAAAAGAACCATGATATGAAGAACATTTGAATGATTTAAATAACCTTTTTCCGCTATAAAGAAGATTTTCTGCAGTGGGTATACTATCTCAGTCTTTCTACATAAAAATTAATCTAATCTCTAATTCAATGTGTTACTTGCTGTTTCTTTGTAATTATTTGTGAAATTTGCTAAAAAAAACAATATTCAAAGGAAACCAAACTACAATAAATTATTTTCAGTGTACCTTCAAATGTGGTTTGTATGGAGACCCTCAAGGGGACATGGTGATGGAAAAAAATATGAGATATGTGGAAAAATTATATTTCAATGCTTTTGTGTTCTCTTGCAAATCTATGCATTCCCCCAAGAAACTTTGTGTTCACTCGCAAAACTTTTATGATGGAAATAATAAAATCAACATTTGTTTTATGAATCAAAACTGACCAAAAACAGGTTTAAAAACAATGCGACAAATTCTAATAATGTTTTCTGTTGTATACCTAAAGGAAAGCTAGTAGAGTTCAATGAGCTAGTTTAAAGTGGGATGATATATTATCTTCTCAGGATGTAGAGTATGGCTGTAACACACTCATCAATAGGACAAACTCTGTAAGAGACAAATTCACTACAAAAGTTCAGAAAAAAAATACGTATAAAAATAATCTACCTTGGTTCAATGAAAATTTATGGAAGCTGATGAAGAACAGGGACTCAGCATTAAAGATGGCTAATAAGACAGGAAGGGATATCGACAGGCTTTGTTATAAAGGACTGCAGAATAAAGTTATTTGAGAGCTGAGAGTAGCTAAATCAAATTATTATCTTCACCAATTGAACGAGGCAAAAGGAAACAGCAAATTGATTTGGAAAAATGTTATTTTATCCTAGCCATGACTAATGAAACACAGGTTAACAAAGTTATCAGCTCATTAAGAAATACTAAATGTAGGGATGTTCATCAATTTGATACTAAGTTTCTTAAAACTCATAAAGATACTTTAGCTCCTGTTATCGCTCATTTAATTAATTTATCATTTGAATACCGTGTTTTTCCAACTGCATAGCAAGCCATTGTTTCTCCTATTTTTAAATCTGGGGATAATTTTGAGGTAAGCAACTATAGACCAATCAGCATACTGCCAGTAGTCTCAAAGGTTGCAGAAAAGGTAGTTCTTGAACAATTGACATCTTATCTTGTGTGTTGTGCAGCTAAGGTTTGGTGGACACTGGATGCATTTGGTTTCAGAGTAAATCTTCGACTGAACAACAGCTACTTTACTTTAACGAGCAAATAAATCTAAACTTGACCAGGTTGACAGGTGTCTATATTTTTAGATTTGCGCAAGCCTTCGACACGTTAATCACAACGTCGTCTCTCTAAATTAGCTAAGTTCCAATTTTCGATCTGGCTTTAGCATGGTCTCATCGTATTTATCAAATAGACAGCAATGTGTAAAAATTAAAGGGGTTCACTCCAATAACTTAAACTGTACAATGGGCGTACCCCAAGGGTCAATATTAGGCCCTTTATTATTTAGTTTGTACATTAATGATCTCCCACAGCAGTGCGAAGGGATACAAGTGCAAATGTATGCTGACGATATTGTTATTTTTACACATGTGAGAACAGCAGAGTTAGCAGCTGAAAAGCTAAATGTTGCTATGGAAAGTATTACACAGTGGTTAGAACAATCGTGTCTTACCTTGAACACTGTTAAAATAAAAAGGGATGTTTTTTCTAAAACGATTGTGTGTTCTTCCAATGCAGATATTTTTATAAATGGTGAAAAGATTCAAAGGAAATTGTTACTGAGTTGAATTATCTTGGTTTAACGCTGGATCCAAATCTTAGTTTTAAAAAACATGTAAAGAAATTGGCGAGGACTATAAAATATAACTTGATACATTTTAGACAAATTAGACAATCGGTACGCCACTGAGTCCATACTTATTATGCTGTCTACAGGATCTTTCGCTGCGTGACATATGGGCTACTGGTTGGGGCAAGCAGGAACTGTTATTAAACTTGTAAAATCTCTTAGAAAACAACCTTAAAACTCTAGACAAAAAGCCTCAACCAGTATCACTACTGAGGTGTTTTGGAGCAAAAAATAATTTTGGAAAGCTGTGATAATTTAGCTTTCCAAATTGTGTGATGGTATCTACAATTTTAATGGGTTTAGCCCCCTTTTATACTGCGTGTTTGTTCATCTTTCGCTCTAACGTCTCTGTAAGATCTACCTAGATCCTCATCACTGGTATTGTGTTGTTCCTTTTTTCGTCATCGCCTTTGGGTTATCACTTCCTCAGTGCAACTCTTCTTCACTGGAAACACTTAACCTACCAAAGACATGATGTGCCATCTATTGCCCATGTTTAAGTAAAACAAAATTTTTGTTTAAACACTCAAATCTGTAACCTGATACCGTTTGGCCTTACTGACATGATCTTATTGTTTTTTTTTGGCTCTGATGGGATGTGTATTACTGTATTGTATGTGTTTGTTGTTTTGTTTTTATGTTTATTTGTGATTATGATTACCTGCCAAGGGACCGCGGATGAAGACTAGCCATTGGCTAAATTCGGTACATTGCATGAAATGGAAACATTTATGTTAAAATTGTACATGGTACATGGAAATAATCATTTCGCTTTAGGGGCTTTGTAGGTTTGAGAGATCCAGATCACAAAATAATTTGCACCCTGTTTACATTTGTATTTTTCCGCTATCCACTTTTGGATAATGGATCATAAGACCAGGTTTAAACGGGGTCTAAGTGAGTCTGAATCCTGAAACAAGTGATTCCGGCACTATAGGATTATCCCGTGATGATGGATTACGATTGTAAATCTGCTTCAATCCTGATCTGATTTGTTACTGACATACTATCAAAGTTAGAGACCGAGAGAGGAAAGAAGGTTTAAAAAAAAAAAATAATAAAAAAATACTGAAACCCGTGCTAGTGCTTTTTTTTTAAGTAAAACCTACTCTTCTCAGAGCAAATCTCTGATTTTATTGCTTGTAAAGCCAAGCTCTTTGGCTTTGAGCTGCAGGATTATCCTCGCTCAAGGGAACTGCGGTGGAATCGTGTCTGGAAGCGCTGTGTTCTGGATTCCATCGATCCCACAGCAAAAACCTGCTGAGATGGATTTACAAGACTGACACAATCACTACTCCCAATGCCTCTTCTCTCTCTCTCTCTCGCATTGCCATTCTCTCAGAGTGCTGAATGTATGCTATTGTGTGAGACCCACTCCTGCCCCCAGGCAGCCCACCCACCATACCTCCCACCCCCAGCCCTGCCCATGCAGGACCAGGCTGTCCCCCTTCTCATTCGACCCAGATCACCAAGGAGTGGAGGACTGACTCAGTCCCTGCTTTTATTTCCCATTCCATATTATTCTCATCTTCCTCTACAGAGGAGATGCAGGCTCTTCCGAGGCCCAGGGCCCAGGTTGTTGGCACTAAGGGGTCAGCGAAAGGTGAATTAGCCCCTCACAAAGCCAAACAGGAGGAGCGTAAGCACCAGGAGCTGTTGGCGTTAGCTCTGGGGGTGAATCTGGGGGGTAAGGGTGCCCTCCTCTGGACGCCTCTAAAGATTTTTACTTGTTCACAGATCAGCCCGTCACCACTAAGCAGACGGACCACAATCAAGGACGGACCGGAGAAACACTGCAACTATGAGAAGATCCACAACTTTAAGGTGGGTGCTGTTTGTGTTATGTTTATATCATGTCGAAATGATGGTAACTACACCACTGTTCAAAAGTTTGGGGTCATTTGACTATTAAAAAAAAATAATATATAATTATATATATATAGCTATATAAAGTAAAGTAGATTATTGAGCGAAGTTATGTCCAACAGAGACATTTATAATGTTTTTTTAGAAAGGTATTTTCAGCAAAGAATCCTGAAAAAAAGTTTACCCCAGAATATTAAACACATCATTTTTAACATTGATAATAACATTGATAATGTTTTGTGAGCACCAAATCTGCATATTAGAATGATTTCTAAAGAATCATGGTGATTAATAAAGACGGGAGCAATGGTGGAGTCAACAATAATAGTTCACACTCAAAAAAACATATTTTCTTTTATCAAAATGCAGCCTGGGTTGAGTCATAAGATATATTTTTTAAAATGCTATCTAAAAAATGTTCATCTCATCGTAACTACTAATTAAAGTCTCACTGCATCACATGCAAAGTCTCACATGCATCCATTGGCAGTATGAACCAAAATATGATAAAAAATTATTATTTAAATATGATGAAAACATAATTTCAGAGTCTCACTATGTCATCTCTTCATTGCATTCATTTTGACATGACAGCAATTTTAACATACACATGAATGTTTTATGCAGAATTACCAGTTATTTTAGTCAACTTTCTATATTAATATATATTATGTTAATCTATATTATGTTGATATTGGGCATACTGAAGATATTTTGTGAAGCCTTGTGCATATATAGGTTTGCGATTTCTCAAATGTTTTGTTTGAATGTTTTTTTTTCTTCTTCTTTTCAAAACCACCAAAATTTGACATGTTGGTTGTGTGCCTGATGAAATCAGTCACTTTTATTGCATTCTATATTTGGCATTAACATGAGGTTGTTCAAATGTATACTAATGTCTCGTTCAAATGTTTATGTGCTGACAGCATTTAAATGCACAGTACCCATACCGTGAGCCTCGTATCAATAAGCTTAAATCTATCCTATGAGCCTAATTGACTAGGCTTTTAATCCATTAACAGCACTATTGACTGATAGGATTGATTGCACAAATCAATAACCTCTCACTGCCGAGCTGCTGAATGGACTCTGCCATTTCATGCCTTTTCAGCTTCTGAAAAATGACTGAGGCTGAGAATGAACACAGTGTACGGTCATCTGACTTCCTATTTAAACCCTGAAAGAGCAAAACTAAGCAATCATCTGACTTCAACGTGTCGCTTGGAAGCTTCCTCATAACATCTTCCTCATTTTTATCTCCAGTGGTCATAAGAGCATCATGGATTATTCAGTATCACCTCCCACATGAGAGTTCTTACAGAGGCTGTGTCCCAAAACCTAGTGAGCTCACTCAGTAGGTAGCGCTTTAAAGTATCATTGGTGCATTCCCAATGCAAAGGGAATGTAATTTATGCTGGCTCATGAGATATTTTGTTTTGGCCAAATGTATCAATCAAAAAAGCATGATAAATATTTTGATACTAAAAGTAATCAATACACAATTAACTGTATGTTAAACATAAATAAAAATATTATAAATGAAATAATATAATAGTTGTTATTTTTTATAATATCATTTTTGCCCAAATGTTCATCAAAAAAGCATCATAAAAATTATGATGCTAAAATAATTAAAGCGGGAAAATAAATGTATGTGGGTGTGCGGAATAAAATAAAAATATAATAAATGAAATCCAATATAAATATATTATTTTTAAATTATTATAAAACATCCTTTTGCCAAATGGATCGCATCAAAAAAGTATCCATCCCAGAATGTGCTGTTACCGCTTTGAAAAGTAAATTCAAGATGATTGACGAAGCAAGAAAATATTGATTAATAAATAGCTCATTGTAAAATACTTTGTAATTATAGGGGGGGAGTAAAAATTATAAAATAATTGATTTTGATACTAAAAGTAATCAAGTGGATTTTAATTGCTAAAAAAAGTTAAATAAAATAAAACTAGACCTGACTTTTACCTAAATAAAATAAAACAAAAATAATCAACTAAACTAAAATAAATACAATAAAATATAAAATATTCAATAAAACTCAAACTGACTATTTGCATATTGCTATGTGTATTGAGTGCTATTTATCTGATATGCAGAGTTTTTGTCCTATGTAGGGTGCAAATCTGTCACTTATAAGGTAACATTTCACCTAGAATGTAGACAGCTTACTTGGTTTTGGAACAGCTACTAGTTCTAGACTGAGATGAAGAGTATTCTCATTATGATATTTCTGTTTCAGCATTCATACACCTGGGCTTTGTTCCAAAACTCTGTGTTGCGTCTTTTCTTTTGTCTATCTTTGTGCTGTGTTTTGACAGCACAAGGGTGTGCATGGGAACATGCTTTGCGTGTGACTTCCAGCAGCTTGGTAACAGATGCCAGACACATTATTTTCCCCTCGCAAACCTGTAGTCTGATTCACGTGTATTATAATTAAAAAATCAGGGCTGTGTCTTCACAGGGGGTCCACCCTATTTACATTCTTTCAGTACCACCCTCTAGTCTTGACTTAGAGGCTTGATTATTTCCTCAGAATTTTGGGTAGGAGCAGTTTTGTCTCTGAAGTTCTTCCTGCCATCAAACTGACCCTTGAGTGCTTGGCTGCTGTCTGAGGGTTTGACAGAGAAGGTGGAGTTGACACTTCACAGAAGTACAGTCAACAGCTTCACTCGTCACTTGCTGTCGTTTCCCACATCAAGTCATGCGTCAATTTAAAAACATTTTTGGAGCTATGACCCAAGAGTTAGAGTACAAACACTTTGCCATGATGGTGCCATGATGACAGAACAACAAAGTTGTAATCACTTTAGTCACATTTCCTGGTCATTTCCCGAATTTGTTTGATCATTGTATTGTGGATTGTTTTATTTAATATTTGTACTTTGTTTATTTGGTTTGAATGTTTTTTTGTTTTGTGTTTTGTTTATTTTTGCTTTGTTTTGTGTTTTCTTTTCTTTTGTTTTGAATTTCCTGAGGCAAGTGGCAAATTCAAATTAAATAGTTTTTATTTGATGTTTGTGTTTTGGTTTGATTTTTGTTTTGTGTTTTATTTATTTATTTGTTTATTTGTTGTATGTTTTCACAGCTGTTTTGTTCTGCAAGGTGGCAAACTGAAATTCAATTGAAAAATTACTTAAAATTATATTTAATCTAATTTAAGTTTCCCTAGAAAAAAGAATACTGAACGTAAACAATGTTGGACAGTACCTGCCACATTTTATAAAATAATAATGCCAGTGGCTCTTTCTACAAAATACAGCAATGAATGTGAAGTCCAATGCTTTTGTCCAGTCTGTATGTTTGTCTAGCAAGACACACTCTGTTAGTTGTCAGGTACAGTGAGAGATACTCTGGAAATATAATCATTCATTTTCTGTGAAACTTTCATTATGAGCTTTAGCTGGAAATGAAAATGTAGGGATGAATGAATGACTGGACTAATATGTATGTATGTGTGTTTGTGAACTTTTGTGTGTTTGACTCACAATGACTGCTTTGTCTTTGGTGTAGGTGCACACCTTCAGAGGGCCGCACTGGTGTGAATACTGCGCAAACTTCATGTGGGGTCTTATCGCCCAGGGCGTCCGTTGCTCAGGTAACCCTCCACCAATCACAAACCCTCCCACACAAATAAAGTGTCCATCAGAATTATGGCACCGGCCAATAAGCATTATTCAAATCAAATTACAATCCAAAGGCAGCTTAGGATCCAGATAATTTCTCGTGCCATTCTGTTAACAATGCCTAATTGGCTGTAGAACTTTTCTAACGTGCGGTGGCAACCTGAGGCTAAATACTGAAAGTGATACCTGGGACAATAAGGGTTTTAACTAGTATGCTGATGTGTGGGAATTTTGCATTCCTAAATGGCACCTGGTCCAAACCAGTTGAGTGCCTTCTGTTGAGTGTTGACTATTTATAGTGGAACATACTGTGTACACTATAGAGTATTATAGAGAGAGGCACACCCAGGTAAACCAGGACAGTCTCCTTGTAGTAATGCCAGTTGCATCAGGCTACACTTCAAATCACACAGATAAACATATCTAAAAAGATCCATAGACGCACACACAACCAGACTGCTGACAACGTGGATACTGTGTGGTATTGGTTTTAGGTAGAAGTTATGGTAACATAGATTATACAATATCTTTACCAGTCATTCAATTCTCTGGCGTTCAACTTAAAAAATTATGTATCATGAACTAACAATTTTTGTAGGAATTAATTTTAATCCAGGTGAATATAGGTTAATTTATAAGTAAACTATTGTTATATATTGTTCATTCAGGTTTAAACATAACACATGTACTAATGTTAAAAGGAAAGTTAACAAAAAATGGAAAATCTGCCCTCATTTATGACCCTTATGTCGTATGTATGACTGTAGAACACAAAAGAAGATGTTTGTTTAGTTTGTTGTTGTAGGGTGAACTATGGATTTCATTTATAAACACAACTTTATATTAAAAATATACAATATTTGTATATAGAAAGGAACCTATATTATATTTACCAATACTATATTACTAACATTATTAAGTGATAAATTATTGTTAATTAATTAACAAGATAATATGTGTTGTAAAAGTATTGTTCATTAATATTTCATGTTAGCTGTGGCATTTAGTAAGGAATAATTAGTCAGCCAGTCATTATTGCAAAATAAACCCTGACAGTGTGATCTTGTATCACCCTTAAGTGTTTTGTTTTGTTTTGTGAGGCATCCTTAACCATTTTCAATACAGGATGTTCCTAGATGTGGCCTAGATAAACAAATCCACCTGAATTCCATGATTACGAGTTTGCTCAGATCTCATGTTAACATGGAGCTGGTTATTGTTTGACACCACTTTCCCAAAACACTCGGTACATAAACTTAATTCAGTCACAAGGCTTTACTGCTGGGTTTTCACACTGTAAATGGTCTCATCCATTCGGGCCATTATTCAAGCCTTTTCTTTTCACACAGGAGCCTCTCTTCTTTCACTCTGGCCCCCAGGCGAGACAGTGTCATCAGACACATTGAGAATTAGAGCAGAGTTGAATGTGTCCCCAGGCCCATATGGAGGAACACAGAGTGTTTTTCTTTTTGTCTTCTTCTGTTTTTTTCTCAATGGCCTAGAGATGTGAAGGAAGGCTCCATGCAGGCAGTTAAACTGACAGTGAGTGTGATTAATGACATTGCTAAAGATGAGGAACAGTAGGACAGCATGTGCATGCTACTGGAGACACACAGAGAGACAGACCACCCTACTACCACATTCCCCTACATACACACACAGTCCCAGTGTCAAAGCAGGGTATAAAACCAGGATTCTTACAAGTTAAATTACATAAAACCTGTTCATTTTTTTCTCTCTCGCATGTTTTAATTGTGGAGTCAAAGAGAGAGGTTTGCACTCATTATTGGTAGCAAAGCTCTTTCAAATGCAATTCTAAGTAGATTTGACATTTTCTGAAGAAGAAATTAGGACTGCATGAAATGCAAACATCGCCACTGAGACTAGGGAGTTGGGTGTGGTTCCCAGAGCATTGCTATGTGGTTGCTAGGGTGTTCTGGATGGTTGCTAGGTTGCTTACTCTCTTCAGTTAAAAAATCGCAAATTTTAATGATGCTCAAATCTTTATATATTCTATTCATAATATATTATGGTTCAAACACCTGAACTTATGCCACATAATTTGAGGTATCATTCATGTATATAGCACAAATTGTGTGGGGCACATTACACATGGTGAAGTTTAATACTTAAAGGATTTTTTTTTTTCAAATATCAAACCCTAATTATGAGCAAACACCAGTAATATGGAAAAAGGTCACATTTTACAGTAAGGTTTTATGTGTTAACATTTGTTCATGAACAAATAGTAATAAATAGTACATTTCTAACTTAAAGTTCACCCAAAAATGAATATTGAATGGTTTAAGTTTTAGTTACCCAGCATGCATTGCAGCATGAAACTTCTGTTAACATTGTTGAGATTCTTGTGCTGAGTGTTGATGTCTGTGAGTGTCAATTAAAACGTTTAATCATCACCAAAGCACCTAATCTGTTTAATGTTTTTATTGCCATAATTTTGAACAGAAAACATCACATGGAACTATTCAAGGGCACTACTAAAGCAAACACTGATCTCCATAACGGTAACTACAAACTTTATCATTTTCAATAAAACTGTTATAGTTTTCAATAAACCTAAACTGGTTTCACACTCAGTGTGAAAGGGTCTTAAAGCTGAAGCTGAAAGACAGTTGTAGTTCTTGTGTGTCTGCTTGTTTCTCTTTTTTTCTGTTCTTGTTTCTTTGTCCTTCAGTGATTCTGCTTGTTATCATCAGGTGTTCATCAAGATCTGAATTCACTCGCTTCCTTATTCATTCACATCATTCAAGTAAACTAATTTAGAAGAATAGTGATGAGGGTATAGACCAGGGGTGCCCAACCCTGCTCCTGGCGATCGACTGTCCTGGAAAGTTTAGCTCCAATTCTAATCAAAGACACCTGCCTTTAATTTTTAAGTGATCCTAAAGACCCTAATTAGTTGCTTCAGGTGTGTTGGGGTTGGAGCTGAACTTTGCAGGACAATCGATCGCCAGGAGCAGGGTTGGGCACACCCCCTGGTTAGAGTTGATTCAGTAACACAGCTTCTGCTGTCCAATGTTAGCTCTGTTATTTCACAATAATATTCCTGTAGTGTCTTGCTTTCTCAATGACAATATGACCAGAATGCATTGTTTTTCTAGCAGTATATTACTGTTTTAATAAAAAGTGGTATGTTACTTTTAGAATTTTTCTACAGCAAGGGTTTACAGTGTAGTTCATGGCAGTCCAGATTTCCCGTAAATTACCAGCAAAAAGGGTTGTGTAAATTCAACCTTTGGTAAATTGGCAGCTGCTATGTTGATTTTTTTAGGGGTTGAAAGAATTAGTGAACAGCATATATAGCCAAAAAAATATGTCAAAGATGTTTCAGCACAACATATGTGTTTTTCTGTAAATTAGTTTCAAATGTTACAAAGTTCTTCATAGGTGTTGACTGGACATGATATTATAAAATCATAACATTAAAGGGCCCCTATTATGCTCATTTATATGTCCATAATTTTGTTTAGTCTACTAGAATATGTTTACATGATTTAATGTAAATAATAATAACAATTTACATTGCTGCAACACCTGTTTTCACCCTGTCTTAATGCCCGCTTTTAGTTTTTTTAAACTTCCTTCCAAAAAGCCCAGTCTGCTTTGATTGGTCAACCCAGACCACCTTCACAAGCA